>CM035793.1:37514711-37699711 GCA_020466265.1 Siphamia tubifer
CACTAATGGCACATCCTCACACCACTCACACTGATGTGACACTAGAGGGCAGTGTGGAACAGCCAATCACACTACTGCACACTAGGCTTTACCCACTCTACTGTTATCACTGCTAGTCCAAATATATCAACATATTTACATTAACACATAATTAGCTGAAGAGTAAATACTCAGTTTACTCCAAGAATTGAGAAATATAGATTTTTTTTCTTGATACTTTTGTATTTATTTATTAATAATAATAATAATAATAATAATAATAATAATAATAATAATAATAATAATAATAATAATTATTATTATTATTATTATTATTATTATTATTATTATTATTATTATTATTATTATTATTATTATTATTATTATTATTATTTTATATTGGGTGTGGTTTATAGTGGGAAACATTACAAAGTGGTATAACTTCACAACACTTCAAAATTAGACATAATCATCTAAAAAGTAACTTTTCAGTTTACGCCAAGAATTGAGAAATATGGATTTTATTTATTTTTTTATTGATTTATTTATTAGTAATTTTTTATTTGTATTTATTAGTATTATGATTATGATTATGATTATTTTTTATTATTTATTTAAGAAATACACTCAACCTAAAATTTACAGCAGTAAAGCAACATACACCAATCAATAATGTCTAAATCTAAATCTTGCCAAGTATATTTCCGTCATTTCTCGTCAAAATATCTCATCACACTTAAAATAATTAAACAAAAAAAATCCTGCATTGGAACAAGTGAAATCTATCTTTGTAAAATTTCCCGAAAATAATATTTTCCAGGTCTATTGTTTTAAAAGTTCCTTTTATCTCACTGAACAGTTCCTCTTTATGTCTTTTTTTAAATGTGATAAGATATTTTGACTAGAAATGAGAAAAATACACTTGGTATCATTAGATTTTTTGCAGTGTTGAATGTTTATGTAATGGAACCTTGTGTTTTTTTTCCCCTCCCTCATATTTTTATAAATAAATCAAATGACTGTAGTAAAAGGTAACTGGAATTAGAATTCACCATCTGTTCAGCATGTATTCCATGATATATTTAATCTATAAATTATGATTTTTTAGCATTTTCCTTCAAACTAAACACACTTTCCTGCATTCTTAGGTTGTTTTCATTCAGGCTTTAACAGGAGTTTATGAAAGTCTATTCCCCTGACAACTGAACTGCATTTTGTTGAATTTGAATAACGTCTACTTTAGTCTAACACAGATTTAAAAAAAAAAAATAAAATCTTTAGGTGCATTTGATTGTTTATAAGCCTGCAAGATTTTGCACTAAATCAAATATCTCAAAAATGTGAACTTTTGATTCTTTTTAGTGCCTTTATTGTCATTATAAAACAATGTACAATGATATTTGAGCATCTTCTTTCAGTCAATACAACATAAAAACAATTAATAATAATAATAATAATAATAATAATAATAATAATAATAATAATAATAATAATACTTTATAATACCTACACACAATTGACTATGTATTAACCATTTATTACCCATTTGTTAATGTCTTGTAAAGGTTCATACTAGTGTAAATGTAAAATTTTTAACCAACAGGTGCAGTGTTTACAACTGTTTCTTTGTTTACCTGTTAAGCAGATATACAAACACTGCGCCTGTTGGTTAAAAATAATCAAATTTTACATTTATCTTTGGAAGATACCAGTATGAATCTTTACAAGATAGATAACAAATGGTTAATACATAATGAACAACCCCTTTATAAATGAGTAATAAATGGTTAATACATAGTCAATTGTGTGTAGGTATTATAAAGTGTTACTGATACAAGTAATGCGTGACTAAAAATTACATTAGACGTTTACATTATGTTAAATTATATAAACCTGAGTGATATGAGTAGCAGTGCAGATAACACGCATTAAGACAACATGCTTTTTATATATATATATATATATATATATATATATATATATATATATGTATGTGTGTGTGTGTGTGTGTGTGTGTGTGTATTAAAAAGATTGTAGAGCGTCCTGTACGTCTTCTGATTCTTTTTCAAACAGGGTTCAAGGATGAAAATCTAATTTGAGTTTTTTTTGTGTTTTTTTCCTCTGCTCTTCTCTTTTCTTTTCTTTTTTTTTTCTCCTTTCCTTATTTTTATTATATGTTCTGTTTTATATCACTTGTGTGAAGCATGTTCAAAACAAAGATTCAAATCAAACAAATATCAAATATCAAGCCAGTGAAGTTTCTCTTTCAGACCTTCTGTTTTCATTTCTCCTCTTAACCATTGCGGTCATTAACTAAATTGCCTCATAAAAGATGCATCACAGTCATCTCTTTGAAATCTGGGTGACGTTATATCTCATATGTTCAAAGTACTCCTGTCCCCTATTTCTGATGCACTGTTGCAGCCAGACACCTATATAATTTAGTTTTTCTAGACTTAATTGAAAATCTAAGTGGAGTTGTATGGGAGTGAAAATACTATGTTTCATCCAACAGGCAATATTGTTCCAAATGAAGGCTAGACATTTATAATAGCTTAGGACAAAAGCAAGAGCTCTTGTGCTGTCAAGCAGCTATTGAATATTTGTTTTGGCCTTGTACACATTTGCTCAATAAATGAACTCTGCCCACTTCTTTGTCTGGGGAAATATCCAGGGTGGAGGTTTAATTTTAGTTATTTTGGGAAAGTAAACAAACACTGGGAATCTATTTAACATGTTGCAGTCCTTGTGCTCAATCCAGTACTAAATACAGGAAATGACTGGAAAAACAATATCATTATATGTGTTAATTGGTGCTACAGTTAACAGTTTTAATTGAGCGAACAACCATTTGACCCCGTGATCAGTCTAATCAGTCTTTGAGCCAAGGATTGTTAGGAAACCATAACACAAGGGGGTTTCTGCAACTACTGCTGTTGATGACATCGCAGCCAAAAATCCACGTGGTGCGTCATCGGTCCTTTTTGTAATTCCAATACTGTCTGAGCAGAGAAGGCATGCAATTGCCTTTTGATTAATTTAGCTGAGTACATTCATATTGGATCTTTAAATGCTTATCAGTGTTAGTGCGATTACATGCTTCATTATGTATGTAATAGTTCTGCACTGTGGTCGTTAATGGGTGGATGTTTATTCCGCACTCATGTGGGTTCACGTTCGGGTTGTGTGTTTCCCCAAGGCTTTATTCTTTGTCTTTAATTTTTGAGGTTATCCTTGGTCTGTTGCTAAGGTAACGTGAGAATACAAGGGAAACTGCACTTGGCTTTCATTTATCAATTAAAGCCAAGGACAGTAGAATGCTAAACTCTGGCACATGTGAGAATTTTTGTGTTATTGTGTCCACAAGTCTTTAAGCCTGCATGTATAGTGCGTGTGTGTGTGTGTTTTTATTCCTATCTCTATGGGAACATTGATACACAATCACACCATGGAGACCTGTGACACCATGAGGACCAAAATTCAGGTCCTCACAAGGTTTAAATATAAATAAAGTTCCCCACTAATGAAATAGAAATGATGTGGCCTTATAAATACATTAATTAGTTTTTTTTCTTTTTTCTAGAAGTCCTCATAAAGCATGCGGGAAATAGGTGCAAAGCGAAATGTGTATTTTTCAAAGGTTTGAAATAAGGTTTACTTTAAAAAAAAAGTATTTCAATATATTTTTTGAATTATTTGTTTTATGAATTTTTTTTTTCATTCATTATTTCTCTAATTATCAATTTTATTTTATTTTTTTTTAACCCTGTGTTGCATACTGATCTTCTACAGTTGTTCTCTTGTATAATCATGGGTTTTGTTGTTTTGGTTCCATATCAGTCAGTTTATATCATTACTGTAACTGGTCTGTTCTTAATACCTCATCTGCAATAACATGTTTACCTGTAAATCAATTGCTTATTGTTATTAGACTGTAATTAACAGTCTTCTTAAACAAAAACTGCATTCAAATGTTTTATTTCATAGTGTTCTGATATGGTTTCTTTGGTTCAAAGCAGGGGAAATTAAAAAAAAAAGGTAAATAAATTATCATATTGCTTTTTTCATTCCTAAAGAGGAATAAAAAAATATTGGGGATATTTATTTTTTATTTTTACTAACGTTATCATAATTCATGCATAAAATTGTTATTTTGTTGTTGTTGTTCATTCATATTTATTCATATTTTTTAGTTATATTGTCTCGTCATCTGAACCCGTTTTATCAGGGGTCACTGGGGGTCTAATCTGGCTACAATGGGTGAAGGCGGGGTACACCCTGTATGAGTCTCCAGTTCATCTCAGGGCTGAACATATATAGACAAACACTGTCACATTCACACCTATGGACAATTTAGATTAACCAATTAACCTATCAGTGCATGTGTTTGGATGGTGGGAGGAAACTGGAGGAAACCCACGCAGACACGAGGAGAACATGCAAACTCCACACAGAAAGGTCTGGTGTGGGAATTGAACCAGGGTCCTTCTTGCTGTGAGGGACGTGTGCTAACCACTGCACCACTGTGTCGTCCCCATTTTTATGTTGGTTGCTTTGTCTGTGTACAAGATAACTCAAAAACTTATGGACGGGGGGGTGGGGGGTCTCTACCTTGGCGGAGGTCTGCGCTCTCAGAATGCTTTTCCAATTTTTTATTATTTTTTCTTTTATTGTATTTAATTAAAAAAAATGTGTTTACACTAACAAACTTGGTCCTCAGGAGACATGGAAACCAGTGTGTGTGTGTGTGTGGCTGTTCCCAGATGTATTCCACTTAGAAATAAAGCAGGCTGCTTCCCTCACCCATGTGCTGTCAGTCACATCTCTAATTGGCCCAGAGTTCCTTGAACGCAGCTCTTTGTGCGGTGCCGTAGTCCTGTTTTCTTCCTCGTGCTGTTCGATGTGTGTGTGTGTGTGTGTGTGTGTGTGTGTGTGCACCCTTTGGCTTCACAGGCAGGAAGGCACCAGCTCACCTATTGTACTGGCCTCAGGAAAACAGCTATGGGCTAAATAAGTGCAGAATGTAAAACACAGATGGCCATTGACTCACAAATGGGCTGATGGAAAATGAGAGAGTCTCTTGTGTCAAACTCCACTACAGCAGCGCTCCTTTAGTCCTGTGTCTCGTCTGTCAGTCCAACCGTCCTCCATAGCTTCCCAACTTCCTCTGTTAGCACAACTTCTTCAAACTCTCCATGTTCTCTCTACCACTCCCCACTCCTCCCCCCACACACACACACTGCTCACTCTTTTTCTCTTTTGTCACCTCAGGCTCCTAGTCAGGGTTAATTAGCATTGAGTTGAGCTGCGTTTAATGGTTAATGTGGTTTCTTCCTGCGACACTTCTTCCTCTCCCCTCCCTGCAGATTCAGCATCTACACAGGCTGCCAAGCTATCGCATTAGGAGCCATGGCCTCGCCTACCTGCCTACCGTCTCGCTTTAGCTGTCTGTCACTTCACCTACCCTACAGGAGATACAGACCATATGCCAAAAGCAGCATGTATAACCCCCACCACACTTCCCCTCCCCTCCCAATTTCGCTATCCTCTAGGAGGCTAGATATAGAGTGAGTGGGAAGCAGCAGTGGAGAGACATTGAAAAAGGAAAGAGTGAAGTCTTACCATATAATAAGAAACAGGTGAGAAAGGAAGATGGGCACGAAGATGAGAGTTACAATATGTGGGAAGAGGAAGTGAGAGACAATGTGATAGATCTGACAGGGACTGAGCGAGATTGAATATGGGGGAGAAGAGAGAGAGAGAGAGGGAGAGAGGGGTGGGGGGGCAAACAGGCAAAGCAGAGGAAATGCTGCCAGTACCTGTTATTCTGCTTTTCTCTCTGGGTGGAGTAACAGAGAGCCTCCATTGCTATGCCACACCACACGCCAGCCGCCGGAGTGCATGCTGAAGTGGAGGGGAGTGGATGTGAAATTTTAATCACCTCTCTCTGTTTGTAATTTTAGTAGCCCCTCAATCAAAATCAAAAGCATTGCCAGCATTTTCAAGAGTGATCCTTTGGCAGGCTATTGCACACGCCGGCTGTTGAAGTGTTTTAAACTAAAAACGCCGTCTCGTAACCGGAGAACAGCCGGACAGAAACGGCGTGGACGGACTTCGTGCGCAAAGGGGGGTGTTAACGTGTGGTTTTTAACACGGGTTGTAATGTGAGCAGTGGATTCATTGGAATGCCTCCAGTGGTACTTGGCACCTGGCACTTATTTTATATTTCATGATGAAGCTAATTTAAATCACCCGTAGGTGTGAATGTGAGAGTAGATGGTTGTTTATATATATGTCAGCCCTGAGGGGATGTTCAGGGGATGGATGGATGGATGGATGGATGGACGGACGGACGGACGGATGGACGGACGGGTGGGTGGATGGATGGACGGACGGGTGGGTGGGTGGATGGATCAATGAATGTTATGGATGGACAATTGATGGATCTATGAATGGATGGATCTACAGTATGGATGGATGGATCTATGGATGGATGGACGGACGGATGGGTGATGGACAAATGGATGATTGATCTATGGATGGATGGATCGACAGTATGGATGGATGGATGGATTATGGATCTATGGATGGATGGATGAATGATGGATCTATGGATGTCATGGATGGATGGATGATGGATCTATGGATGGATGGATGATGGATCTATGGATAGATGGATGGATGATGGATCTATGGATAGACGGATGGATGATGGATCTATGGATGTCATGGATGGATGATGAATCTATGGATGGATGATGGATCTATGGATGTCATGGATGGATAATTGAATGATGGATCTATGGATGGATGATGGATCTATGGATGTCTTGGATGGATGATGGATCTATGGATGGACAGATGGATGATGGATCTATGGATGGATAATTGATGGATGGATGGATGGATGGATTATGGATCTATGGATAGACGGATGGATGATGGATCTATGGATAGACAGATGGATGATGGATTCATGGATGTCATGGATGGATGATGTATCTATGGATGGACGGATGGATGATGGATCTATGGATGGATGATGGATCTATGGATGTCATGGATGGATGATGGATCTATGGATGGACAGATGGATGATGGATCTATGGATGGACAGATGGATGATGGATCTATGGATGGATGGATGGATGGATGATGGATCTATGGATAGACGGATGGATGATGGATCTATGGATAGACGGATGGATGATGGATCTATGGATAGACGGATGGATGATGAATCTATGGATAGACGGATGGATGATGGATTCATGGATGTCATGGATGGATGATGGATCTATGGATGGATGATGGATCTATGGATGTCATGGATGGATGATGGATCTATGGATGGACAGATGGATGATGGATGGATGGATGGATGGATTATGGATCTATGGATAGACGGATGGATGATGGATCTATGGATAGACGGATGGATGATGAATCTATGGATAGATGGATGGATGATGGATCTATGGATGGACAGATGGATGATGGATCTATGGATGGATAATGGATGGATGGATTATGGATCTATGGATAGACAGATGGATGATGGATCTATGGATGGATGATGGATGTCATGGATGGATAATTGATGGATGGATGGATGGATTATGGATCTATGGATAGACAGATGGACGCACACACACACACACACACACACACACACACACACACACACACACAGCTTGTATTAATAATACTTGGATGTGGGTCAGATGTCATAGATTTGTGGGGACAGTTTTGTTTTATCATTAAAATTTTTTAAATCTGTTAATATTTTTATTTGTGTTGGTGAGGTATTGTAGATTTGTGGACATGTGCGTAGTTTGCAGTTTCCACCAGCACCTCCCTCACTCTTATATTTAAAGGTCATTGGACTAAATATTTGTGGCATGGCAGCAGTCATCCTGAGACAGTTTGTTCTGTGCCTGTTGGATGTTTTTCCTTTTGAAAATCAACAATGAAGTGACAGGATCCAGACCAGTTCTTATTTAAGAATGAGTCTGAAGTTTCCAAGTATAATATTAATGAGCTGTTCTATGAAAGACATTAACCTTTATGTGAACAGAACAGGTTTAAAAACTCATAAACTGGAAAAGATGTCCTCCAAAAAACAAGTAAATGACAAATGAATACAAGATGTTTTGCACGAGTCACACTGAAAACATAATTAAAACACCCGAGATAAAAATAACTTATAAACTAGGCCTATACGGTCACCTCTGAATGCTGAAGGTACTGTATGTACTCCCAATCATCTAAAAAAAATTAGCTAAATGTATTTTTACTTCAGATAATCCCTTTAACCCTTTAAACTTCCACTCAATTTCGCCTACATTTCTAAATAAAGTAAATTCAATGCTGCTCTTGAACAAATTTAACATGCAATTGGTGTTTGCTTCTATTATAAATGAAAATATTAAGATGAAAACTGGGATATTGGAGATTGGTCCTGTTAAATGATGCAATGGATAAAACATTTGTGGATATTTATTGATGTTTTGATGTGTTTTGGACGACATATGGACAATTATTTTGTATTTGTTTTGTATGTTTTTGTTGGTTGTGGTTCCTCTGTGGATAATTATTAGACATAAAGGTTCAGATCAGCTGTTTGACATTTGTATTTTGAGGAAATTGTACCCACTGTGGTTATTTTTTATCTAAAAATGGTTTATATCTTCTGTGTGAGAATCTCTATTTTGAAACTACATTAGGTCATGTGACATTTGGGACAGGTCTGGGTGGTTTGATTAATATTTTTGACTGACTACTTCTGGCCTATATGTGGACCCTTGTAAGTTTAAACGGTTAAGAACATATTGTGTTATATGTGTTAAACCATATGTTAAGATGGTAATAAGATTGAATTGAATTAAATGTAATGCTTTATTGTCATTGTACATTAAAACCACGAAATTTAGGGTGCAGCTCCAGTGCAACAATAGGAATAAAACCTGTACATTATAATATAAAAAAACCTATGACACTAATATAAAACCTATATATTATAATATAAAACCTATGACACTAATATAAAACCTATACATTATAATATAAAACCTATGACACTAATATAAAACCTATATATTATAATATAAAACCTATGACATTAATATAAAACCTATATATTATAATATAAAACCTATGACACTAATATAAAACCTATATATTATAATATAAAACCTATGACATTAATATAAAACCTATACATTATAATATAAAACCTATGACATTAATATAAAACCTATATATTATAATATAAAACCTATGACATTAATATAAAACCTATATATTATAATATAAAACCTATGACATTAATATAAAACCTATATATTATAATATAAAACCTATGACATTAATATAAAACCTATATATTATAATATAAAACCTATGACATTAATATAAAACCTATATATTATAATATAAAACTCATGACACTGTAAAATCAGACAATAAATAATTAAAGGAACAATCTGTAGTGCAAAATGATAATGATATTCTTGTGTTTTAGTTGAATAAATGAGAATGAATGAAAAATTAATGACATTTGTTTTTCGTTTTTCTTAACAGCCTGGATATGTGAAGCTGTCCAAACCCGTTGCCCTGTGGACTCAACAGGACGTCTGCAAATGGCTGAAGAAACACTGTCCTAATCAACACCAGATCTACAGCGACTCCTTCAAACAACATGACATCACAGGTACGTTTGGTTCCTGTCTGTAATACAAAACACATCCCATCACTGGATAATACACACACACACACATTCATATGTTACTACTGGGGACCTACATTTATATTTAACACTCATGGGGACCTGAATTTTGAGCAATTATTTAAAAAAATAAAATAAATAAATACAAATAAGTACAATATATAATAATAATCAATGTTTTGTATTCTAAATAAACAAAAAATTAGAAAAAAATTAAATAAGTAATTTTAAAAAATACATTTAAATAAATGTTTTTTCTTAAAGTATGCACATCTTAAAACCTTTGAAAAATACATGCTTTGCTTTGCACCTGTTTCCCTTGTGCTTTATGGGGACTTCCGGAAAATAAAACAAGTTAATGTATTTATAGACGGCATGATTTGTAAACTTCACACACATTTCACCTACATTCATATTTAACGATTGTTGGGACCAGAATTTTGGTCCCCGTGGTATCAGAGGTTCCTATTTACCCACTGTGTAAACAAATTAATGTCCCCACAAAGATAGGAATACACACACACACACACACACACACAGATGTTCTTCTCTCATGAGGGCCAAGTTTAAAGTCAAGTAACCATTGGCTGGTGAGTGTAAGCACATTTTCAAAATAAAATAAAATAGAATAAGAAATAATCATGATAACACTTTGGAAATGTAATTTAAAAATGAATAAAATAGAGCAATTATTAATAAAATAAAATAAATAAAAAATACAATAAATAGTAATATTCCAAAAATCTAAATCAACAAAAAAATTTGGAAAAAAAATAAAATATGTACTTTTAAAAAATACATTTAAAATAAATATATATATATTTTTTTAAGTAAACACATGCTTCAAACCTTTGCAACTGTTTCCCTCATGCTTAGGGGGAAAAGTATTTATATAAACCCACATCATTTGTATTTTACTTGTGTGGACCTTTATTTATATTTAGCCCTCGTGGGGACCTGATTTTTGGTCCCCATAGTGTCAGAGGCCCCCATGGTGTGACTGTGTAAACATATCAACGTCCCCATAAAGATAGGAAGACAAACACACACACACAGCTGTTTAAATGAGTCAGTGTCAGAAGCCATTTGTATTGTTAAGAGTTTTCACAGTTAACTTTTTGCAACAACATTGTCAACATAGCAACAAATTTGAGGCTGACACATTGACAGCAGAGCATCATGTACAGTGCAAAAATAGTCCAGACAGAACAGTGGACTCTTTTTTTTTTTGTGGGGGGGGGTATTTATTTATTTATTTATTTATTTTTGGGGTGTGAATTGTACACACACTACATTAGACATGAACAACTCTGAACAACACATCTCATTTCTTATAACTCCATTGCATTTGTCATTTGTTCACGGTGGTGATGGAGTCCTATCTCATTTATAACATCCCAGGTGCACTCTGCACCCACTGTCTACCACCTGCAGCCTCGCCACCCGGCCCACCAGTCTGTCCATCCGTCCCCCTTCCCTCTGTCGACTGTTACCACTGACAACAGTTGCCACGTCAATCACTCCTCTAATGAGGCTGCTCAAGGTCACCCCAGTGCTAACGACACTCTGGTCCGCATAGCAACAGACAAGCGTTAATTGCCATGCACTCTGCCTCTCAGAGCACGTCTGATCATATTAATATGTTTATTTATTGCTGTCGAGGACCTCCTCGACTCACTGACTGGCTGGCAGAATAAATCGCTTGGCGGTAATGATGAGTGGCGTAATGACTCACGGTCCCGTTTCAGCCTTTGATATATTTTGACTGTTATGTGTCTGTAAGGAATGCTGGAGATTTGGCATCCTCTGTTAAATGATTGGAAAATATGAATCTTCCTACGTTGCACTTGAGGCTACACATTCTGTACAGCTCATGAGCAGCACTGTGGTGGAAAAGATAACCCACAGCTGACTGTATGTCTGATGGAGCACTGTAGAATCTGCATCAGCAGTTAATTTAGTATTTTAATAAAAATACTAATTTATGTATTTTGTTAATCATGATAAAAAAAAAAAAAAAAAAAAAGACTTTCCCAGTTGACTGTTCTGTCTGGGGGAGGGGGGGTTGGAAAAAATAAATAAATCCACTAACAGGAACAAAGCGATGAAAAATCCAAAACATATTCAAAAACTCTTCCAAAATACAGAAAAAAACACTATCTATCTATCTATCTATCTATCTATCTATCTATCTATCTATCTATCTATCTATCTATCTATCTATCTATCTATCTATCTATCTATCTATCTATCTATCTATCTATCTATCTATCTATCTATCTATCTATCTATCTATCTATCTACCTATCTACCTACCTACCTACCTACCTACCTACCTACCTACCTACCTACCTACCTACCTACCTACCTACCTACCTACCTACCTACCTACCTACCTACCTACCTACCTACCTATCTATCTATCTATATGGGTAATGACGGTAAAGTTGAATCTAATTTAATTCACTGTGTATATTGAGCTACAGTCCACGGTCTTTGTAGATTTTATTAGTTATCTCGCCTGAGTGACTCAGCTTGTGATGTTTAATTTTAAAACGACAGGTTATCATGACTGTGGCCTATTTTGCTTGTGATTTGTGAAAATTTGATGTGTGTTTATAGATAATCTAAGATTGTTCGATTGCAGTTTAGCAAAATAGGGACCTTGAAACATCATCTTTTATCGGGCCCCCTAGGACAAAATCAAAACTTAATAAAACCAAACCAGTATAGACCTGCTGCTGCTTCAGTTCTCCACAGACCCTTGGTGTAACGATAAAGCTCTTTTGACATTTGCTGTGACATTTTTGACTTGCTTTAAAATACTAAGAGAGTAAAAGAATACATTAAACGGAACATAAAAAATTACAGATCCACAATCACTGCCAGAGGTGTTCAAAGTATTCAAGTAGAGTGATTTATGTGAAAAAATAAAAGTAGAAGTAATGATTCAAGTGATTCAAATTTAAAAAAAAGTAAAACTAGGGGCGGGGGGTATTATTGCCATGAATGCAATAATACTGATTTAACCAGGAAAAATCAGAAAACTTGAAAAATTATCAAAATTAAACTCTTAAAAAGTGATACTGTGTAGAAAATGTGTTTGATCAGGTCACAGTTACTCAGTTTTGTGGATATAGACAGGAAATTTAGGAAAAAAAAAGGTCACAATGGAGATAAAAAGTCAGAGATTAAAACAAAAGATAAATATGAAATAAAAAAATGCATAATTTTAAGATAAACTGTTAAAATTGTGAAATTAAAAGTCAGAATTTCGAGATAAAAAGTCACAATTGTGAGATAATAGTCGTATAATTATAATATATAAAGCCACAGTTTCTCTCTTCCACTGATTTTTTTCCTCTGAAGTCACACATTTTTCATACTGTCACATCTGTTTAGTTTGAAAAAGTCACACATCTATTCTGAGAATGTAAGTGAGTAAATGTGACTAAAAGTAAAAAGTTGCTAGAAAAATAAATAGTCATACTAGAGATACCTAAAAAAATATACTTAAGTACAATAATGAAGTACTTTTACTTAGTTACTTTCCACCTCTATTTTTTTCAGCGTTCATTCATTTTAAATCATAATTCTTTCTCAATCCCAGAGGGAAATAGTTGCTCCATTCAAGTCATAACATAAAAAGTAGTGGCGAAGAAATGATCAATACAAAAAGGAAAGAAAAAAACACATATTAAAACACTGTATTAAACACAATATAGCAGTAATTTATACAATATCTACAAGATGATATATTTTCAGTATGATAATGAATAAAACATGCATAAATAATAAAAAAAAAGGACTATTCAATATTCAACATTTGCACATTTGTTTCTTCCCTAAAGTGGGTGTTGTGTTGAGAGCCATTGCTTTTTAACATTAGCTACTTATTTCTGAAGGTTAACTCACTTTATTATATCCGCAGGGAAATTCAGCCTCTGCATTTTACCATCCTAATACACACACACACAGCACTTAGAAATAGCATTAGCACTTAGCATTAGCACTTGGCACATTAGGAAGAGTGAGCTGCCAGTGAAGGCTGCAGATGTCTATCAGCATAAAGGTACAGGCAGAAGGTTTTAACCTATGGACAGGGTTTTATCGTGCCCTTTTTCCACCAGTGAACACAGTTCCCTGGTGTCTCACTGACCTGTCTGTGACATGCTTTGGTCAAAATAACACATTGATGATGAGATACAGCAGTCTCTACAACCTGGAGAAATGGGCCTTTTTAAAACGCTATGCAAATGAGCCACAGCTGACTCCGCCCCTCTCTTCTGCATTCGACCGAGAGGAAGAAGAGAGAGTTAGAAGAGGAGAAAGAAATGGAACCGAAAAAAGTCACAAAGACACCCATGAAATAAAATCATCTTGAGAGAATCAAAGTGGACCGAGTGCTGAGTTTTACAGCCGTGGTGCCTTCAGGTGCTGGTCCGTAAAACAAATCTGCCAATGGAAAAACATGAAATCTATTGTCGTCAGATTTATTGGAAGAATATGTTCCAGATATATCATCTAAAAATCAGTTCTTATAGCTCACTGAAAAGTTACTCTTTTGGTGATTATGTCTTATTTTAAATGTGATGAACTATTTTCACTAGAAACAGTGCTGGGAATAACGGCATTAGAGAATAACGGCATTAGAGAATAACGGCATTAGAGAATAACGGCATTAGAGAATAATGACATGAAAGAATAACAGCGTTAGAGAATAACGGCGTTAGAGAATAATGACGTGAGAGAATAACGGCGTTAGAGAATAACGGCGTTAGAGAATAACGCCGTCAGAGAATAACGGCGTTAGAGAATAATGGCGTTAGAGAATAATGACATGAGAGAATAACGGCGTTAGAGAATAACGGCGTTAGAGAATAACGGCGTTAGAGAATAATGGCATTAGAGAATAACGGCGTTAGAGAATAACGACATGAGAGAATAACGGCGTTAGAGAATAACGGCGTTAGAGAATAACGGCGTTAGAGAATAACGGCGTTAGAGAATAACGACATGAGAGAATAACGGCGTTAGAGAATAATGACATGAGAGAATAATGGCGTTAGAGAATAATGACATGAGAGAATAATGGCGTTAGAGAATAACGGCGTTAGAGAATAACGGCGTTAGAGAATAATGCCGTTACTAACGCAGCCAAAGTAAAAAAATTAAAAAGAAATAACTTATATTATTGTAATTTGGTTCCAATAGTTTTAATTTTCTAAATCAGTTGCTTTTTGACATCTGTTTATTTCCATACCTCAGTTCCATGAACGAAACTCAGTAAAAACAGAGATTAAATTTTTTTTTTTTATTGAATTTTTCTGAATATTTAAACAAAACAATCCATTCAGAACACTTCGGCACTGATGCATCAGGGGTCAAAGGGTTAATAACACACCATCGTATATATTACAAACATGAGCTAACCAGCGCTAAAGTCACTTAGCATTTTTCATTTCTCCAGAAGATACTTTCCAAAAACATTATAGAGCAGTGTTATTCCACTAAAAAGAGAAGGTCAGTGCACTCATCTAGTCAATCATTTCATTAAAATTCCTCATATGGTTCACGTCTAATTAAAGAAAATTAATGGAACACCAGCCCTGTGACGTTCCTGTTGACCTGTCCTGGATCAACCCCACCTTTGCATAACGACTGTGTGACCCCACAAGGGATTAAGCAGTTATAGAAAATTTAAATGAATGAATAATCTAATTTCAACATTAAATATCTCCTGACATTACTAATGCATATCGTTATAATTTGGCAATAAATGACATTTTCTCTTAATATTCTTTCAGTGAGTAAAACATTGAAACTTACCTTCCTAATGATCTATTAACATAATGACCTGTGTTTGTTATGATGGTGTAATGATTTTGTGCATGTTCATACGTGAGAAGAAAGGGTTAAATGAATGTTCCAGCAGTCACGCACATACAGTACAGTACATTACTCACACATGTGCTTTCCTATTGGCACAATTATGGGATAATAGTATGCACAGAATCTGCATGTAATTCAGTTTGTCTTCAACATCTAGCATTAATTAACACAGCCCAATTAACACAGGCCAAAGCCACACCAATTGGGCTCACAAGGCAATTTACATCCCAATCAATCTTTGAAATATTATGCAGATTTTCTTTTTTTCTCTGATCCTACATCCTAATAGAATAAACAAAGGGAAACAAATGGTGAATGGAATATTGTTTTGGAAAACAATCATGCGTCAACAAACAAATGGTGAGGATGAATACATTTCTAAGTGCATGCAATCGTGCATCTGAGAATATCTATTTGCTCACTGTGCTTGTTACACACTCCATGTGACCCTTGAAAATGGGTGTGTGTGTGTGTGTGTGTGTGTGAGGGTTTGTATTTCTATCTTTCTGGGGACATTGATCTATTTACGCAGTCATGCCATGGGGACCTCTGTCATCATGGAGACCAAAATTCAGGTCCCCATGAAGATTAAACATAGGTCCCCACTAGTAAAATCTAAATCTATGTGAAGTATGGAAATATATGGCAATGATGTGTCATATGTATTAGGGCATTAACAGAAACGCCGATTAGTTGACTTAAATTTGAAGGGGTCGACAAGTCATGTTATTCTTTCTCTCCCTCGGTGCGTAAACACGGACCAGTCAGACCTAAACCAGAGGAGTCACGGCTGATGCAGGTAAAACAGAGGAGTGGTGGGTCTGACAAAACAAAAGAGAGTGACAGACACACATTGCATCTGTGGAAATACTTCGCCTTTGATGAAAAAAACTCCCCAAAAAAACGGCACAGCCATCTGAAGAGGCATCCGCTGGCTAACATGAGTGATATGAGCAGCATCTGCTAGCTAACCTGAGTGATATGAGCAGCGTCTGCTAGCTAACCTGAGTGATATGAGCACCATCTGTTAACTAACCTGAGTGATATGAGCAGCATCCGCTAGCTAACCTGAGTGATATGAGCAGCATCCGCTAGCTAACCTGAGTTATATGAGCAGCATCCGCTAGCTAACCTGAGTGATATGAGCAGCATCCGCTAGCTAACCTGAGTTATATGAGCAGCATCCGCTAGCTAACCTGAGTGATATGAGCAGCATCTGCTAGCTAACCTGAGTGATATGAGCAGCGTCTGCTAGCTAACCTGAGTGATATGAGCAGCATCTGCTAGCTCACCTGAGTTATATGAGCAGCATCCGCTATTTAACCTGAGTTATATGAGCAGCATCCGCTAGCTAACCTTAGTGATATGAGCAGCGTCTACTAGCTAACCTGAGTGATATGAGCAGCATCTGCTAGCTAACCTGAGTGACATGAGCAGCATCTGTTAACTAACCTGAGTGACATGAGCAGCATCTGCTAGCTAACCTGAGTGATATGAGCAGCATCCGCTAGCTAACCTGAGTGATATGAGCAGCATCCGCTAGCTAACCTGAGTGATATGAGCAGCATCCGCTAGCTAACCTGAGTGATATGAGCAGCATCCGCTAGCTAACCTGAGTTATATGAGCAGCATCCGCTAGCTAACCTGAGTGATATAAGCAGCGTCTGCTAGCTAACCTGAGTGATATGAGCAGCATCTGCTAGCTAACCTGAGTTATATGAGCAGCATCCGCTATTTAACCTGAGTTATATGAGCAGCATCCGCTATTTAACCTGAGTTATATGAGCAGCATCCGCTAGCTAACCTGAGTTATATGAGCAGCATCCGCTAGCTAACCTGAGTGATATGAGCAGCATCCGCTAGCTAACCTGAGTGACATGAGCAGCATCTGTTAACTAACCTGAGTTATATGAGCAGCATCCGCTAGCTAACTTGAGTTATATGAGCAGCGTCTGCTAGCTAACCTGAGTGATATGAGCAGCATCTGCTATTTAACCTGAGTTATATGAGCAGCATCCGCTATTTAACCTGAGTTATATGAGCAGCATCCGCTAGCTAACCTGAATGATATGAGCAGCATCCGCTAGCTAACCTGAGTGACATGAGCAGCATCTGTTAACTAACCTGAGTTATATGAGCAGCATCTGCTATTTAACCTGAGTTATATGAGCAGCATCCGCTATTTAACCTGAGTTATATGAGCAGCATCCGCTAGCTAACCTGAGTGACATGAGCAGCATCTGTTAACTAACCTGAGTTATATGAGCAGCATCCGCTAGCTAACTTGAGTTATATGAGCAGTGTCTGCTAGCTAACCTGAGTGATAGCGACAACAGTGCAGGCACGCCCTTTTTTTTCAAACATGATGTGGACAGTCTTGACAGTCAACACTTTGCACTTAATATAAAAAATGATGACGCGTGACAGACGTCTGGACAGTCCAGTTCTAGAGCCATTGGTCCAGACAAAGTCCAGACATGTGGTCACCTACTGATGTGCAGTTAAATTTAACAGAAAAGTCAAGGTGTTAGTCTTTGTTTTGTTCAGGTTAAAATGCTTATGCTTGTGTCTTGTCAGTGGACATTGTTACGTTGCAGTGAACTTTAATACAAGTTGTTTATTGCTGGACAGACGTGTGTCCGTGTGGTTCCTGTGATGACAATATGATGACGTCATCACGACCTGTCGAGTCGACTTTGACTTTATTAACGGATAAGTCGACTTGAAAAATGTTAATGCCCTACTATAAACTATGGCTGTCAAAATTAATACTTCAACATGGATTGATCTATTTACCTAGATTAGATTTTTGGTGTTTTTTTCTATATTTTAAAAGAGTTTTTGAATACGTTTTGAATTTTTCAATGATTTCTTTGCTGTTTTTTGAACTTCAGGGGATTTTATGTATGTTATGATTTTGTGTTTTTCAGTGTATTTTTGTCTATTTTGTAGGATAGACACCCCCCACCCACACCCCCCACAAAACAGTTAACCAACATAAAGTTTTTAATCACAAATAAACACAATTAATCCAAAGAAACTCTGTCATTAATATGATTAAAACTTTTAATCATTTTGACAGCCTGAATATAAACACAATAACTTATTTTTCTAGAAGTCCCCATAAAGCACAGGAGAAGCAGATACAAAAGGAAACTTGTAATGTACTTGTACTTGTTCCATATAATGAGTGTGTGTGTATATGTGTTTTTACTTGAATACCTTTCCTCTTTAGTTGTAGTTCAGCCATGGTTTTCAGTTTGCAGACCACTATATCCTCCAGACCGTAGTGTTTTTGTAAGTGTATTTTCTGTCTTATTCATCCATAACTGAATCCTCAACCCTGTTTTCCGCTGCCAGCAGTACTCAATCTCACTTGTCTCGCCGATGTAGTCATCCCCTTCTAAAGTAGCAAATCAATAAACGGTCTCTATTCCAGATCATAATTCAAACAGGCATTTGTCTCCTCCCTCCTTTGACATAAAACAGCAGCGAGGGAAATGCATTTTACTGCGTATCAGGGATGGTGCAACATTTTTACATTGAATGACTTCAGTATGCAGCAGCTGCCTCCCTCTTCGTCTGCTGTAACCTCAGCCAAAGAAATCAATGTTTTCTATCCTCCCTATAGCCCATACTGCCAAGAAACCTATTTCCACCCACCCCCCCCCCCCCCCTAACAGAGACGGGCGTGAATGTTTTAATGACACCCAACTGTCATTAAAAATGCATTAAAGCATATTAAGGCATAATTAGATATTAGTCCCTAATCTGGTGTAATTACAAGGACCAAACTCTTTTTTTTTTTTTTTTTTGTCAGAGAATAGCTTAGCGCAATAAATGACTTAAACACACAATTTCCTTTAGTTTGGATGTAATTAGCACTAAAGATGTGGTCACATAGGTAATCAAAAGCAAGACGGGACATTTGGAGAGAAAATGGAGGGAGTTACCATTAACTCTTTCTTGATCACACTACAAAAATCACAATAAAATTTTTTTTTCACCTCACAGGGACTATTATAACATAATTTTTTATAACATTTTTTTTTTTTACTGACCCTAAATTTAACTAAAGTATTAAAACTCAAACATTACTCCTTCACCAATCTTACCAACATTAATTGTGACTTGGTTTAAATTAGATGTATTAACTCTAAATTAACTGTTTGTATCATTAGTGATTAGCATTAGCATTTCATGACCCTTTGCTATCATCGCTACCGTTTGGTTCAACATGTTTTCAAAACATTATTACATGAATTCCAAAGTATTTCTGAAATATGATGAGGATTATTTATATAAAATAGACTCTGTAAAAGTTAATAAAATGAAAATAAAAACAAATTCAAACTTGCCTGTAGTTTTGTGTCCAAAAGAAAAGATCATAGCAGAGGTGTTGTCATGGTTACCATCCTCTTCCTTGGTGGTATATATACTAGCATAACCTGAATATATCATTGATTGTCCAAGAAGTTTGGTGTCAAAAGACTCAAATTTAGATTAGATATCAGGGTTCAAAGTTACTTCTACCAAACGGTTGATCTGACAAACAAAGGGTTAAACCTCTGGTATTGGAGTGTACATTTTACGCACACTTTGCACTTAGCGTTTCAAAACTTTACGTTATTTGTCAGAATTTAAATGAGGTCAGAATTCAAAAGTTGTTCATTTTTTTTGCACGATCTTTAAAATTTTGGACACCAACTAAAATTTGCACCTTGTCTAAACCAAAGAAAATGACCAGAGTAGCATCTGTACACGGTACAACATAAGATTATGTGGAAAAAAAAAAAAAAAAGTCAAAGTAAATGTCTCTTGTAATCAAAACCAAAGGTAATGTAGTGAAATATTGCATGTGTGACTTCACTTTTTTGGACAGGTAGTGTATTACACCCCACTGTGGAAATTTAGAGTCAGTACAAAAGGTACAAAGTGGAGAGAATTAGATGCAGCTGTTCAGGCTGTTTGGCTACGTAACCAGCCGTCCAGCAAAGCCAGTTGGCTCATTTGTCCATTTGATAAAAACACAGACAGCAGTGCGGTGTGTGTTAGGACCTACACACACACACACACACACACACACACACACCAGCATTCCACCTCAGGAAGACAGTTTTTTCCTCACACAGGAGTACGGTGATGAATGAAACACCGGCCTCGTAATATCCACTGATGTATAGTGTCATAATGCCTTAGCATGAATAATTAATAGCATGTAATATTAGTGGTTTAATGAAGAGGGGACAGAATTAAGCAGCTCATAGCGCATGACTTTAGTTCTTAAAAGGTTCATACTTGACCCCTTTTGTTTGGTGGGTCCATCATTTTTATTCAGTCTCAGAGGATATTACACAGGACGTCACTAGTACAAAGTAGGCTGTTCTATTTCTTTCTTTTCTTTTCTTGTTTGGAGAAGAAAATGAGTATCAATAATATTCCCCAGAAGGAAGAAAAAGAAAGAGGGGGAAAAAAAAAAATCAGTAATATAAATAAAGTAAATAAATAAATGAATAAAAATAATGACTTGTTTGTTTGGAATAGTTATTTGAAACATGTAGAAAATTAAATCAAAACAAATCAAGGAACAAAACATCAATAATGGTACAGTAAACAAAAGTAAAAATACACACACACACACACACACACACACACACACACACACACACACACACACACACACACACATACTCGTGTACATGTCTAATGAGTACCATGTTTATAATCTAGTAGACATTGGGTAGTGACTGTAAACACATATATTTGTTAAATAACATAAGAAATAAGAATAATAAACACACACACACACACACACACACACTGGTTTCCATTTCTCATGAGGACCAAGCTTGTAACCATCACTTCTATGTGGAAAAGTAGCCATTGAGTATGTCAGGAATTTTTTTAGATAAGTGAATACAATGAAAAATGAAAAAAAAAACAAAAAACGTTCAATTAAATTCACACACACACACACACACACACACACACACACACACACACACACACACACACACTTATTTTATCTTATTTATTTTATACTTTGGAACTGCTTAAGTCTCAGGAGTTAAAAGGTTAAATGTTGAAAAAGTCAAAAGTTAAGTATATAATCTAAGCTGCCTGACATTTAAAAAAAAAAAAAAAATGTCTTGTTCAAGTGGATCCATCATGATTTAACGCTGAACATTATCCAGCAGCCTGTGTTAACTCTGCTCATGATGTCCTTGCCCACTCGCAAGGTCTCCCACTGGGAACAAAATGTATATTTGATGAGCTTCCGAATGGGAGAAGAGGTGACGAATGCTATTTAAAACCAGTGGAGGACACCCAGAAACAGGCCTAAACAGCATCTGAACGATGGAGACAATGCAATCCTGAGGCGGCGTAGACAGCTGTCATAAAAACATAGCAGTGTAATAGAGGAGCAGACATACAGTAAACACGTCAAAGGGACAAACGTGGCTTCATATCAACTTACAAGCTACAAAACAGCTCCACCGGTGGCCATTTTTGTGCGTTATTTCCAAGAGGGAAATTTCAACAACTCATTGTTGATGAGCTCTTTGGGGGACAATTTGATCCACAGACAGAGGGGATGATGGGTAATGGTGCCATTGGCGAGGTAATTATGTAGCGATGTGTAATATAAAATTAATTACTATTCTGCTAGTTGCACTTTTAGAAGATGTCATTTCTGTTTTTCCATATGGTGAGCCATGGAATTAAACTTGTGACATTTTGAATGACATACGGAAGAAAGACTACTTAAAGAAGTTCATGTATTCTTAGTTTCTACATAATTTTATGGATGGATGGTTAGTATCCACAGACTGTATCACTTACTAAATAAAATATAACACATCTACAGTATATTATATCATTAAGTTTTGTTCTTTTAAACCCATACTTTTTTATTTTAACAGTTGGTTAAACTACTACATTGTCGTGTAATCATCACATGTTGCATCAGCTGATAGTTTACATTATAGCTCTGTTAGCTTAGCTCTGTTTTTAACAGAGCTAAGCTAAGCAGTAAAACCAGAGGTGGAAAGTAACTAAGTAAAAGTACTTTGATATGGTGCTTAAGTAGATATTTTAAGCTTCTGTACTTGAGTATTTGTTTTTCTGGTAACTTTTTACTTTTGCTCCCTACATTTTTGCATGAATATCTGTACTTTATACTCCTTACTTTTATATAAATATTTGTACTTTATACTCCTTACTTTTATATATATATCTGTACTTTATACTCCTTACTTTTATATAAATATCTGTACTTTATACTCCTTACTTTTATATAAATATCTGTACTTTATACTCCTTACTTTTATATAAATATCTGTACTTTATACTCCTTACTTTTATATAAATATCTGTACTTTATACTCCTTACTTTTATATAAATATCTGTACTTTATACTCCTTACTTTTATATAAATATCTGTACTTACTCCTTACATTCTCACAATGTCAAACTAAACAGATGTGACAGTAGAAAAATAAGTGGCTTCAGAGGAAATCTCAGTGAAGGAGCGAAACTGTGACTTTATATATTAGTTATCTCACAATTTTGACTTTTTTATCCTAAAATTACGCATTGTTTATCTCATATTTATAACTTAAAAAAAAAAAAAAACCCGTCATGACTTTCTATCTCAAGTGTGACTTTTTTTTTTTTCCTGTTTTTCCTAAATTTCCTTCCCATACCCATAAAACTAACTGTGACTTGATCAAACACATTTTCTACACAGTAACTCACTTTTAAAAACTTTACTTTGGATACTTTCTGATTTTTCCTGCTTAAATAAGTACTGCTGTTTTACTTTTTACTTTTACTTCAGTAAAGGAGTTGAATCAGTACTTCTACTTTTACCAAAGTATTTTTTCACACCAGTCCTTGTACTTCTACTTAAATACAGGATGGATGGATGGATGGATGGATGGATGGATGATATGGATGGATGGATGGATGGAGTCATTATATCATGTCTCCAGTTACAACCTGTTCATAACTATAGCTACTTCAAGGTCACATGATCACATACCCTCCTACTCAATGAATGCCTGTACACTAGCCCATTATATTATTGACTTAGCAGAGGCGTTCCAGGTGAAAAACACTAATACTGCTTCCACATATGTCCAGTTTACTTTTGTCTTTTGCTCTTACAGAATATTGACAAAACTTTTTGGAACATATTGAATTTGGGTGTTTTATTGCTAATGGGCTGAGTTACAAAACAGTGTTATAATATGATTTCATATTGGCATAAATATCACTGCCATCATTAAAAAAATATATCAGTTCAGTTTAAGTTTCTTTCAAGCACAAAATCATCAATAGATCAATCACAACGGTCAGCAACACATCCTTCTTGGAATAGAAAAGGAGTGGGATGAAGTAAGACTTATAAACTCCCACCCCCTTTTTACAAAATAATAATCCAGCAGCATCTGCATTCTATGTCTCAAACTGTTTTATATCCGTTTATCCTTAACACAAAAACATCTACAATCATTTATATACACATTATTTTATAAGTCACCTCAATACAATTTGTATAATCATCTATAAGTGTATTTATAGTCACTTTATATTTACTACAAATACAGTATTTAATATGATAAATGGTCCTAGACATGATAGTTTATATTAATTTATGATTATTTCATACATTCTTCTACATTATAACAGAAATTTCACTTATTCAAATAATGTTCTGTATTTTGTTATACAAGTGTTAAACGTCCTTTTAAATACACAAATTAAAAATACACAGAACATCATACAAATGAAAGACATCACAGTAAAGCACAAGTAATAAGAACACAGTAAATCCACAAAACCACAAAACACTTTCTACAATAACAATTGTGACTATGAGAATTAAGCATTAAGACTTAAGAACATGAAAGACAGAAAAAAAACATCAAAATATATATATATTATTTTAGGCTTCACTTTACTTCCACATTATCTAAAATGCAAAAAAAAAAATAAAAATTTGAATTTGTTTGTACTTACTCAAGAAACAAAAATAAACTGTGGCACCTTTTATAAGTGTTGATGCAGAAACATGTTGAAATGTCATTTTTTTTAAATATGTCTAACCTGACAGTATGGTAAAAGTATTTGTATTTATATACACTTTAGTCCCTTGGAGTTATTTGTTGTTTTCTGATTACATTTATGTCCCAATCCAAAGAACAGTTCAAGAAATACACCTTTCCTACACTGTAAAATCTAATAAGTTGACTTTAATTTGAAAAACTCAGGAAACAGATCTCAACTAGTTTACAACTTTTACAGTATGTGTGTACCACTTTTAAAAGTTGTAAGATACTTTACTCTGAAATTTTAAGGCAATCAGTTTCCTGAGTTTTTCAAAGTAAAGTCAATTTATTAGATTTTACAGTGTAAAGCCAAGAAATGTTTCTTTTGCAACATAATGTTTTATTGTTTTCTGCAACATTGTTATTTTGTTTTGTTTTAATGAGGAGAAAAATAAATCAAACATGGAAAAATCAATGTGTATGACTGAAATAAAAAATACCTTTAGGAAAACAGGGTATGCTACTACTACTACTACTATTATTATTATTATTATTATTATTATTATTATTATTATTATTATTATTATTATTAGTAGTAGTAGTAGTAGTAGTAGTAGTAGTAGTAGTAGTAGTAGTAGTAGTAGTAGTAGTAGTAGTAGTAGTAGTAGTTATTATTATTATTATTATTAGTAGTAGTAGTAGTGATGTACTTCATTATTTATTACCTGTTCATGTTGTAGTTTTTTTTATTGTGTTTCTTTATCTTGAATGTATTGTAATGTGTAGGGTCCAGTATTTGAGGTGGGGATTGTTTGTTTATATGGATCGGAACCAGACTTGACTATCTCATGGGTGAATTGTATGTTTTGTGCTTGAGATATTTGAAAAATAAAAGGACTTTGACATGGCCTAACGTGGAAAAACTCCAGTATGAAGTTTTAGTACCGTATTTTCTGGACTACAAACCACTATTTTTTTTCATATGTTTTGAACCATGAGGCTTATACAAAGGTGCGGTGGATTAGAATTAGAATCAAAACTACTAAGAACAATCAATGTAAAGAAGAATACTGTACATACTTTTTCTTTAGCAGATAGAACACGGACGACAAATTATCAACTGTTAATTATTTTTCAAATCCTCACCCCTTCATCACGGAGACAGACGTGACAAAGCTCTTCTGAGATTGTTCAACTGTGACACAGTAGAAGACGACCTCATGGGTTTCAGTGAAGATAATTAAATTAACTTGTGATTTAAAACACAGGAAAAATGTAGTTAAATACTGGTTATTTTTCTCTTGGTTCTGTTCCATTTTAATCAGTAAAATTGCTGCCGTGCTAAAAGTCACAAAATCTGTTCAGGTACAAATGTGTAACAACATTTACAGTTAAAAGCCTTCTATACATGCAGTAAATATCTGATTTTTCAACATAGATATCTGCAGTTTATAACCCGGTGCGGCTTATATATTCTTTTTTTTTTTATTATATTTTTTTAGATACAGCAGGTGCGGCTTATAGTCCGGAAAATACGGTAGTTAGGTCATTCTAAAGATCCAGATTTGAATCCAATGTAATATTTAATGTATATACGCCAAGACAAATGCAAACATGCCTGCTCATCTAAAACTGTATTGGCTAATTTTGTCACATCATTTGACTCTCTTTCCATACACCATTGTGTCTCGCTGTTGTTATTCTTTTACTGAATAATTAAATTCGGGCCCAAAAATAACTGGGAATTGTGCAAAAGTTGGAAAGGCGATGACTGTCGTTTGAGTTGATCATGAGCCCTTTGAGGAATCAGAACAAAGCTCTGCGTCCATATTGAATGCCTGCCTACAGTATCAGCAGCAGCTCTGACAATGATGCAACTCTTGAGACAAATGTTCCATCGCCAGAGGGGCACAAGCTGCTCTGCACCACCCCGACGTCAAACTGCCAGTGCTGGAAAGTCTCCCTCATCCCTCTATTCACAACCAGTCCCTGAATCATGGAAACTAAAAGACAGGATATTTCATAATTATTGATTTGGACTCCCTTCTTTTAATGTGACATTTACTGACAATGAAAGGCTCCCTATGCTACACTGAACAGTAGCTAACAAAGGTAAGTACAGCTGTAGCACTTGTCAAATGAATGACTGTCTAGTTTGGCAAGTGTAGAATATAGCTGTTGTGTGAAAGATCTTTGTTAGAAGCTGGAAGATCACACTGAGCATGTGCAGTTGTACTCGTACTCATAAAAGTGCTCCTCTCTCTCCTCATTTTTGAGAAGCCAACATCACAGCATTCACACCATGTACACATCGAACACACTTTACTACACAAAACACATATATGCAACCAAGCTTAGCCATATATTCTGCTGCTTTGTACATTACATGCCATAGATCCTTACACACACACTTCTCCCCCACAATATGATGACTAAATGTAAATATTGTTTTTATTATTATCTTTGCCAAGGAGGTATTCAATTCAGGTCCATTTCTTTGTCTGTCAGCAGGACGACGCAAAAAGTTCTGAATGTATTTTGATTAAACTTTCAGGAATGATAGATAATGGGTCAAGGAAGAACCCGTCAAAGGTCATGTTCACACTAAAGGTCAACACCTAAAACACATAAGTGTTAATATAATATCACAGGATTGAGACAAAATAGAATCTCATGTCACGTTTTGACATCATATGACGCCATATCAAGCCTTGGCGGAGGTTGGCTTTCTCTGACTGCCTTGTTGTACATCATTTTATTTGTCACTTTGTGTTGCTTTGATAAAGGTTTTAAAGTGATTGGATGGATGGATGGATGGATGGATGGATGGATGGATGGATGGATGGATGGAGATCTGCTTAAGAGCTGCTTCAGATATTAAATGTGCTAAATCTTATATACTTTAATAAGATGAATCAGAAAACAAATGACAAATGTTTTAAATATATTTGATGGTGTGTTATTTAGGCCATGACTGAGGAGGTAGAGCGGGTCGTCCATTAACTGATGGGTTGGCAGTTCCAATCCCGGTCTCCCCTAGTCAGTCCGTTGTGCCCATGGGCAAGACACTTCACCCTCCTTGCCTCCAGTGTCACTCACATTGGTGTATGAATGTGTAGTCAGAGTGACGGTAGGCATGAATTGGCAGCCACACTTCTGTCAGTCTGCCCCAGGGCAACTGTGGCTACATATGTAGTTTACCACCACCAGAGGAAGCATGTCAGAGTGAATGAAAAATGGATTAATAATGTAAAGTGCTTTGGGCGCCTTGAAAAGCGCTGTAGAAATCCAATCCATTATTATTATTATTATTATTCCACATATATGCTGGTTTATGTACATGTATACAATGAATTTGTAAATATTCCACCAAAAAGAACCTGTAAAGTGAATGGATCATAATGTGCAGACAGTGTTTTGAAGTAGATCTGAGACCAATATTCCTTTGGACTGAAACCTATTCTCTTGTTCTTTCTAAGAATTTCATATTTTGACCCAAGATTTATCTTGGAAACTTGAGCCAACCAGCATTTAAGTCATGACTTTTCTTTATCAGTAACACACATGTGGTAAAATGTCATCAGTTTGATTCTAGAAGTTCTGTAGACCAGTATTATACAGCGAATCTTACACAAAATGTTCATAACTTCTAGCTTGTATCCACTCTGCTCTATGCCCCCCCCCTCCTAAACACTGGGCCCCATGAATGTATCATATTTATATTTACCTCTGTTATTGGCACCCCAGTTGGCACTACTTGGTACTCAGATGGAAGTACTTGTACTTGGTCTCGAAAAAAAGTGATATCAGTGCATCCCTAGTTGAAGGCTTTAAATATTGAACCAATGGAATAGCATGTTTCAGAGATGCTATGAAAAGAGCTACTGAACGTCAGTCTGTCATTACAGAGCCAAGCATTGTTGCCCTTTGTAAAGGTGGCCAAGGATACATACATTGAAATGAAGGTGCATCAATGTACTTGGGGTTATTCAGAGATTTTGTCATAATTAGTGGTTATTAGGTCCCACGATGCAGACACAAGGAACTGTGAGAACAGATTGAAAATGAGTGATTTAATGATGGTTAAATCCAGAAAACAACTAAACAGAGGAGGCTGGAGCTTGAGCTTAACTATGGTGTAAATGGAGTCCAGGGAAAATGAAGACCGGTGAAAACAGGAACTAAAACGAGAGTGCAAAGAAGATTAAATAAACTGAATTTCGTGTACAAAAATATCAAAACCAAGGTTTGTATACAGGATGAGACAGATGGGTTAATTAGTGATGGTGTGCAGGTATCCAGGTGAGGGGTCATGCCATTAGCTCCACCCTGCTCCAGAAAACAAGCAAAGTACACACACACTCTATGATCCTGACAGATGTGCCATGAATAATACGACAGTGAATTACAACTGCCCAGGTAGACCAAAGGAAACCACTGCACATCTAAGTGTTTAGATGTAGAAGTGTCACTAGTGTTGAGGAGATTTCCTAGCCTAGCCATGCTAGATGTCCCTAGCGGCAACAAATGTTATGTTACCATACAAGTTTAATTACGCTCAATGTAACTTTTGGCTAGATTTCCTTGAAACTAGCCGACGAATCACGGTGAAGTATAGAGTCAGAATGCAGGAGTAACAAAGTGACGTTGCAACGATTCGGAGAAAAACAACTGGAAACAACCATAGAAGAATAACAACAACAATTGGTGGTGATTTCGTTTTATTAAACATGAGTATAGAATGTTACAAAATGTCAGCAATCTTTGAATTCTTTTTACAGAAGCGATAAGGGTCGTTAAGATCCATGAACCCTAATTTTGTTTAGTCATTCGTAACTCCTCTGTGAACTTTCCGACATCTAACTACGTCATCCCAAAGATTACGCTGATTGATTGTAGAATAGAATAGACTTTTATTGCCATTTGCTATAGTACAGTACAGCACAGGCACATTGGAATTCTTGTTTGTTTCTTCCAGTCAGGCAGGTAAACAATAAGAAATAAAGGTGCATGCAGGTAAAACAATAGAATAAAAAAAAAGGTGCTTATATAAATATAGACAAAAATAAAATCCTTAAAATTTACAATTCTAAGAGTTCAAAAAAAGGAACAGTGCAGGTGTGCATATAATATAATGAAGTCAAGAATGCTGCAGTACAACAATGCAGGTAATTAACATGACTTTCTGGTCATAGTACATATGTGCTTGTATCCTATAGCAGGACCCTGAGATATGGAGTGCAGTTAAATAATAAATAGAGGAACAGGGAAATGTAATTATTGCACATTGTTGTTATTGCGCATGTAGTACCGTTCTATTGCATACAGAGGGATTTGAAAGACGACCTTTTAGCCCCCCCCCCCCCCCCGACTATGAAGCATTACTAGACCCATACATGTAATGAATAGGGTTAGCAAGGCTAGGCTAGAGATTTCCACATTTGGTCAAACTCTGGGTGTCTAAACTATTTGTCACCACTTGCCGAAGCTTATCGGGCCAAAGGCACTGTGTCGTGCACTCTGTTGAAAGAAAGATCAGTTTGTTGGGATCTAATGGGATACATTCCACTGTGAAATGCTTCAGTTTGAACATGAAGGTGGTGCACTTTCTTCCAATGTGTGACCCTCAGTAGAGCTCCAAACAGACCCACTGACCGGCATGCTGCCTTATTTGAAGCTAATCAAACACTTGGGAGGCATCTGTAGGCATCCTCAGGCAGCTTACAGAAGAGTGGAAGAACATCTGAGCAAAGACCAGTAAAAACCCTTCTGAACTCCTTAACATCAATGCACTTTGGGAAAAAAAAATACTTCTCATAGTCTGGTTTGTTAGAGGATTTCTACTATAACACTGATCTACAAGTAAAATGTTTCTGGAATAAAACTGATATTTTACCACATGTGTGACTGATAAAGAAAAGGAAAATCTTAAATGCTGGTTGGTTCAAGTTTCCAATATTAGTTTTGGGTCAAATTATGAAATTCTTAAAATTAACAAGAGAATATTTGTCTCAGATCTACTTCATAAAACTGTCTGCACATTATGATCCATTCACTTTACAGGTTCTTTCTAGTGGAATATTTACTAATCCATTGTAGACATGAGTTAACCAGCACATTTGTCATTTGTTTTCTGATTCATCTCATTAAAGTATGTAAGATTTAGCACATTTCATGTTAGAAACAGATACTTTCTAAAAAAAATATTGGAGAGCAGTATAATAAGATGTTTCTGTTGCAGGATTGTCATTCATCTTTCTGTTATTGTCTGTACATTATTGCTTTTGAAATCCATCTCTCTATGTGAAAGATCAGGAACATCTGAGCTGCATCTAAACCCTGCAAATGTACGGTTTATAAAGATAAAATATATAATAGAAAGTCTTTTTATGCAGCTGTTTATGCAGTTCCTGAATGAATATTTTGCTCTGACTATTCGGGGGTCGCCATGGCTCAGTTGGTAGAGCGAGTAGTCCAGTAACTGAAGGGTTGGTGGTTTGAATCCCGCTCTGTCGGTCCTTAGGCAAGACATTTCACCCTTCTGGCCTCCAGTGCCACTCACAATGGTGCATGGATGTTTGGTGGTAAGCTTCTGTCAGTCTGCCCCAGGACAACTGTGGCTACAAATGTAGTTTACCACCACCAGAGGGAGCATGTGAGAGTGACTGAATAGCCACTAATGTAAAGCCAAAAAACTGCGATATAAAGAAAGTGATTTATAACCATTTACTATAACATTGTCCTTTTTATTTATTTTTTTGTCATTGTAAATCGTGTATTTTGCTTTATTCATTGATCATGTAGATATTCATTAGAGCTCAGAGTAAATTCAAAGACTATTATATCAAAACAGACAAAACTGAATAAAAATGTGACTATTTCCACAAATATATCAATAATTGAAATGCAACCACATGTGTACAGAGACTGTTATTGATTCAACTCCACGGGTTTTAGTGGTGAATCAATGTTGTAGAATATGACTGTGTTTCCACGGTAACTATGGAGACTCTGACCTTTCAAATTGGTCATATCTGATGACCATGAAACTGTATTTTATACTAATTATTTACATGTATTGATTGGATTATTGGATCAACAGGTATGAAACATTTTAGATCAGTCGATGCTTTTGGTTTCCAGTCGTTGTTTGGCTCTTTATGGTTGAAATCATTTTGGTACCAGTGTGCTTCCTCAGGTGGAAATGTTCCACTGAAATGATTTTTCTCCTTTATCTGTTTTAGAAGTCTTATGGTGCAGCCTCCCACATCAGGGATATCCAAAAATTAGACAAACAACCCACATATTTATATAAATATATTTTTTTTATTTTTTAACCACTAGTGTAAATTAATAATGAATGATGCCACATGTATCCATAACACTGGTTACATTTGTATGGAGATATTAGCACCAATATTAACCCTTTGTTGCATACTGGTCACTCCAGTGGACAGTTATTCTACAGTTGTTCTCTTGTATATTCATGGATTTTGTTCAGTCAGTTCATATCATTACTGTAACTGGTCTGTTTTTAATACCTGATCTGCACTAACATGTTTACCTGTAAATCAATTGCTTGTTGTGATTAGACTGTAATTAACAGTTTTCTTAAACAAAAACTGCATTTTTTTTTTTTTTTATTCCATAGTGTTTTTATATGTTGTCCAGCTGAGTGGACCATTTTTTAACTCCATAAATAATTGGTTCGTTAAAAAGATTTCAATCTCATTGCTTTTTTTATGGTTAAATAGGAATAAAAGGACTTAGGAGAAAATTCTTGACAAAGGTTCTGATAATTCATACATAAAATGGTTAATAATTGTGCGTGAGACCCATGGTTTCACATACCCAGGCCTTAATAACTGGATTTTTTTTTTTTTTTTTTTTTGTGGAATAGCGACATTGTTTGTGCAAATAAATCAGAGAATGTGTACTCTTTAATGAACTTCACACCAGTGCTTCTAATGCAGCTGCTTGAAAAGTTGCAGTGAAATCATGTCAAAACTCTAAAGAGTGCTGAGTCGACAGGGGTGGGGGTAAGGGGGGAAGGGGGGGTGAAACATGACAAATTCATGGGGATAAGTCGTACAAATTTTGTGTAAGGTCTGTGGTATAATAGAGGCATAGAAGCTGGGAGTTGGACATTGACAAAATGTTATCTTTCATTTTCACTTTACGGCAGCGTCAGTTATATTATTTATGGAGTGCACCCCCCCCCCCTCCCCCCCCCATGTAACGGCTGACCCCCCTGGGAAGTCAACAAGACACTGTGTTTTATGAGAGGCCCAGAATTTGCTCAGACCGCCTCAGGACAAGTGTATCCATGTTTCTGGGGTACTGGAAAATATGGTGAATAAATGCAAATTTTGTATATATATATATATATATATATATATATATATATATATATATATATAAAACCTAGAATAATGTTCACCAGTTTAAATAGAACATCAATAGGCCGTGTGTTTCTGTGATGAAGTATGAAGTGTAAATGCATAATTAAGTTTGCATGCCAGGGTCATTGCCAGTTGTCCCCATTATGCCAGTATAAATCATCTGAAATCGCAGCTGCTAGCTCTTTAATAATGAACATGAAAATCCAAGCATGACTTACACAATATCCAATAAATATTTTGTATGTAAAAATCTATTTTAATTATATATATATCTACTGTAGTTAGACCTGCAATTAATTTTATGCATCAGCATTACACACACAGTGGGGTATCAACAGGTTGTAGCTGTAGCTAACCAACCACAGTGTGTTACATTAATGAGTATTCTGGAATAGACCAGTAGTGGACATTTCACAGTTAGAAGTAGATTTTTCATTTTATTATGTGACCTTGGCTGTATATGTGGACTATGTTTGCTGCTGTTTCTCATTTTCTTGCTAGCAGGACATTTGGAAACTTATAACTACAACTGTGTGAAGGAAAAAAAAAACTTCCAAATCAAAATATTGACTTAATATCAATAATTCATGACAGTGATACACTTTCTCCCGACTGAGTCACTATTTTGTGACACTACATCATGATTTACTGAGATCCTCAGTAAATCGTCAGTCTACTAATTTTATTATGTTATTATTTTGACATATTGAGTTTTTTTGTATTTTTAAAATAAAAAATCTATATATTTACTTAGGTTTACTCAGATTTTTTTTAATTGTAAAACTAGAGAACACTAGTGTGAGGCATCCCCACGTCATGACTTTTCATTTGTACTTGATTTGAATTCAATCAGGTAAATGGGTCCAGATATATGAACAAGAGTGTTTAGTGATTGCAAACCTTTGAGCAACCCTCTTGTAGCCAATATAAAAATGCTAAATCATCCAAAATCAAATCAGTTCTGCCTCTCTATGATATTGATTAATATCTATCTATCTATCTATCTATCTATCTATCTATCTATCTATCTATCTATCTATCTATCTATCTATCTATCTATCTATCTATCTATCTATCTATCTATCTATCTGTCTGTCTGTCTGTCTGTCTGTCTGTCTGTCTGTCTGTCTGTCTGTCTGTCTGTCTGTCTGTCTGTCTGTCTGTCTGTCTGTCTGTCTGTCTGTCTGTCTGTCTGTCTGTCTGTCTGTCTGTCTCTCTCTACCTACCCACCCACCCACATCCCAAAAAAAATTTTTTTTTTATAATATCATTCTACAAATATGATATGTTCAGTCTAACTTTCCATTCTCTGTCAGTATATCATTACCATTGGATCACAGGTGCTCAGTGGCAGCAGAAGCCCTTTAGCTGCAGGGCAGTGAGCAGCTCATTGACTAACATAGTCAGTTACCATTTACTTTCATGGCTTCAAGCTGTGTTGAATGACAAATACATACTACTGTGGAACACGCACTGTGCAGTTGCTTTCTTTGCTTTTCTGCTGCCAGTGTAGTTAAATCAGATATACTTGAAGCAGATTTCATTCATCAGTAGAAGTACTACCGCTAACCAACATGCGATTTTCACGTCATTTGTTCCTCTGTACTCTGACACAGTGTAGTTCAATTTTGGAATGGAGTTCAGCAGATGCAGCTCTGTGACATCCATCCCCCAGAGGACGTACACATATGGACACACAGCTGCGCAGGAGATTTGAGAAATATGTGTGACCAGTGTGGAAGATTTACCTGTGAAGTAGTCATAGAATACATTCTTCTCCCATATCACAGCCTTCCAGCACAGCTGCCAAAACATGTTAGGGCTGAAAAGTACCATTTTTGAAGTCAGGTTGTGAAATTGGAAGGAGAGGAAGGTTAATTTGCTGCCTTTGTACTCCTGTCCTTACCCACGGCTGCCCCACACACAGCCATAATTAGCATGACATTTTAGCACCACATGCAAAATTAGATGGACTCTTGTAAGATCAGTGTGTATGCATTAGTCCTGCATATGTAACAAGTAAGCAAGCGTTTCCCAGACTGCATATTTTAGATCTGTGTGTGTGTGTGTGTGTGTGTTTGTACGTGTGTACCAAGGCACTTTGGAGTCTCATTCATCAAAGCCATGGTTGACCATGCAGGGCTATAGCTTTAGATTTATCTGCTTTAGCCCAACACTGCTGCTTACCCAACATTCATTAATCTAATTCTGGAGGATGATATTTTTATGGTATTGTCTCCCTATGAAATATTTGTAAACATGCTTCTATTTAATTGTATGTTCGCCTCCAAAATAAGCCCAGAATAAAATAGTAGATCATGCATATTTTATCATACTGTTACAATACAGGCCAAGTCAGATATAGATCAGAGTGAGTTTAATAAAGATAAAAGTCAGTGATAGAATGTGTGGAAAATTAAAGCGGCAGGAGATTAAATGAGGAGGGGGAAAAAAAACACCCGAAATACACACCTCCTGTACTATCTTCTGCAGCTTTCTCATCGAGGTCCAAATCTAAAGGTTAATGACTCGTCCACACTAATTGGGATATTTTTCCATGCAGATATTCTTTGAGGTTGAGTCAGATACAAATGCTCGTGCAAACCATTTTGGACAATGTGGGTCAGGCATGCACATGCAGAGTCTTTAACCCTTTAACTCCTGAGACTTAAGCAATTCCACAATATAAAATAAGCAACAAAATGAACAAAAGTGAATATTAAACTAACAAAATAATATGTAACATGAACAAAGTAAGACACTAACAGAACACAATTGAAGAAAAATAATAAAATAAAAAACTAAATGCCGACAGCAACTAATAAATATTCACAATATAATAAATAACATAAAAAAAAAGAAAAAAAAAAAGCTAAACAAAAGAACACAGCAAAATGAAGTTTAAAAAAAGCGTTGTAATTTGGTTCCTGTAGTTTTAGTTTGGCCTTTTTCTTTTTCTAAATCAGTTGCTTTTTGGCACCTGTACATCAGTTCCATCAACTAAATTATCAGTAAAATAACATAAAAAACTTGAATTTTTCTGAATTTTTAAACTAAACCATCCATTCAGAACGTGTCAGCGCTGACGCATCAGGAGTTAAAGGGTTAATCTGACAGTTCAGTTCAGTTATAAACTGTACTTACCTTCAGTGTCAGGTTGTTGAAGTGTATTGTGTATTCTTTACCTGTTGATTTGGCCATAACTAAAGATGGTATCGGTGCTAAAATCAAACTACTGCAGGTCAAACATGGATGTATACACCTGGATTTGATATTTCAGGTGCAGTTTCATTATACAAAGCAGTGATAGACATACAGAAGTGATGATTATATGTCTGATTATATGTGTGCTAATCTGTCCATTTTATTTGTTCACACACTTATAAAAATATGAATTTGTCCACAGTATTTACATGTAGAAGCCCAAACATAGAGGAAAAATATCAGTTTTGCTAAATATCCACATCATTGTGGATGAGTTGTTGATGTGATGATATGATCTGATGTCATTTCAGGTTATTATGAAAAAATTTAACTACTTTTCTAACATCCTCTATTGACACAGATTAGAGAAGTCAAGTTATGTCCAGACTACATTTGAAGGAATCTCATCATCTTTCAATAATTACTGTGAACAGTCAGCCACAGGTGTTTTAGACATGCATATAACTAAAACCGGTCACAAACTCTGAATTTCTGCAGCCTGGAAACACAGACAAGCAGTCGATGCAGAAGTCTGATGCCCATTCAGACCAACAAAGGTTATTCAGAAGTGTCAGTATATATATAATATACTTAAAGGTAAATATAGATGTTTTTTCCATTGACACCAAAGACCTATCAATTAGCTTTAGATGTCATTATCCTTACAGGTTGGATCCACTGCTGCTTAACATAAAGAGAAGAAATTATTTCCACAAGGTCTACATATGTGTATGAAAGGCAGCAAATCTGAATAGATACATGACAGACGAGAGGCATTCAGTGAAGAAACATTAGCAGCAAACAGATACATGTGAAGAGATGTTTACAGTAGATACAGTCAACAGCTAGTATTCATAATAATAATAATAATAATTCTATGGCAGTAGTTAAATAGGAAATTTTGAAGGTAGATACATAAGTAATAAGTAGGTAGGTAGATATGGAAAGGGGTATATAAGTAAGAAGCATGTAGGTGCATGGGTTAATATATTAACGACCCGCAACCAACCATTTTTTTTTACCAGATCGACCGCAAAAATATATATATTTGAAAAGGACGGACCCAACCCACTTCTCAACCCACATTTTTAAAAAGTAGTCAATGGTCTTTATGAACATCACATGACCTTACTCACATACCTGCATTTATTTCTGTGTTAAAATGTCATTGCTTGTAGTTTTGTCCTGCTTCATCATTCATTCAAAAGTTATAAACGCGCAGCATCTAAATCAAGGGTCGACAACCTGTTACACCCAAAGAGACATTTGAACTGGAAGCCTCTCATCATCTTTAAAAATCTCATTGAATGTGTCCCAAACCTTAGTTTTTTGTTTGTATGTTTCCAGAACTTCCACTCTCACAACTTGACTTTCTCTCTCCCTCCATACCGTAGGATACTGATAATGTTGTACATCACCTTCATGGATATTCAGTTAATAAAACGTATTTACCAGGTTATTTTAATGTTCAAATGACAAATGACCCAACCGACTGGAACTTACATATCGTAAAAAATAAATAAATTCAATGATCTGCGCCTGCTTACTTCAGGTTAGCCCACGCATCACTGGTAGATAAATAAGTAAGAAGTACATAGGTATATAAGCAAGGAATATGTAGGTAGGAAGGTAGGCTTATAAATAAGATATTTAAGATAAATATAAGTAAGAAGTATATAGGTAATGAGGTATATAAGTTAGATATACCTCTAACTTATATGTAGGAAGGAAGATACAATAAGTGGGTAGGTATATAAATAAGTACATAGGAAAGTATATAAGGAAGAAGTATGTAGGTAGGGGGGTATACAAGTAAGATATAGGTAGAAATGAAGATAAATATGTAGGTGTATAAGTGAGAAGTATATAGGTAAGGAGGTATATAAGTTAGATGTATGTACAGTATGTAGGAAAGAAGCTGAGTAGGTTGGTTTATAAATAAGAAGCATGTACCTAGGTAGGAATGTATATAAATATGAAGAATGTGGGTAGGTATATAAAAAAGAAGTACATAAGTAGGGGGATATATAAGTAAGACATTGGTAGGAAGGAAGATAAGTAGGTAAGTCTATAAATAAGAAGTGCGCAGGTAGGTATATATGTAAAAAGTGGAGAAATATGCAAGGTGAAAACAAAAAAACAAATATTTAATAAATAATAATCATAAATAATAATAGTTGGTAGAATGTATGAATAAAGAACTGAATTAGGCTGATGATAGATAAACCAAACTTTCACTTACGTTTGCACAACATTTTCAAAATGAATATAACTGATATTAGGAACAGTGGTAATTAACACACACCATTTCTATAAACAATATGTTCTTAAAAGTTGGGGAAAATTTCCAGTGGTAGAAAACCTGTAAAAAGAATAATGATCAGAAAAGCAGATATTTGCTAAGGTAAGATATCAGACAATGTCACAGGCTTTAACATCCTTACAATTGAGGGAATGACAGTGTGAGTGTGTCAGTGTGTTTTGGGGTGAAGTTAATGATTTTCTGCCATGCTGTCTTTTTGCAATTGTCTTCTTGCGTTGCCAAATGAACTGAAGCCAATGCTGAAAACCTCGATGAATTAACATTAGAGTTAACAACACAGATATTTAATTCCCACTCACCACGCACACTCCTCTCGGTCCTTTTCATCACCTCTACATTTGCAATTCTCTGCTCTTTCACTTTGTTTTTCACACAACTTATCTTCAAGTATCTCTCTTTCTCTTGCCTCATTTATTTCCTCTTGACCAATTTCTGCTGCTGTCCTCCACCACCTCCTCCTCTTCCTCCTCCTCCTCCTCCTCCTCCTCCTCTCCTCATGGCCATGCTACACTGCTCAGTGTATTAATTGTGGTTTGAAAAATTCCCAGCTGAGGCATGGTGGGATTGTTGAAACCAATGACTCAGAACTGCAGGGCAAAAGAGTGAAAGCTTGGACTACTTACAGAAGCTTTCCACCCTGCTGATGCTGCCTTGCAGACCGGAAGGAGGAGCAAACTGGCAACCCACCGCCGAGAACTGGCAGTGTTCACAGCCATCATCAATGAGCTCATATTGCAGATATCTCCAGTACTCCACCCGCCCATGTTCATACATTTATAGACTTTGTAGAAGATATGAAATTTAATCAAATACTATTGCATGTCATCTCGTACTTTTGAAGTGGAAACAGGAAACCACTCCCACAATCATGTGTGGGAGGGGTTTGGCAGCACAGCAGACACTGCGCTCCAGGACTGAGCGCCACAGGAGGTCCTTCATCCCTAATGGCCATCAGGCTTTTTAACAGTGCAGTTGGGGACAGGGGCCACTGACCAGTTTTTGGACACAGCCCCACCACCAGTGTTGGGAAAGTTCACCTTAATTAGGAACTAGTTCAAAGTTCAGTTCAAGTTACTCAATATGAATTAGTACAGTTCATCGTTCATTCTTACAAATTATGAACTAGAAGTTCATGGATCCCAAAATGAACTTTTTCATTCTTTTTTGTGTTATTATTGTAAACGTATTATTAACTGTTTCTGACGTTATCCTGTAGTCAAAAAATCAGGGGAAAATGCTGCCTCTCCAGGGCGGAAGTAAGTACCTTATCCTGGGGTTAACTTCCCTCTGCAGGTTCTTAGAACACAAGGAGCGGTTTCAGTGAGCTTCGTTTTCAATGTTTATGTCCAAGAACGGGATAACACCTGCTCCGGTCACACTCTGTACATTTAACTCTTTTTCTCTGCTCCCAAAAACTCTCTGCACCTCTCTCTCTCTCTCTCTCTCTCTCTCTCTCTCTCTCTCTCTCTCTCTCTCTCTCTCTCTCTCTCTCTCTCTCTCTCTGCTCCGCCCAAAATGCTTCTCACTTTCTATTCCAAAACGTTATGTTGCCAAAATTTGTTCAGAATAATAAAAAAATGACATCTATGATAATGCTGTGTTTTGATCCCATTTTATACCTTATAGGACTCAATAATTACAACGTGATAAGAACGAAATATGAACTACATAAGAGCGCAGTTCAATAAATGCCAGAATAACCGCGTTCACAACTTCCCGTTCATTTGGCAAAAGTGAACGAAGCGTTCACGTTTGTCAAAAATATGATATAGTTCATGAACGCCTTCAGGTACAACACTGCCCACCACTGACCCTACCCCACTACTGTAGTCTTTGTCTTTTAACTTGTTTTATTCTAAATTATTGTTTTAACTGTTTTTAGCACTTCAATGGATTGCAGACCTATTCAGGTTTTTACTAGAGCTATCAAATGAATACCATACTTTCTGGACTATAAGGTGAACTTACTGTAAAAATGACAGTGCGCCTTATAATCCAGAGTGTCTTACATATGAATTAATTCTGGTTGTGTTTAGTGACTTGGAAGTGATTTTATGTTGTACTCAGTGTGGAGTAAAACATACTGTACTTCACCATAATATTACAGTGTGTGTATGTGGACTCGTACTCGTCATCTTCTGCCTTATTATCGTGGGGACAGCAGCCTCAGCAACGTAGCCCAGACTTCCCTCACCCCAGCCACCTCAGCCAGCTCCTCCAGGGGAATTCTGAGGCATTCCCAGGCCAACCAAGAGATGTAATCCCTCCAGTGTGTCCTGGGTCAGCCCCAGGTGGACATGCCCGGAACAGGAGGCATCCTCACTAGATGCCTGAGCCACATCAACTGGCTCCTCTGGACATGGAGGAGCAGCGGCTCTACTCCGAGTCCCTCCCCAATGCCTGAGCTCCTCACCCTATCTCTAAGGCTGAGCCCACCCACCCTGCGAAGGAAACTCATTTCGGCCACTTGTACCCGTGATCTCATTCTTTCAGTCATGACCTAAAGCTCATGACCATAGGTGAGGGTCAGAACGTAGATCGACCGGTAAATTGAGAGTTTAGCTTTCTGGCTTAGCTCCTTCTTCACCACAACGGATCGGTTTAGCACCCACATTACTGCCTGCGGATGCCACCTCAGTCCGCCTGTCGACCTCACGCTCCATCCATGAATAAGATTCAGAGGTACTTAAACTCCTCCACCTGAGGCAGGACCTTCCCCCCAATCCAGAGAAGGCACTCTACCCTTTCCCATGTGTATGAGGACTGAACTGAAAAAGTCAGTGTATTGTGTTATTTCATGTTTTATAACTGAGTATTTTTGACAGTTATTGTAAATAGTAATTGTAATTGTGAATATCTGCAACCCCCCCCCCCCCCCACAGACACACACACACACACACACACACACGTGCAGTGGTGGAAAAAAGTTTGTACATCCCATTCAATTGTGATATATTGCATTATAAGTCATTAATCTCGCAAGTATTGTTCCCTTCTGCACATGCTCTGTTCTGTCCAGATAAAAACTCGATGTTTCAGCACAAAAAAAACAGCCACTGTCAATATATTAGTCTTGTTATTTTTTCCCCTCATGAACAATGAACAAAAACAGACACAAAAAAATCATTTGTATCGGTTTGTCTGATGCAAACACATCTTTTCAAACACAAATCTTTTTTTCTGCAAATGTTTCATAATAATATTGGACACTGAGGATGTAAGGGTTTCCACAGAGTAAATTTTGCAGTGTTAAATCAACACTTAGAAAGTTTATTTAACTTCTTCTAGTGTGTATTTGGTCCCATTGTCTCCAAATTAACATTGCAAAATCTACAGTGCACTACTCTATATCTATTTAATATAATTTTATGTAATTTATTAATTCATTTTTTTTTTGCTATTTTTTCACATTTAGATGTTGTATGAGTATTATATACCCCCTGTTCATATTCTTGATAACTTTTGGTATATACATATAAATACATGTTTGTTCATATTTGCATTTGGGGTGGGGACAAAAGTACACACTGTATGATACATCTATGTTATGGTGTTGAAAATCAACAACTAGAACAAGATACAATAGAAAAAAGAAGATATCAGACATGATTTATTGAAGGGTTTCAAAAACATTAAGTGAATTAAATGTAACTGGAGGATTCATCGATAGAAACCTGCTTTTTGATTATATGCAGATCTTCATAAATGGTTCCAAAATGTTTCATAGACAATGTTTAATGTTGTTGAGTGCCTTTTATCTGCTGTTATTTAAGATAGACATTATTGAAGCAGAGAAAAACGGTACCTCTGTTGCTATGCCGATCTATCTTTGGTAACACAATGAGGTGCCAAGTGATGGTTGGTCAATATTTATAGACCGGTAACAGCATGCTTTATGTGCATGTCGGTTTTCTCTGTCAATTTGTAGATCTTCCCAACTTCCCCCCACTGCCACCCCGCCTTGATTCATGTCTGCACTTTCTCTTTCCACCTCACTAATCTTTGTCTTTGTATCTTCCTGTTTAATATGCTCCTCTTACTTCTCCTCCTTACTTTATGACTCTACTTAGCTCCCCAGTGTTTATGTAATGGATACTTTAAGCGCCATTTTGTCAGAGCATCTTAACTGTGTTTAGCATATTAGACCCATCTGGCCATAGTGTAAAGTGAAGACCTTCTTTTTGTGAAGTCAGGGGAAAATTGGCTTAACACAGTCAACATTATAGTATTAACACCTAAGTGCACTTAGCTCCCTCAAATGCTCCCTTTTGTGCAGTGGCAGTAAGGTGGTAGCATGAGAACGGCCATGATAAATCTAAAATACATCATTCAAGCAAGTCAGTATGAATCTACTGTTGTAAAGAATTATATATAAAGGGTTATATTTAATATTAATGTTCCAAAGTCTCAACAGCAGCAGGACATTGTCGACACAGGAGGCAAAAGCATTAATTTTTCAAATTTTGGTGCCTGCCCGGTTTTTAAATGAGCTTGAAATATTCTGTATTATTATTATTACTAAGGGTTTGAGCATTTATTTTGATTTTGAGCAATTGTTTCCCATAGAAATGCAATAAATTGTATGTAAATCTAGAACTGCCATTCTTTTTCTTTGCCATGCTCTGGTACAAACATCTCAGTCTATTCAGCCCCTACATACACCAAATATTAAAGTCCAATACTCAGCAGTGTTATGAAGATATTTACTGAGGGATTTCTGAATGAATTATTCCAGGCCTGATTTATGAGACATTTAATTTTTTTTTAAAAAGGGAAAAGTTTAATTTTTTAAGACTATGGGCAGTATATTTAAATTTCCTAGCTAATGAAAGCAGATAACCTGAACTGCCTCTCTAATTTTATTTTATTTTGTGTGAACAAAATAAAAAAATAATTTTGCACCTGGTTTTATCATCTGTTCAGATCTACTGACTGAAAGTAAATGCAAAACTGCATATTTAATGAGGTGATGCACTTATCCAGGGTGCGATTTATCACAGAAAAAAGCTTGTTAGATGTTATGACCCTCATTCCCACACGAATAACATAAATCACTAAATAAACATTTAAAACCATCAGTTTTCTCCGATGGTTCAGTTCATGTGACCTTTTTTTCTGCCTTCGTGCGAGGGCACAGTACAGCGGTGTGCCCGGGAACAGGGATCGGTTCTCTCCGGTCGGCCTCAGGTCAAACTGAGCGCATGAGACGCGTCTCTGGAGCTGTTCGAACCTGGACCTTCCCCCTGGGTCTGGCTTGTGCCGCCACTGGGCCCCAGCTCAGGGTGGACCAGGAATGGTCAGCAGGAAGGTGGGCTTTACAAACCCCCTCTGCCCAGACTTCACATGTGAGGTTCCTCTTTCAAGCATTTTGTGTTTACACTGTCAGAAAGACTCATAGACCACAGACGCAGCTGCACAAAAGTAACCGACAGAACAACTTACATTATATTACATGGTGAAAGCGGGCTGTGTTATTTGTTAATCACTAACCCTTTGCTTGTGCAGTAGCAGCTCTTGGGATGAAACAGCCAGAGGAGAGCAACTAGCTCTGGGTTGTCAGGGTGGGGGTTCGTGGTGGAGTTTTTCGTAGAGGATGGAGGTGGACTCTCCGGGTCTGTTGGGGCCAGTGCCACAGAAGCTGTAGTTTGATGAACATTGTTTTCTCTGTTTATTTGTCTGTTTATTTGTCTCTTCATTTGCGTAGAGGCAGCCAGTGGTTTGGCAGCTGAGGACACTCACAGATGATGTAATGATAAACAGTTCATTTGATAGGTTCACAAATTCAAATCAAAATGCAACGTCTCTGGGACATTTTTTTTTATCGGCAGCAGTGAAGGTGTGTGGTGACATTGCTCTTAAAAACACACATACACCTTTTTTTTTTTTTTTTTTTTTTTTTTTTTTTTACTACAGCTTTTAATCAAGTCAGAGCACAAAAGTTACCAGGGCCATACCCCTGGTCCCCCTGGTCCCCCTGGTTCTGTGGTGTATGTGGTGCCCGACACAACAGACCCCGCCCCTCACACACACTTTACCTGATATAGCGTTCGTATTATCATTGCAAAAACACTTTTACCTTACCTTTGACTTCCATTCACCAACATTTAAAGGGATCTATTCTGAACCACCTTGTACCTTTGATGAAAATTTCATGGAAATTGGTCCTTTGGTGTTTGCATACAAACAAACCTAATCAAACACAACACCCCTTTCTCTTTTTTGGGGATGGGGCAACAATACCTTTTGCCCTGCCCATTGGGGGACAGGTTAAAAATCCCAAACTAATATAATCATAGTTTGGAATCATCCACAAACAGTCTGAATGCAGGTGTTTTACAGGTTAACAGCAATTTCTAAATATAAAATAGGTTCATTCAATAATTAATACATAATATATACATATATATATATATATATATATATATATATATATATATATATATATATATATATATATACATATATACATATATACAGTGCTGATGCATCAATTTGGAAGCAGCTTTTTTAAGAGAAGGATCTGTGTCCTTTCTCCACCTCTGCATAAATGGAGCAGTGAAGCAGTGCATTTTTGTCCGTCAGTGTAATCCCAATGACCAGGCCACAAAAATGCACAGAGGGTATTAAACAAAGTGGGTGAAAAAGGGAGAAGAATGTGACACACTTACCTTCAAGAGCTCTGTTGGGACTAATGAGTATCCCAGCTGTGACCCAACGAGAGCCGCCTTCTGCTGAGGAATCTATCAGGCCAAAGGAGAAAGGGGAAGCTGTCGGAGTTCAACATAATGCTCAGTAATTACCCTGCATTATCATCCTCTCATCTGCTTACCATCCCACGTGTTCCAAAGGCACCCATAACAAGCGTTAATAATCATATCGCACTATACTCACAGTCTATCACCAGCCCAAATCCCCCTCATAGAAACTGATTGGGTGATTAAATTATGAATTTTATACAAGGATTTGCAATTAAGCATGGAGCTGTAAGGGATTTTAGCTCAAGGGATGTACACTACTGCTAATTATTTAACAATATGCTGTGTTTTGGAAGGATATACTTCAGACTAGAGTTTTGGATGTGTAATTTAAACAAATTGCAGCTTAAGAGCTTCAGACATTTACTCTCAATATGGTATTTATGTGTCTGTAATTTTAGACTATTTTCATGTGTGTGTGTGTGTGTGTGTGTGTATGTGTGTTTTCTCATTCTGTTCTTTCACATAAACGCTGTATCTGCAACTTTCTTTCTAGTGTCTCCAGCTGCACGTTTTGAATTCCCACAGGCTTCCCACTTCTTTTACAACCCCAAAGTGCAGCTTTCTTTTTTAAATTTTTTTTCCAGAGGTGGGAAGTAAGGAAGTAAAAGTACAACATTACTGTACTTAAAGAGATAGTTCACTGTTTTTCACGTGAATTTGTACAGAGTCAAGTTCTGGTCAGGTTTTTGTCAAAGTGAAAGTAGTCCCGGCAGGTTTCTTGGGGTCATAAAAATAAAAAAGTGTCTTCTCAAAGGAATATATGTTTGAATGAGTGAATTTTTTACATAACAACACTGTTATGGAACAAAAACTCACACCTCGTAATTGCTTGAAGCTACTTTCTCTCAATAGCGATCAATGTGTGTTGTCACTGCTAACAGTTGTGCACCTGCACATAGCAACCGCTAATACTGACGAACAACTGATGAAAGTAGTTTGCTAAGGCGCACAGCTGGTAGCAGTGACAACAATGTGCCAGTGATGACGCATTGTAAAAGACTGGTTTAGTTTCAAGATTCAGAAAAAAATTACAGTTTTTTTTTACTGTGATTTTACTGAGTTTTGTTCATGGATCTGATATATGGGAATAAACAGGTGTCAAAAAGCAACTGATTTAGAAAAAAGAAGAAAGCCAAAACTAAAACTACTGGAATCAAATGACAACATTTATTCATATATTTATTTTTACTTCATTTCAAGCTATTGTTTTTTAAATATTTATTAGTTTTTGTTCATTTTATTCCTTATTTTGTTTTATATTTTCTACATTTAATATCGCATTTTAGTATTTTTCTTCAGTTTTGTGCCATTTGTGTCTTACTTTGTTCATGTTACTTATTATTTTGTTGGTTTATTATATATTTTTGGCTGTTATTGTCCATTTTGTTACTTATTTTATTCATTTTGACTGGAACTGTTAAAATCTTAGGAGTTTGTGAGTACCTTGACCACCTCTGTTCTTTTCAGGACGGGCTCTGATGAGACTGACAGACAGAAAACTGGAAAGAATGGGCATCATACAGGAAGCTCAGAGGCAGCACATTCTGCAACAAGTGTTGCAGCTTCGTGTCCGGGAGGAGGTCAGGACCCTTCAGCTTCTTACACAAGGTAGGATTTTAGAGTAACGTATGGTACAGATTGCAGCGTGTGTGCAAATAGTTGCAAATATTCAATCCCTATGTGGTTGCACGCTTGTGTTTTGTTCATCTTTTCAGAAAGATCATGAATATCAATATATGTATACGAAGTGCTTTGGGGTTTTTCTTTTTTTCAACCAAGGCACAATGATAACAATTTCAAATTATTCACACCACCACCATGAGTCACTTTTCCATTAGATATATGTGCAATATATGTGTATTTACTTATTGTACAAAATAACCCCAGAAGTATGTAATGTCCGTTTCTACACATGATTTGTTTACGAGAGGACATAAGATGTCATTCCATAAACAACATAAATATCTTGTTTTGCAGCTTATTATTATTTATTACCTCTCTATCCTGTATTCAAATTAAAAAAAAAAAAGGATGTGGTTTTCTGGTGTGTCTACACATACTGTGCCATGTTTATTTTAAAACTCTTCTTCACTTGTTATGTCCGTCAACATGTACGTTTTTAATTCACCTGATTGTGAATCAATCAAAAAATGACATGAAAAAAATTATTAAAAAATGTAATTTAAAGATGGAAAACATGTTATGAATCTTACTGTCACACTACATACAGTAAGTATAATCATTATGATTGAACCTAAAAAGTACTAAAATATATATGTTCAAAAGTATTTCATTGTCGAAATGGAAAATCTATTGAGCATAGATGTCTTTAAAGTGTAATACTGTGAACATTTAGGCTAAACTAGGGCTACATTTGTAAAAACAAACAAAACTAAAGCTGAACTACTGTAATATTTGACTAAAGACAATTATATCAGAACTGATCTAAGAATAATTTACAACTAAATTAGGACTTGTGAGTAGAGGGAGGGTAGGTCATCACTATGGTGCACACGTCAGGAGGGGTCATGTGGGTGAGAATCCCTTATATGTGAACTATGTAAATGCATGGGCCCCCAAACCACCAGGGGATCTGAGGAAAATTCAAATGACCTGTCTTTCCTTGTAACTATCTCATCTGTTTATTACATCCCTTATATGCCTAAAAAATAGATGTAGGATATAAATAAAATGAACTAAAATAATTAGCTGTTTTTGTAACATAATTAGGTCGTATTTGTCACAGTTAGTGATGTAGCAGGATGACAACAAATATCAGATTGGCATAAAAAAAAAGGTACTTCAGCATTTGTTGTACTTTTTTTTTTTTTTTTACAAGTCAACATTTATGATGATGTAGAAAATGGGCAACAGAAGTGCAGTCCATTTGCGTTTTTTTTGTAACATTCAAAATCTGTTTATTTATTGACATATATTATAATTATTGTTGTCCTTCTGTTATAGTGTTTTGTTTTTTAGTCAGTTAAAGATGTGTAATTTGAACTCCAGCCTGTTTTTGTCATGAAATCTAAAAGATTGTGTCATCTTATTTGAACATCTAAAGGGTTTAAGGAATCTCTTTCTTGCAGTTTGACAAACGAGGGGCCTCCAAACAACATCTTGCTCAGGGCCCCCATTAAGCTAGAAACGGCCCTGTCAGTTCAAATCCTGGCTCTTTCATTTCTTTCCATATGTTGAAGTGTCCTTGGGACCGGAATTACTCCCAGTAGCGTCTGGCTGCACTTTGCATGGCAGCTAGCACCTACTGTTGTATGAGTGTGTATAGGTGAATGTGAGGCCATGTTACTGTAAGTACTCTGGGCACAATGGTGGTGAATATAAATACACTATATAAGTGCAGTATATTTGCCATTATCTTTTTACACTTGACATTTTTCTCTGTATATAAATGTGGATAGAAATCAATAGGTCTGTCTCCATAATTGTTGGTGTCACATGGCGTCTGGTTCACCCAAATGATGGATTGATGCCTTTATTCACACCGTAAAAGCTCAAAAAACATTGCAAAATACAATGTCACTTTTTTGCTGCAAGATATTAGCCTGGCCAGCCATTCATTTTTCTCAATAAGAAATCCATCTGGAATCCTGGGGCTTGAATCCAGACATGAAGGTGGGACTAACAAGCACCAAATAAACCAAATCGTATATAAGATGCTTTTGTAATTTAAAATCAAATCAAATACACTTTATTTATCTGCTGGCAACTTCATTTACAGATGGAGCACCAAGCAAACACCCTACACACACCAACCCAAACACAGAACATAGTACCTGACCATTCACACATGACACTTAAAGGTATAAAACACAACAAGTTATGAAACAATAAATAAATTAACTAAAAACATCAGCACTTTTAAGTGATATATTTTATGATGTTGCATATGTCTGTCTATATAAACGTTTCTTGGCATAAACCACTTTTATTTAGATAATATCTTCTATATGGCTGCTATTTTAATTTTTTGCTATTTATTCAAATGCATTCTTTGAAATATGAAGAAATGTTATATGTATATGTTAGAACCATATATGTATGCAAAGTATTATGTCTCCTATGAATGGAGACTCATGGGACACCCTGTATATGTGTATGTGTATATACATACATACACACACACACACACATATATATATATATATATATATATATATATATATATATATATATATATATATAATTAGGCTTATATGTGTTTTTTATGATGCAGTGCTTTAATGACAACAGTACATCTATGGTGTTGGAGCATGTTCTCTGAAAACACACAGAATAGATTGAAGAACCTGAGATAAAATAAATGTATTGCAAATTAATGAGATTAATATTAAAGTGTGTTACTAACATACCGTTATCCCTGCGGAAGGCTGCGTTTGTTTTACTTATGGAAAATGTGTGGCTGTTTATTGCAGCTGTGACACATAGATTTATGCAGCAAGTCATGCGCTGTGATTTGCATGATTAATTTCTCAAATAAATCAATAAAACGGGGCACAATTTCCTGAAAGTTTTCTTTTTACTTTGTCATGACCTAGTTTTTTATTCAATTCGTCGATTAATAAAAGGAATTTTCAGTAGTGTACTTGCATATTAATATACTTGATAGTTGCAGCCCTGTGTAATCTGTAATTTAATCTTTATTTTTGAATCACATAAACAACCAACAACAGCTTTAAAGATATTTGGAGATTTGGAACTGACTCTTACTCGCAACAAAAACGAAGTCAGTGCGTATAATACTATGTGAAACACTCACCCCTGCCCCCAAGACTTGTGATTGGTTTGGTATAGAATAGATTGTGTATATTTCAGATGGTTTTCTCTATATTAAATACATTGAAAAACCCAGATGGTTGATACATGTGAAAGAACCTGTCACACAAAGAGGTGTTGGAGGAGAAAAAAGTATGTGGAAATTATTAGAATGAAAAAGCAAACCAAAAAAAACAACCCTTTTTTCATCCAGTAACTTGACTATAACAAACACTTTTGGTAGTAATCCTGTTTTCAATTTCTCTTCAAATTGCTATCCAAATTTGGAGAAACACTTTCATCTTTGGAAATAAAAAAAAATATATTAAAAAAAAATAAATTGTAAATTAAAGTGCTCGCACAAAAAGAAATAGAGGAGAAGAGATGAGAACGGCAGATAGAGTTTGAATGAAACAACAAAGCAGTGGTATTTTCAGAAACAGATATCATACCTGAACATCTTTGTAATTGAGAGGACAACAGTGTCAGTGTGTAAAGAATATGTTTTTGGGTGAATGTAATGATTTTCTGCCAGGTTGCTGTTGTCGTCATCATCTTTTAGTCCTGGTCCAGCAAATGAACCGAGACCATGTTCTGTTATAGTGTTGTAGTAATTGAATTAACATTTTAATTAACAACACGACAATAAAACTGTTCAATACAGAGCTAAGACTGAGCTCTTTCCACATTTATAATTCCTCTGTTTCTCTTCTTATCTTATGTCCAAGTATCTTTTCCTCCCTTGTCTCTTTTATTTCCATTTGTCAAATTCTCATTTCAGTCCACTGTCATAAGCAGAGGTGGAAATAACTAAGTAAAAGTACTTCCTTTACTGTACTTAAGTATATTTTTTGGGTATTTGTACTTTACAGATTTTTTTTAATTTTTCTGTCAACTTTTTACTTTTAGTCCCTACATTATTTTACAAATATCTGTACTTTATATTCTCTATATTCTCAGAATAGACTAATTACTTTTTCAAACTAGACAAATGTGACAGTATGAAAAATAAGTGATTTATTATATCATAATTTTGACTTTTTATCTCAATTTTGATTTTTTTTAACTCATATATTTGACATTTTATCTCATGATTTAGATGTTGTTGTTTTTTTATCTTGTAATTATGCTTTTTTTTAATCTTTGGAATTTTTCCTAAATGTTCTGTCCAAACCCACTAAACTGAGTACCATGACCCAATGAAACACATCATCTACACGGAAACTCAATTTTAAAGGCTTTATTTTTGTTTTCCAATTTTCCAAATATTTTTGTTTTTTTCCGCTGAAATAATCATTATAGCAAAAAAAATGCAGTTTTACTTTTTACTTTATTACAAGTTGTAATTGTTACTTTTACTTCAGTAAAGGAGTTGAATCTGTACTTTTACTTTTACCAGAGTATTTTTTTAGGAGAAGTAGTTGTACTTCTACTTAAGTACAGAATGTGAGTACTTTTATAACACACCTAAAGCAGAGGTGTCAAAGGTGCATATTATGGATATTTCCATTTCTGATGTGCTATATGCTCATTGCTATGCTATTAGCTCATTGCTAGGCTATTAGCTCATTGCAGTACAGTAGCTTTCAAACATGGCACAGCTTCTGCTTTAAGGTAAAGACTAATTTATACCTCGGGAACCTGACGAAATTCATCTTTCCACTCCTGACGTTGTTCCCGGAGCTGATATTTATGTCTCTGTGCATATTATGGATGTTGCATTTGACATCCTCTCTTGCAGTGTTTCCCAACCCTGGTCCTCGAAGCACACTATCCTGCATGTTTTAGATGTTTCTCTCTTTGAACACACCTGGCAGTCATTATCATTCTTCTGCAGAGCTGGATGATAGGCTGATCATTTGAATCAGGTGTGATTGGAGAGAGAGAGAAACATGTAAAACAGGCAGGATAGTGTCCCTCGAGGACCAGGGTTGGGAAACACTGCTGTAGGGGGGGGGGGCGGTAACGAGTCACATTGCTGAGGGTTCAAGAAACATGGCATTTATTGAAGTAGTGATTTTGATATAAAAAAACAGACCAGAAATAGGCGCACAAGATGGTGGAGAGTGCGTCCACTTAATGCAAGGACAATTGTTGATGGTGAATTGGTCTCATTGGTGCTAATTATGTGTCAGATAGATGAGGAGAAGCATTTTCACTATTTCAGGATGACTACTGATACCGTCCACAGTCTCCTTGCCTGGGTTAAGCCTAATTTTTTATCTTCAAGTCCTAGTGGGAAATTTCTACATGGGTAGAATTCTGAAATTTTACACTTTGGCCTCTTTACTCCCTCCATAATTTCCTGTGGTATTGTTCTGTTTGGCCCAGAGCTCACTGGATTGTTAAACTCTTGACCAATGCACAAACTGACGGGTGAAACTACCTCCAGACCCAGATGAAAACATCCATTTCCATAATTAACGGAGGGTATAAATTAGGCTTAAGGTGTCACCAAGTGCTTCATTAAATTACTCGTATTACCACCTTTGCATGTAAATGACTTTAGACACCTGTAGCATATGTAAGAATCTGGATTTTCACGTGAAATGTAACTGCGCGTTCAACCTTGTCACTTTTGACATGTTAATGATGTCTGCACTGCTGCATGTGCACTCTTCTGTTAACAGTGGACAGAGGGCATAACAACATAAACAACAGCTGCATATATGTGTGGTACCAAAATTCCCGTCAGATTTCGGTCTGGTTACTACTGTTCACACTGGTTCCATAACTATACCGATGTTTGGTATGACCAGTGTTTGCCTCCAGCTAGTACGGTGACGTTACAGTGATGTGGTCCATGACGGGGTCTGTAAATAGAGTCAATATATTTGCACTCATGATCTCAGTTAACCGCACATGTGACCAAGAAAAGCAACCAGGACTGATATAGTTCTTTCATACAAGCTTTAAAAGAATGTTTGAGCTGACAAAGTCAACCCTGTCTGAATCTCTCACAAGCGAGGATTATCGCCAAGGAGACTGACATCTCACATTTGAATAAATATTCATGTCATTTACTTTGCAGCATTTATGCGCCATCTGCACCCATGGTGATTGCTGCATGTTTTAAAGCCCACAGGAAGTGATAAATCAAAAATGATTATGCAACTAAAACAGTCACACAAATGTTCTTTGGTGTCTTTCATTGTGACATGATCACAAACCAGTCTGTTGAGTAAATATGTTGATATTAAATGACGTGACAGATCCGTGCTGAAGTCTTCATATGCTTTTGACTGGAACTTAAACCTGTCATTCTGTACAATCATTGTGGAGCTTAAGGATACTGCGCTTGACTTCTTCTGACAGGTTTGACACAGAGGACGCCGTGGTTAAGCTCCACATCACATTTCCTCATCTCTTTGGTCTATAAAGTGAACTAGCACAACATACTTATTTCAACAATATGATGTGTAGGTGGTATTTCACTCCACCGCACTGCTGGCCCGCAGAGACATAAACAAATACCATCATAATTTTGCAAGAAATGTGTTAAAGCTTTGAATACTCGAAGCAGTTTAATTGTAGGCACAGATAAACACTTCATCATGAGAGAGTTTTTCACTGAAACACTATCTACATATTACAGTTCCAGCGCTAAATCGTGAGTATCAAAAACATATATATATATTTTAATCTTTTTATTTTTGTATTCTATTTTATACTTATTGTCTTGCGCTGCCATACATACTTGAATTTCCTCTTGGGGGGGGTGTCAATAAAGGATATCTTATCTGATTTTATTACTATGTAACCGCTGAGAGCACAAATATTATTAGTATCCAAAACAAGGGATTTTGGAACAATTCATTAGACGACACAGCTCAGCAGACAGTCATAAATAAATTGAAGATATGCTTTAGGACTTTGAAAACCAAACCTTTTAGGTCAAGAGCAGTATAACAAATAATGCTGTGGAATTTATTTGCATTATTTGCATTTTTATTCTCACCTACAGACACTCAATTATCTTCAGACCACAGTATTTCACTCTTTATTTTTTTTGTAATACCTTCCTACCCATCCATCCATCCATCCATCCATCCATCCATCCATCCATCCATCCATCCATCCATCCATCCATCCATCCATCCATCCATCCATCCATCCATCCATCCATCCATCCATCCATCCATCCATCCATCCATCCATCCACCTACCCACATACCTCCCTCCATCCCTTGGTTGACTAATATAGGTGGTTTTTCTTTTTCTTTTTTTTCCAACTTTGCTTATTAAACCAAAAATATTTCAGATTCTCAATAATGTACTTTTAAATCTTCCCAAACCCAAACATGAATGACAAACAAAAGCCTACACACACATCAGTTAGTAAATGCTTTAGAAACATAAACAAAACCACAATGTAAGTTCACAGTAGTGTTGCACACATCAAATGGCTGCCGATCATAAACAGCCCGATCGGCGATGAGGGGAAAAAAAAACAAAAAACACGCCAGCCAAGAAGCCGAAAATGCAACACGAAACTACTAGCGACCATTCTCGAACCTGCAAACACACCACAGGATAGGTGCACCTCATCCCGATCATCTATGTACCATTTAAAATAGTTAATTAATAGTAGTGAAAATTGAAGACACTCAGAATGTCCATTAGTTTATGGTTAAATCACTTTTTCAAGTTAACCACTCAGATTGTCTATCAGTTTTACAGTTGGGATTAACCACTCAGATCATTTGGGTCATTTTTCAGCTATTTTTGACGCTGATATTTCAGGCCCATGTTCTGTTTTCTATCAGTCAAAGATGCAGATTTGCTTTGGACATTGTGTTCCATAACAGTCTACCGTCATCCATCAGGAGTTGTATTACTATTGTTAGTGTTGTCTGTGTGCAGTGGCGCCCTGCAGTTTCTCACTTTAACCTCTTGTCTGTAGCTTTATAGACAATGGATTTCTCACTTTGCACAATGTGTCGTCTGTAGCATGTTTCATAACACCAGCCAGACTAGGTTGTTTTTCATCATCTCCTCTCTCTCTCTCTCTCTCTTTCTCTTTCTCCCTCTCTCTTTCTCTCTCACTCCTTCTCACCCCCCTTCCCTGTCTCTTCCTCAGCAATTCTAGCAGCTGCCCTCCTCCATCATTGGTACCAGCAGTATTCTGCATCACCACTGCTTCCATCACTACCCGCCTGCCCACAGACTTTCAAACTGTTTTTTTTTTTTTTGTTTTTGTTTTTTGCCGCAGGGGCTAAGAAACAAGTTCTAGGGATCTTTGTCACTTTGTGAAATTTTTAGAAAACATTTTGAGTGTAATAAAGCTGCTTCTATCCCCTGCTGCTGTTTGGGTCCCCAAGCAAAAGAAAAAAAAAAGAAAAAAAAAGAAGGAGAGCGTGCAAGTGAGAGCTGAGTGATGACGCTTTGCAAAGGTCTCGTCTCTTCTCATATCTCTCTCTTATCATTTCTTGTCCTTTCTTCTTCCTCTTCTTCCACTTTCTTCTCCTTCCCCTCCCGTTCCCCTCTACCATATATTGATGTTATGAGAAGCGACAGCCCACCAGCCTACAATGGCGGCAGGCCACTGTCCTCAGCAGGAACCCGCCTATTAGTGAAGCAGATTTAGGCCTTAGGGATGAAGAACACAGGGGCGGAACATACCTAAAAATTGGTGGTGGATGTAGAAATGGAAAGATTAGTTGAAAGACAATTCACAGGGGGAGACATATAGCAGAGGTCTTTATTTATTTGCTTTTTAAAAAAAGTTATTTTGCATTTTTTTCCAGAAATGTCGATGCAGACATATTTTTTATGATGTGGATGATTTATGGAACTCATAACAATTACTGCTGGAAACAACAAACTACTAAAGGGGGCAAATACACTGGGCTTGTTTTCATGGGAGTTTTTTTTTATTCCGGTTTAATTCAGAATAAAGATTAATTCCACTTTAAGATGACCATATAATGATTAAATACAATGGACTTATTTTTTATTATTTTTTAATGCAGAATAAAGTTTAATTCCACTTTAAAATGAGCATATAAGTACACAATTCCAGTTGAAAGTGACTATTCCGAATTAAACTTAATTCACAAATGACAATCACTACAAGGGGCGTACACACTGGGCTTGTTTTCATACATTTTTATTCCTGTTTAATTCAGAATAAAGGTTACTTTCGTTTTAAGATGACCATGCAAACACTTAATTCCAGTTGAAAACACGTGTTCTGACTTCAAATTATTTCAGAATAAAGTCACTGGTTCATTCCACTTTTAATAATTCCTCAAACTTGGAAACTGTTTATTCCTCTTTTATGTTATTCCCATCATTCTGCACACACTCTTTGTCTTGTCTTGTCCTGATGCGATGCTTGTATTCCAAGATGCTGAGAAGTTCAGAAACTTCCATTCTGCATCTGTGAATTCACTCAGGACAGTTAGAAAATAAATCAAAACATTACATGTAGTGTCTGTCCTTCCATGTTTCTAGTTGAAATGGAAACAAACAGGAAGTGGACGTGAAAGGTTTCTTCCAGTAGACATCGATACATCACATCTGCGTTCTGTTCAATCACGACCCTCTAAACCCCCAGCTTTGAAAGCAGAATAAACATGTTTCCCATGGAAACCTTTATTTTGTATTATCATTTCCATGACAACATGAAAGAAATTGCTTCAATTGGTTGAATTGAAATTGAAATGTTCCCCTGTTTTGGTCGACGTACTGACATGCACGATTCAGTTTTATTCCATTTCCTTCATTTTGTATAGATGTGACCCCAACCTGTTGTTATTTCTGCCTCCTCTATACCATGACACATTCAACCTTATGCTTTGTGTTGCTATACTTATCTACTTTACTGTCTTGTATTGTTCTCTATGTTTTCTTCTGCTGTTTTGTCCTTCTGCTTTGGCTGTCAAAGCACTTTGTAAACTCAGCTTTTGAAGCTGCTATATAAATAAAGGTATTATTATTATTATTATTATTATCTCGTCATCTGAACCTGCTTTATTGTCACTCGTGTCGCAGGGGTCACTGGGGGCCTAATCCAGCTGGAGACCCTGTATGAGTCCCTACACAGACACGAGGAGAACATGCAAACTCCACACAGAAAGGTCTGGTGTGGGAATTGAACCAGTTACTGCACCACATTATTATTATTATTATTATTATTATTATTATTATTCAAAAACTTATGGTTGGCCTTTGATGAAACATTTATGGTGTGTTGGGAGTGTCACAAGGTACAAAAGATTAAAAAAAATTATCGGGGGGGGGGGTCTTATGGACAGATTTTGCTAAAATTTTCAGGGTAGGTTGGTAATGAGGAGATCTGGAAATGATTAGATTTTGGTGGTGATCCAAGGGGGTGGGGGGGGTCTACCTTGGTGGAGACTCAGACTGCTTTTCTAGTTATTATTATTCAGGCTGTCAAATGATTAAACATTTTAATCAGATTAATCACATGGTTGCTTTGGATTTGTTTTAATCATGATTAAATAGTCATTTCTAATCTATTGCATTTAATTTTTCATGAGCACACAGACTCAATAAAGAAGTGAATATTCTGCATTTAATGTGTTTGTCCAAACTGACGGACACCTTAGCTAAAGTGTTAGCAGAATCCCTGACTAACGTATGCTACATATTAATGTGGTATTTTAAACTGGAAGTGTTTCTGTGAAAAGAACTCTGAGTCTTGCAGAGTTTGCAAAAGAGTTTATGTCAGTCAACTGTTCTTTCTCTGGGCTTTATTTTTTACTTCGATTTCCCACAAAATACACAAAAATACACTAAGACAGACCAAAAGAAAGTGGAGAAAAAATATACTAAAATCCATCACAATTCACCAAAACATACACTAACACCAAAAATGACCCAAAACATATTAAAAAACCTTCTAAAATACAAAAACACACACAAAAAAGTAAAAATATCCAAAAATATATGCCAAAAAATCAATCTATCAATCAATCAAATAAGTAAACAATAGGTTTTTACATTATTATTTTACTGCTCCAACTGCCTGGAGATCAAATTGGGCTGAAAGAAAATACATTTGAGACTCCTGCTCTAAAATGTTCATGTTAATGCTAATGCTAATGCTAATGCTAGTTGCTGTGTGTGTATTAGGATGAGTAAAATGCAAAGACTGAATTTCCTTCACTCAGATAATTAACTGAAATAATAGGTTAATACAGACCATTCTTCAAATTGCAAACATTTACCCCAAGAAATGTAAGCTTTTTTCAGGTTATTCACATCTCTTTTGTTTGGATAATTTACAAAAGTCAATGTTTTCATAAGTTAATAGGGGCTTTTTTTGCCCTAAAATCATAGACAAAAAGTTGTAGTTGTCATTATTTCTAGGTTATTATGCTATTATTTTACTGCTCCAACTGACTGAAAGAAAATTAGCTTGAGACTCTTGCTCTAAAATGCTAATGCTAATGCTAGTCTCTGGGTGTATTAGAATGAGTAAAATGCAGAGACTGAATTTCTTTAACTGAAATAATAAGTTAAAGCAGAACATTATCAAAATTGCACACATTTTTCTCAATAAATTTCAGCTTTTTTCAGGTTATTCACATCTCTTTTGTTTGGATAATTTACAAAAGTAAATGTTTTCATTGTTTTGCACTAAAATATAGAAAAAAAGTTGTCATTATTTATAGGTTATTACATTATTATTACTTTAAGGCAGAATAATAGTTATGATGAGGGATTATTAATCCATGTTAATGTGTTAATTTTGACAGCCCTAATTTTGTTATGACGATGATAATTATGATTATTATTATTATTAATTCAGAATAATTTTTATTTAGGACAAATAATTCAGAATTTAAAACATCCTAAAATCATCGCCACTGTTGTAATACTGTAACACTGTTTTCTGCAACAGCATTGATTGATTGAAGAACATGTGAATAGAGTGAGGAAAAAGACGTATTTTAGTTGTGCTAAGTTGTCGCTTCTAGAGATGTTTTTGGCAGCGAGCGAGAAATTGGAAAGAGAAGAGATGGCAGAGCATTTCAAGGCCCAGGGCACACTTCCTAGAGCTGTTGCTAGGGGGAAATACAGCTGTAACCAAGCTGAGCCAGAGAGAGAGAAAGAGAGAGAGAGAGAGAAATGGAGTGAAAAAGTGGGAGCGATGAAGAGATGATGAAGAGAATGAGAGAAAGAAGAGGAATGATGAGAGCAGTGGGGAGAAAGGGAGACAATAGGTGGGAGAGAAAAGTGAAGGAGGTGGTGAGATAATGGGGGAAAAAAAAAGAAAAAAGCTGGGAGTGTGAGAAAGAGGAGGTGAGAAAAGGAAACCCACCTCTCTATGAGCTCTGTGAGAGGAAAAGGATCTCTGTGAAGCATCTATATATAACCATATATTCACAGACAAGAGGCAAAGGCAAAGAAAAACCCACATGAATTGTCTTGGTGTTTGGCCAAAACTCGTTCAGAGATGTTTGCTTTTGATAACACTGCTGTACAATTTATTTAGAAAGTATCTGCTTCAGACATAAAATGTGCTAAACCTTACGTACGTTAATAAGATGATTGAGAAAATAAGTGATAAAATGTTAAAAAGGAACTAACTGCGATGAGGATAATATTGTGCTATTTGTTATTCATGTAAAGAAATGTCAATTTGATTAGACTTCATCTTATGGATGGCTAACCATTGGCTCATTTTAACATTATTAAGGAACATTTTTGCAAGTAGATAAAATTGGTGGTAAACATTTTACATTACAGATTGTTAATGACATGGTAAATTTTATGTAATGTCATGGTAATATTGCCTTTATTTAAATTTCCATGTAGTTCTCAGTACAATTATTCTGCAATTGCAATGAAATTTGAATAATAATAATAATAATAATAATACTAATAATAATAATAATAATAATAATAAAATGTTTTTGTATACCACCTTTCATACAAGGATTATAGCTCAAAATGCTTCACATTGATAAAGATTTACAAGAAATCAAATACAAGTTCATAAAAGGCTTAAGATAAAGATGGAATCAAAAATAAAATTGCAAATTTTAAAATTTAAAAAATAAAATTTTCACAAATGTTTCATGTGTGAGTGACAATAAAATAATAATCTTAATAATGAAACAACTGAAAATTATCTTGGAAAGAGTTCATGAAACAAGATTTTCCACATCTATTGTCCAAAAATCAGTTCTTATATTTCACTGAAAGTTACTCTTTTGGTGATTGTCTCTTATTTTAAGTGTGATGAGAAAAATACACTCGGTAAGAATTATATTTTTTTCCCAGTACCATTTTATTACCATTTTTTCCCTGTCTGTATCATGTGACTAAACGTAGATATGCACTTTTTCATTTATTCTTTGTTCATAGTTTTGCTGCACTTTTTATTATTTGTTTTATTCCTATTCATTTTTTTATTCCTTTTAGTTAATACTATAACGAGGTGATATTAAATTCATAACCCCCATGGGTTTACTGATCTCACCCACACAATGTGTTTCTGTGTTTGTCCTAATGCTTGATTTGTTACTGTGCAAATAAATACATAAAAAAATGTAAGTAAAACAGACAGAAAAGAAAGCATGGGGTCCATAAAAGCAGTATTTTGGTCAGTATAATGACATAGATATTGATATAAGAACTGAAGTCATTTTGGTTTTTATCAAGAAACATGGAAAATGGATAGATATGAATAGAAAATGGATAGATATGAATAGAAAATGGATAGATATGAATAGAAAATGGATAGATATGAATAGAAAATGGATAGATATGAATAGAAAATTGATAGATGTGGATAAAAATTGATAGATATGAATAGAAAATAGATAGATGTGGATAAAAATTGATAGATGTGGATAAAAATTGATAGATATGAATAGAAAATGGATAGATGTGGATAAAAATTGATAGATGTGGATAAAAATTGATAGATATGAATAGAAAATAGATAGATGTGGATAAAAATTGATAGATATGAATAGAAAATAGATAGATGTGGATAAAAATGGATAGATATGGATAGATATCAGCTCTGAAATTAAACTATGATGAGCTATTTTTGTTGTTACCGTTATATTTGCCCAAACAAATGTACCTTTACTGTAGTTGGACCAAGCATTAAAATAACTAAGAAAGTGAAGAAAAGAAGGGTGGTCTGATCTTTTTCAGTTTATTTTTTTTCACGACTCCACGTGTCTATTTGATATTCTGTTGCAGTGGAGATAGTACCATCTAACATATTAGTCCATACATGTTCATTTGGGCACAGATATCCCAATTAGTAAAGAATATGGTGAAGGGTCGTATCTGTCAGCACCATATTGCTGGAATATGGATGTTTTTCTGCCACTGAATCCTCAAATATCCATTAATTTTCCCAATGAGGGGTTATGCACTGAGCATTCCTTTAATGTCCTCACTATATAAATGTCATTACGGTCAGTTTGACGAAGCAGGCTGATATTCTCTGTCGCATGTGGGTGGAAACCATGGATATGTGTAGTATTTATACAACTGACCTCAAATTAGCATTAATGAAATGATCTGACGTTTAGACTCCAGGATATTGGATGGTTGAGATACAAACTGAATGTATTACTCTGCCCCCTGAAGAATTATTGGTATTAAATGGAATTGGAAATAATTAACTGAAATATTAAATTAAGATGGATTATTGTTACAATTACACACTTTTTTCTCAAGAAATTTCAGTTTTTTTCAGGTTATTCGCATATATTTGGTGAGGATGATTTATAAAAGTAAGTGTTTTTATGATTTAACAGTTTTTGTTTTGCACTAAAATGTAGACACAAATTTGGAGTTGTCATTATTTATAGCAGAGGTGGTCAAATTCTATACGTAAGTAGAAGTACAGTTTCTGGTGTGGGAAAAAAAATACTCTGGTAAAAGTACTGATTCAACTGAAGTAAAAGAAAAAAAATACAACTTCTCTATTGGAATTAAGTAAAAAGTAAAACTGATTTTTTTTTTTTGCTATAATAACACAACACTTATTTTAGCAGGAAAAAAATTGTAAAGAATCAGAAATTTCTCAAAATAAAGCCTTTAAAAGCGAGTTTCTGTGTAGATTATGCGTTTTTGGTTTTTTTTTTATTAGGTAAAAGTAGAAGTACTGATTCAACTCATTTACTGAAGTAAAAGTAAAAAAAAAAAAAGTACAACATCTCTATTGTAATTAAGTAAAAAGTAAAAATTATGAGATAAAAAGTCTAAATTATGAGAAAAAAGTAAGAATTATGAGATGAGAAATGGATAATTATGAGATAAAAAGTCAAAATTATGATATAAGTCACTATTTATTATTTATATTTATTATTTTTCATATTTGTCTAGTTTGGAAAAAAATTATGAGTTTCTTGAGAGAATGTAAAGATTATAAAGTACAGATATTTATACAAAAATGTAGGGAGTAAAAGTACAAAGTTGCCAGAAAAACAAATCCTCAAGTAAAGTACAGATACCTAAAAAATTTACTTAAGTATAATAAAGGAAGTACTTGTACTTAGTTACTTCCGCCTCAGATTTATAGGTTATTATATTATTATTTTACTGCTCCAACTGACTGCAGATCAAATTGGGCTGAATGTGACCCCTGCTCTAAAATGCTAATGCTAATGCTAGTTGCTGTGTGTGTATTAGGATGAGTAAAATGCAGAGAGTGAATTTCCCTAGGGGGATATAAATTGATTTAACCTTAACCTTATGTACGCTGCTGTTGACCACAGATTCCAACTCTTGTTTGCTGATGTCTTTGCCACAGATCCAAATGCAGATGTCACTTTGTGTCACTGTCCAAACGCCGGCCAATTGTGGCAATTTGTGGCTGAAGCTGCTGCCAAATGTGCTACAAAACATGTCCTCTTTCAAAGTCATTTAGTCTTTCCGTCATGTCATCTTAATATACATGTGTACTGTATATGAATATGTATGAATTTAAGCTCTGGGATTGTTTGCATTACATTACACTAACAGCTGACGTGGAAAATTGACTATAATATGTGTTTCTACTGTATTAATTCTAACATTAATGTTTGAGTCGGAACCTTCTGAGTTCCTTTCTTGAGCTACAATATTGTTTTCAATAGCTGATTATTGAAATGTATTCTCCATTAACCGCAATGTAAAACTTCAAAGATCTCTTCCAGATCATCACCAAAATCTAAAAATGACACTCCCAATACATCATGAAATGTTCATCAAGATCTGTCCATAGCTTTTTGAGTTATCCTGCTAACTAACTGGCACAGGTAAATATGGTCGCAGTAGGTTTAGTTTTGTCCTTTTTCTAAATCAGTTGCTATTTGACAACTGTTCCAAAAAAACTCAGTAGAAACGAAGGAAGGAAAGAAGAGAGGGAGGGAGGGAAGGAAGGGAGGGAGGGAGGGAGGAAGGAAGGAAGGAAGGAAGGAAGGAAGGAAGGAAGGAAGGAAGGAAGGAAGGAAGGAAGGAAGGAAGGAAGGAAGGAAGGAAGGAAGGAAGGAAGGAAGGAAGGGAGGGAGGGAGGGAGGGAGGGAGGGAGGGAGGGAAGACTGTTGAATTTTTCTGAATATGTAAACTAAAACATCCAGTTTTAGTTTACATATTCAGAATACGTCAGGGTACTAACACTGATGGACATTGGAAGGTACTTTGTGGTTTTATTTATGTATGTATTTGGATGTATCTTATATATACCATTTGCTAACTAATGTATGTGTAGGCTTTGTTTGTTATTTATGTTTGGGTTTGGGAAAGATTGTATTTTTTTTATATTTATTTCAAATTTTGTGTGAAAAAAGGGGGGGAAAAAGTACATTATTAAGAAAACATCTGAAATATTTTAGGTTTAACAAACAAAGTTAAAAAAAAAAAAAAAGAATACGTCAGGGTTTAAAGGGTTTGTACAACTCACATTAACTTTATAAACGTGTATATGTTTAGAATCAGCAACATGAGACATGAGGTAGACATGTACGGTCTATAAAAAGAAAGGGCACAGGAGAGAGCACTCCAGCTATCATGGAACACAATGGAGGAAAAGGAGAGAGAGAGAGAGTAAGGTGTTGTAATTACTGCGGTGTACCCAGACAGAATTAGCTAGACGGACAGTGATTAACCTTTAAGGCTTGCTGGGCCATGGGAGGGAAATAATTAGATTTCCCCTCTCTCTCCTTTGGCTCTGGTTCCCTGGGCCACAGGGACAGCAGAAAGAGGAGGCTCACTGCTTATAGCTTACAGTCAACACACATGGACCGACCCGCTCCAAATAGAAAGTGATACTCAAACAAGTCCAGCCTCAGAGTGTGGAGTGGACACGGTCATAGAGTGGGATTATGACAGTGTGTGCACGTCCAGGCTGATCTCATGCAGTGTTCCCAAAAATGAGGTTTGTACGTAGGCCACCTGGGAGAAGAGGTAGTGAGGAGGAGGAGGAGGAGGAAGAAACAGTATATAAGGAATGTACACTGTACAGTCAGGGTCAAAAGTTTACATACACTTGTAAAGAACATAATGTCATGGCTGTTATGAGTTTGCAATAATTCCTACAACTCTTTTTTTTAATTAATTTATTTAATTTTATTTATTTTACAAGACATACAACAATAACAACAACAAGAAGCAGACCAACAAACAAACAAACAAAAAAAACCTAAAAAAACAAAAAACAAACAAAACTACAACCACACAAAAAAAAAATCATGAAGTTTGATTCTTTTTATGAATTTATTATGGATCTATTGAAAATGTGACCAAATCTACTGGGTCAAAAATATACATAGAGCAAAGTTAATATTTGGTTACATGTCCCTTTGGCCATTTTTACTACAATACAATGCTTTCAGTGTCCATCCACAAGTTTCTGATTGAATCTTTAATCACTGCTCTTGACAAAATTGATGCAGTTCAGGAAACTTAATAATTATTGCTGTATGTATTTTTTTTTTTTGACGCAGTAGATTTGGTCCCATTTTTAGTAGATCCATAAGAAACTAATGCAATAACCAAACTACATGAATGTTTCTTGTGACAAAAAACTCTCATAGAAAAATAAGAAATGTAGGAATTATTGGAGACTCCAAACTTTTGACCATGACTGTAAGTATATATAAAAAAATAAGTCTGTTAAAATCCACGCATTAACATGGATTAATTTATTATTATGATTAATCTGATGAAGTAACTCAACATGATTCAATGGAACAGGTGTTTACTTCGCCAAGGAATCGACAGTAGCTCCAGAGTATAAGTCGCATCAGCCAAAAAATACATAATAAAGAAAGAAAAAAATCTATCTATCTGTCTGTTTATGCAGAAAAATATCCATCTCAAACCAAATTTACTTTAATTTTCAGCTGATTTTGCACTGATGCGCATGCATTCCAATTAGTTTTCTGAAGTGCCTTTAATTGCAAAACCAGGAGACCAAAACCCAGGTGATGATTAAATAAATGCATATTATGACATTCCTTTGTGCAGAGAATGAATTATTACAAGGACACAGAACATTTTTGTGCACTGGTGATGATGCATGGCTAAATTTTACCCAAATATAGCATCCCTCTGTCAGTTCTACTATTAAGTGTGGATGCATTTTAATGACCTCACAGTCACCATAAAGGTATTTGCTTGTGGTGCAAGTATACATAATAAAGAGGCTTGTACAACATGCACAAAACATGAACATAACATAAACGCCACACAGACAATAATGTATTTGCCAAAACAAACAACAGTAGAGCAATTAGATAATACTGTTTTGGAAGCAATTTTGTATGGCAATAGGAAAGAAGATGATATTAAGGTGTTTAATTTAGCTGAAATGACCTTACAGTGTCTCCTAGATGATTTACAGAAATGTAGGGGGTTTAATTTTCTCCTGTTATGCAAAAATATTGTCTGGTGTTCTGCTTTATATATGTTAATATCTTACTGATGCAAAGAGGTGTTATCCAGAAACGAACAAACCATGCTCAGCTGTGGTTAAAAAAAAAATATATATATATATATATATATATATATATATATATATATATATATATATATATATATATATATATATATTAAAAAAAAAAAGAAAAATAACCCTTACTTGAGGTAGTAAATGTCTGTATAAAGAGAATATAGATGAGATAATTGTTAGAACTGATGATACATGTTAGCCCAGAGGCCTCTGTCTGGTCAATTGTGTTGTTCTGTAAACATATTTATCCTGTTCATTGTGAGGTTTATATATAGCTTTAATATCTGTATCCATAGAAACAAAGACCGTTCTGCACCTGAGACAAAATATAGAGAGCACGGTGAAAAACAAAATAATCACTCTTATTTATTTATTTTTTTTGGTCAAATTAACAGGAGTGATGGCTTCATATTAACCCCTGTGACTATTCCAAATGTCAAATACTGTAATGGTGCAACAACAACAACAACAACAACAAAAAAGAATGGGAATGATATGATTAATTAGGTTGTTTTGTCGATAAGGGTGTCTAACCATCTAAATAGTTTTGTAAAAGCCTCTAGTGACACCATTGAATCTCTCTGAATTAACACTAAAACAAAGACTAGAAGTAGTTAAGTCATTGCTTTTCTTCCCTCCTTAAAAAAAAATAAAAAAATCTCATTTTACTCTTCTTCTGTATTCAATTTCATGCTTATAACCATTTCGGAGTTTTCAATAACAGCCCCATGCCAGTAAATATGCTATTACTGGCTTGTGAAATCATCACTCTTAAAAGAAACTTGAATTACACAGCTGACGGAGCTCTATGAAAGTGGTTTTCTGAGTACATAGTGCTAATCTGTGAATGTAGACACAGGCTTGGTGTTTATGCTTCATTTACTGTAACAGAGACTTATTTAGAAGAGAAGATGAAGGCAAGTTTGGAAGAAATTAGATATAGATACTTGGCAGTTTTACTTTTGTTCACGACTTAATCTGATGTTTTCTGTTGTACTTCAGCAAATTGGCTTGTCTTAATGTTTAGAAGAAGTTATTTATTGTCGTCAAAGTCAATTTCAAAGAAATACAGTCGGGCCGGGAGCTTCAAGTTGCCTCACAATACGATATACGATACATGGTTCACGATATTGCTATTGCGATCAATATATGTGACCCTCCAGCACAACATCAGTGGTTCAGTTTCACAGCAGTATTTTTAACTATAGCCTCAAATACGTTATATGGGTCAAAATTATTGAATTTGAATTTGAAGTTTATGCATAAAATCCCAGTAAAATGTCTCCTGAACACTTCTAACTATGAGTTTTTGTGAAATTCCTCCCGTAAGTGCTTCAAATCATACCTTTTAGGAAAAACAACAGCTCACTGACAGTAATGAAATGTAAAATAAAGGGAAAAAATCTGCTTAAAACACGGCTTACCTTTGCCCTCGAGTCAGGTATTTCCCTGTTATGTTTGGTACCATTGGGAAGATTAGGATTCCCTTTAGAAAACCCTTAAATAGAAATATACATAATTATATATATTTAACCAATGGGAGACCTCAGAACAAAGCCTTCTCGAGTAAATAAAATCCCTCGTTCCTAGGGCGATATTGAAAAACGGCCTCTGATTGGTTGAATTAGTGCAATGCAAGCATTTTTAAGAAACTTTCAGATAAATATAAAAGGACGCAAGTAACTGGTTTTGTGCTGGATAAGATAAGATGAGCTTTATTTGTCACATGCACAGTTATACATTGTACAAAGTACAGTGAAATGTGTTTTTGTACCTGTATCCAATAAATAAAGGAAAAAAGACACAGCACACAAGTAGAAATAAATAAAAGACATGAAAAATAAAATAAGAATAGAGCTATCAAATAAGGTCAAATATTACTCTAAATAACCTACAATATATCCATGTGTTTATAGGGGTGTAGACATGGAGGTGTGTTTCACATTTACTGTAATATGTGATGTTTTCTGTTATACTTCAGCAAAATGGTTTATTTTAATGTGTAGAAGAAGTTATTAATTGTTGTCACAAGTCAATCTTAAAGAAATACAGTAGGGATGGGCACGTCAGGGTACCTTACAATACTCATGATAATGATAATATCTTGATATTGCAATTATCAACATATATTGCTCTTAATAACATATAATATGTCCATGTGTTAATATGGGTGTAGATGTAGAGGTGTGTTCTATAACTACTGTAACTGACATAAACTGAAAGTGAAACTTACATATAATCTGTAACTACTGCCCGTAATGTGATGTTGTTTGTTTACACTTCACCATCATGGTGCATTTTAATATTTATAAGAAGTTATTTATTGTTCTCCTCGTCCATCTTAAAGAAATACAGTAGAGTTGAGTGTCTTAAGGTACCTCACGATAATGAGAATATTTGTGATTATCAATATATTATTCTTAACAGCCTATGATATATCCATGTGTTAATAGGGGTGTAGACATGCAGATGTGTTCTATAACTACTGTAACTGATGGAAACTGAAAGTGAAACTTAACACCCTTTGCACATGTGACCCCCGGCCTCTAAATATTCACATCATCTAAACTTTATCCAATGCCTCCCCCTCGTTTGTTCATGTCTTAATGCATTGTTTTCTCTTATTGTTTTCTGTTATATAATAATAACAATAATGATGATACTTTAAAAAGATACACAGAATGCATCAATAATCTCTGGTATAATACAATAAAAATATTGCAGTTGTTTGCTGTCAATATTTGGTCACACTCCTATTATACAGTATTATTAAAGTCTGTTTTTTTATTTATCATAACTGAAAAAAGTCCCTGCATAAGTCAAGTAAAAATGGGAGTTTATATATAGCATATGTAGGTGCTGCTCTCTAACAAGATCTTTAGTCACTTATTGAACCAGAATGTGGCACAAGTCATAAGTTTCTTTTCCAGGTCCAGGGTGAAAAAGTTCAGAGGAGCTTTTTTGAGAGAACTGTGGCCCCCCCAGGGCAGTAAATGAAGGAAGCTTTCCTGTTGTGCTTTAGTAGACCTCGGTTCCTTTGCTGCAGGCGCCTTAATGAATTATCTCTCTTCGCTCCATGGTTTCATAGAGGAAATCTTTTCAGTCAGAGGTCTTTACTGAACAGGATGTCCTCTGCTTGTTGTTTTTTTTTTTTTTTTTTTTTTAATCTTGGATTCTAACTAGTTCAACATGTAAACTTTGCTGATGTGAAATGTTTTGAGTGAAACTTTACTGAGCTAAGCATAAATGAAAGCTACAATTATACACAAGAGAGTTCTATGTTTTCCCCCGGTAGCAAATTAACACTTCATGTTAGATTAGATGATTATAGGATAACGAGTAGCTAAATCAATAACTTGTTAAAATGAATGATGATAAAAAGGCGGCTTCACATGTAGATCATTCGACCAGGACCAAGCAGTATTAGTTGTGTAGATAGGTTATACTTAACAGCTTATGTCAGCAGGTCAAATCTACTTTAACATAACATTTAAGCTCCTGCATCTAAGTCATTTTAACTGTGACATGAAATGAAATGTCTGCACCTTCTGGAGAAATTACAAATAGCTGTGTAATCCTATTAAGTTAGAGGTCAGGTGTGTGTGTGTGTGTGTGTGTGTGTGTGTGTGGGGGGGGTTAATACGGTGATGCTCTTCTCATGGTCTGAGTGAAAGGCACTGCCCCTGCTACAAAATAAGAATATTTTTGTCATTTTAAGGGGACATTTTCCACAAGTGAAGAACACAGTTCAATCCATGTATCATTCGTTCATTTAGGTTTTTTGTTTTTTTTTAAATAAAACCAAAAATAAGATGATGAAAAAACAAGTTTTTTTCTTTGTCATTTGTTTCCAAAACCAAAATGAAAAGAAAAAAACGGATGACGTTGCGATTTTTCAGTTTTCCTTTGTGTGTTTAAATGAATAATGGAAAAAAAAATGGATAATGGCAGTTTTCCATTTTAACCAATTTTGACCTGAAGCAAGTTGAGTAAACTGGAAATGGCCGTGACCCGCAGTGATAAAGATGGAAACCTACGTCCTATTTGGGGAAACTAAGAGGGTCACTCTAAGACCTGAAGAGAATCACAGATAAAATTGGTGTCATATCATACTATAATGATATTCAAGTCCAGTGGCCATGTTTCTTTGGGTTGTTAAGATTGATTTTCGGTTTCCTCAATTTACTTTAGGTCAAAATTGGATCAAATGGAAACTGAAAAAACGCATCACACTAGTTTGGGCTTTTTCTTTTTCTAAATCTTTCTAAGTTTTTGACACTTGTACCTCAGTTCCATGAACAAAATTCTCACTAAAATATCACTAAGAAATTTTTCATAATTTTAAAACTAAACTATCCATTCAGAACACGTTAAGGGGTTAAATTATGTATATATAAGGCGCACTGTGGTTTTTGCAGAACTAGGTACAGTAATATACAATAACAATAACTGCCTCATGTCCAATAATCTACCTACAACTGAACAACAAGAGAAGTTTAAGGTCATTTTTCTCAGTTTTCAGTTACTGTCTTTTTACTTCGTAGGACAGTATTGCTGTGGTGTATTATCTGGTGGAACTGTCTTGGAGCAAACCTAGAGGTGTGGCATATGTTTTATATGGTTTTCAACACACACTTCACTTCCTTCTTTATGCGGTACATTACTGATCCCCATGTGGATGCAATATATTTTCTATCCGGTACAAAACAAAACCTCGTTGTGTTGCTGTGTGGACGGACAGGTCTTAGTCTGACTGGACAATTGGACAAAGTCATTTACTACCAGTTAGCTTAGATCAGAGCAGCATAGGTTTAAAATTTGGTATTGGATCACCTAAATCGCCCCGATGAAGGAGCCTCCATTGATGCAGAGATACAGCAGTCTATTCAACCTGGAGAAACACAACAACCTTTTTCAAAATACTTGGTTTTAGTGCTTCATGCTTTGATACAAATAAGCTCGGCAGCACTTGTTTTATTCTGAATTTTAAAAAAACATCATGTAAACAGAGCCACAGTGGCAGAGGTAATACCAAATACAATTACCAATACCCACAACACTCCCAAAATAATATGAGCTGGTTCTATATAGTGGAACAGTGGAATATTAGTGTAAGTGGGTTCATGTACTGAAGCCTAGTATTCATTTTCAGAGTGATAGTAAAAGTGTGTCCTGTTGGCCATCTTAACTGAATAGAATGTCTTCACTGCTGAGCTTTTATTGAATCTGTTCACTCTTAAGACTTAAAGAGCTGTGGGTGACTACTATCTTACCTTTGGGCTTTTCACTCAACCAAATGTCTTGCTCTAGTGTGTAGGGAGCTAAGAGCTCTCATTATCCAAGCTCTCTCTTCAGGATCTTGCCCTCTGTGGATGCACTTCCTCCTTAAACCTCCCATGACTTCATCTTTGCCCCCCCCCCCCCACCCCCCTTCTCCCATATCTTTATCTTCCTTTCTTTCTCTTACTGCAAGGGAAGGTCAAATTAATTCTTTTTCATAATTTCCTGTGAGTGAGATTCCCCCCTCGGAGACTCCATCTCCAGTATGAGTCTCTGTCTGAAAGATGTGATTAAGGTGAAGACAAAGTGAAAACCGTCCCCTGACAAAGTGAATTATGATTTTTTTTTTTTTTTTTTTTTTAGCCTATAGAGATAGAAGATATGGAACAATGGCACATTCAGTAAAAGCTGTTGTAGTTTCAGTTATAGTCTCTTTTTTTATTTTTTTAAATTTTTTTTAGCTTGGGTGAGGAGCTAATATGGGCTCAAACTCACAAAGGAAATGTCATTTAGGAGCTGACTGCTCTGACAATACTGTGTGCCCTAAGCTTGCTCATTAACACCGTGGGTCCCAGAAGGTCTCAAAACTTAAATGTGCACATGAACAATATACCTACACACCTCAGATGGTAATAATGTTATGAAATGCGGAGAGTAATTGCATCCCCTGTTGTGAAAGCAAAGGCTCCTTTCATTAGGACATGAATTGAATCTGGCCTTGATAATGAAGAGCGAGCAGACACCCCATAGCTGGTATGGCATTTATTCAATCCATAAATGGAGTCCTAATTTTTTTTTTTTTTTTTTTTTTTTTTAAGTAAGAAGGGAGGTGGAGAGGAAGGAATGGCTGAAAGAAATCAAAAGAAGAAAACTAATGTGGCATATTGACAAGAACCCACCCCCACCTCAAAACACTTTTATATTGCTTTAAGCTGTAATTTTCCTTGACATGTAGCAAAGGCTCCCTGCCCAGGGCCTCCAATTACAGACGTGTACTTCTCTCCAAATGTTTTACACTGGACGGCCATTTTCTTTTTTTTTCTGCAGGAAAAAGAGCAGTGAGGGAGTTGAACAGCGTCAAGGTTAGTCGAAGCGCATTTCATCTAGTTTTACCCAGGGAGAGGCACAGAAAGCCTGAACACAACAGACCTGCACGTACAGTATACCTCCAACTCCAGCTCTCAAGGACACTAGAGCTGGATGCAGCTGAGTCTGAGCAATATGAGCGGCCTTCTTGATGGAGCAAAAAGAAAATGAGCACTGCTTGAATTCAGATGTTATGATGTGAAATAATACTGTGAGGAAATAGAAAGGAATATTGAAGTAATCAAGAAAGACAAACAGAGTTCCAGGAGGAAAAAAAAAAACTGGGAAAAGGAAAAGGTGTACAGGTGGAAGAGCCTGGAGAAAGGTATAGCTGTTTGTTATAGTGTGTGTGTGTGTGTGTGTGTGTGTGTGTGTAGTCCTGACTTAATGCAGTGGTTCTCAAATCCGGTCCTCTAGGCCCAGTGTCCTGCATGTTTTAGGGATCTCCCTCTTCTTCTTTTTATCCTTTTTTTATATAATATATATATATATGTATATATATATATATATATATATATATATATATATATATATATGTATATATGTATATATATATATATATATATATGTATATATATAATTTTTTAAAAACATGAAAAAAATTTAATTAAGAATTACAAAAATATTTACTTAAAAACTAGAAAAGCATTCTGAGAGCACAGACCTCTGCCAAGGTAGACACACACACACACACTCCAATCACCCCCAAAATTAAATCAGTTCTTCCTGTTCACATTTCTAACATATCCTGAAAATGTAATCAAAATCTGTCCTTAAGTTTTCGAGTTATTTTGAACACAGACAAACAGATAAACGCCGGCAGGAACATAACCTACTTGGCGGAGGTAATAAAATTAAAAATATAAAAAAAATCTCCCTCTTATCATTTACTCATACGCATTGTAACTTACAGATCACACTGGATCTACACATATGAAATATTTAGTAATAGGTGGAATATTATTAAAATTCTACTTCCTTTTCTGACACACATGACACATAAGCTGGTCTACCCCTGATCACCCCTGGTTGGGTCACCCAGGTGAGGGTGTATGATGATTAAAGACCCAAAACACCCCATGACCCCGGGTTCATCACTGAGGACGTATCCAATTATCACTGTAAGGTGTATTCAAAGTTCTGAAAACATTTCACATTTTTCATATTTGTTCCAATTATTAAGATTTTTTGGGTGAAATTATACTTTGTTTTAGTGTCACTAAATGAAAAAAAAAAACATTTATAAAGGGAATTTTTGCTATAGGTTATTATTGGTCTGAATGTGGACAATGAACTAAATGTATCCAAAAGGCCAGATTGGACCCTTAAGCGGGCCAGATTTGGTCCCCGGGCCTTATGTTTGACAACTGTGCTCTATACTGTACTGCTCACATATAGATATATACTGTATAAGCAGTAAACCTGGAGCCAGCACTGGGGCACGTTGATTGGGTTAATAGCTGTTCTCGGACTGTAGTAAGTGTCCGATACCTATTGATCCAGGTTAGTAAGATCATGAGTGAATGCTGGGAAGCTGGAAGCGTGTGCTCCGGAGTCTGGTCTGTCCAGGCTGTCTGGGCTCCTTGATGTCCGGAGGTGGTCAGGGAGGCTGGAGGCAGCTTCAGACTAAGTGGAACCAGCCATGCTGCCAGGCGACCAACACAATGACTTTTTAATGGCTTCTCATTTCACTATAAACTAATGAATGTGGGTCTGCGCTGTGAAACCTAACCTGCCACTTCTGGTTTAAAAAAGCATAAAAGATCAGGAGCTATTGAACGTTTGGGTTTCATTGACCGACGAGGTCATTTTTGTGTATAGAGTTCAGCTTGTGTTTTCACACCAACATACCATTTACAGAGAAGTTCTGCAAAATGCATGAACTCCATTAAGTTTACATTACTAACAGCATTCACAGTCAGCTGAGACCTGGCCCTTTGCGGTACAAGATCACGTCTATACAAATAGTATATTGATGGCTAAGCTTTCTGCAAATGTTTCTTTATAGCAGTCACATTATAGAGCTGCAGCTACAGTAATACTTAAAACCCAACTGGAAATGTGGCAGCCAAGGGCACTCTGGAGACACTGGAGAAAGAGCAGTGCATCTCATGTGGTGTCAGTGAACCTGTCAAAGCAATCTGTTTTCCTCTGCCAGGGGTCAAAGGCCAAAGCACTGAGTGTACGCACACACACACACAAACACACGCACATATGCGCACACACACACACACACACTGGTTTCCATGTCACATGAGGACCAGGTTTGTAATCATCACTTGTACTGTCGGTAAAGTCGCCATTGGGTATTGAGCGTATTTATTTAAAATTTAAAATAAATAAATAAATACAAAAAATGTTTTAAATGTAAAATTAAAAATAGTTTTTTAAATAGTAATGAAAAAATTATAATGAAATAAATACTTTACACTCCTTTTAAAATAAATAAATAAATACAAATGAACAAAAATACATCAATTAATTACACTATAACATTAAAAAATAATAATAATAATAAAATTTATATTTAACCCTTGTGGGAACCTACATTTTGGTCCCCATGATGTCAAGAGTTACCCATGGCATAACTGTGTAAACATATCAATGTCCCCATAAAGATAGGAATGCAAGTACACACACATAATTACTGATTTCCACGCTTCATCAGGACCTACTTTGCAATCATCACTTGTAGATGAAGTACCCATTGGGTAGTCAGAGTAAATACACCTCAGAAATACTGTAAAAAAAAATGCATTTAAAAATAAATAAAATATTTAACATTTAATAACATATATAGAAAAAGTAAAAAAAATAAAATAAAATAATAAACAGATCTGTTTCCTCCATGCTTTATGGGGACTTCAAGAAAAAAAACAGTTAATGTGTTTATAGGGCCACATTATTGGCATAAATTCACATACTTCACACAGATTTATACTTTACTAGTGGGAACCTATATTTATATTTAACCCTGTGTAAACAGATCAATGTCCCAATAAAGACAGGGATACACACACACACAATGTATGCCAGCCTGCACATACAGATTCATATTTTACTAATGGGGACAGATATTTATATTTAACCCTTATGGGGACATGATTTTGGGTCCCTATGGCATGACTGTGTAAACAGACACACACACACACACAGAGTGAATGTTAACTGAAATGCTGGTTACATATTAACATGAAAAAAACCCCCACATAATAATACCACAGGAAATATTTGATGAAAGTAATGCAGGTCATCTTGTGGTGCCTGTTGGACCTCCTCTCTTGCACATTATTGTTTCCTGTCTGGATATCAAGCAGATGGAGGAAACTGAGCCAGGAGCAAGAGTGACAGACATAAAAAGAATATTTATTCTCTGGATCACCTCAGAACTCACAGTGCCATAGATGCATAGAGGAGAGCGAGACAAGTGTGGTGTTGAGTAAAAAGAGAGGGATACCAAGGACATTATGAAGTAAATGGGGTGCATCCAGTAGGTACATAAAAGGAAATGATGTATATTATGCCAGCCTAGGATCATGGTTTGTGTATTGAGGATTTATGGTAGTATAGTTAGCAATGGAGCAGCACCACACCTGATCATCCATTATTATTGTAACATCTCTCATTTTCAGGGCAGACATGATTGATGGGGTACCGTTAATGACTTTGGGTTGAAATTGTTATTACGTCGAAAGTGACACGCGCTATTTTAATGGGTGGTCGTTTTTGCAATTGCACACTGACTTGCAAAAACACAGTCATTTGTCAGTTAATTGGTGTTTGCGTAGATCAAATGAACATAAAAAAAAAAAAAGAGTGTGAAAGGCAGGTTCTGAAACGTGACCAAACGGCATTCATGTGTGTGTGTGTGTGTGTGTGTGTGTGTAAAATGAGTGTTCGTGAGTACTTGTTTTGTAACGTGTTTTGCGTTATGGGGTTGGGAGATTGGAAGTCCACCCCCTCACAGCCGCTGAAAAAAAAAAAAACCCAAATGTGGATTTGACTGACAGTAAAACACAATTTGAAAAGGAAAAAATTAAAGTCAAGAGCAAATCTGGCATAAGAAACACTGATCAACCCAGCCCACATCAGTTGTAATTGGTGCCATTAGTCTTTTTATGCTTCATTGCCTGCCAAAATGTCAGCCTATCTATTTCCCCCTTGTCGCATTTTGATTTTTTTTTTCTTCTTTTTTCCCATGTCCCTGGACTGTCAGTAATTAAAAGTGATTGTCTACTTGTCTTAGTGCCAAGTGGAAGATTAAAAGAAAATACATAGAAACTCAAATTGGGGGTGAAAATAAAGTTTTTAATGGTAACTATAAGTGAAAGTTATGGGAAGTATTGTGTGTTTTTTCGGGGGTGGGGGGTTTGTGTGAAGTACACTCAAAACGCAGGTATTCATTGATGCACGTTGCACAGCTCTGTACCCACTGCGCATTGGATCATGAGGAAAGCAATTAAACATGACAGACGAATAACGCTATGTCCTCAATGACTCATGTTCCGCGTTTTATCGACCCTCGATGGAGAATTCGCCTCTCAACAGAACATCGTCCAAAAAGCATGTGACACATTAGAAATTAATAAATGTGAAGAGAAGAAAATGAAATACATGGAAAAGTATCTGACGGTAGTTTTGGCAGAGCTTCAACACATCATTATGGAACAGAGGATTATGTTCCTTTCTACTCCCATGCATGGATATTCATAATAATTTGACAATTATCACATTTTAGCCTCTTTTTTTCCTGACAGTTGACTGTATTTATCATGTATATTAACGTCGTCTGAGCGGATTCCAGATTACTCTTTGACATTTATCTTTACAGGTTATGGTTTTATGTGCTATTTATTAGCTCAAGGTGCCTTCTAGTAGTCACATTAGTGTTAAGTAAAGCATTTATTGACCCCACGATGCTCATTTTTATCAGACCATTAACCCTCAGAAGAATTAGAGATGGCATGAGCTGGAGAGTTTGGTTCCAAGCTGAATTAATTGCAACTGAGCTGTGCTTTTTTATCAACAACACCACCACAAGACCCCGAGCTTCCAAGCTTTTTAACATTTATTTTAATTACTTAATAAATATTTAGAAGCATGACTTGCTAGAGGGGGAAATATAAATGAGGCTTTTTCATAAATAGCTTGTGAAATAATTCTCTACACATATATCTTTTTTTCCCCCTCTTTGTTGATGATACTAATTCCGGGGTTGAAAGTAAATGTTTCCACCTCTTACATTCACCATCACAGTCACACAGTCCCAGTATGACCTGAGGGGAACCGGTATGTTCAGGAAATACACAAAAGGTTTATATGTGTATGTATATATATATATATATATATATATATATATATATATATATATATATATATATACTACGGTGGCCAACAGGGGCAAATGCACCCCATCGACAAAACTCTGCAAACACAAGAAAGCTGCACAACCAAAAGACGTAAAACAAATGTAACAGAAGTCAAGCTGCAAGCAAAAAAATGCTGCAATAACAGAAACGATTTCAGAAGGAAAAAAATTCTCAAAACAACTAAAAGAGAGAAATGCTGAAAATTCACTCGACAACAAAAGGGAAGTTCACCAAAATAAAATTGTTGAACTTAATTAATTTAAGAGATTGGCATGAACACTTGACCATAATCTGCTATGATGTCCTAGAAGAGCAGCGTAGGTACGACGCTAATTTTGGCGATGTACTGTAGCTATGCTGCTCGACACCTTTTCAGGCTAATCTCTTATATTAAAGGAGTCATTCCATGGTTATTTCATTAATATTGTTGTGTTCTCCATTGTTATTGAATACATTGTGTGTTGGTTCTATTTTTTTTTAAAAACCCGTCTGGATTGCTTTATTTCAAGCTATTTTTGCACAGTAGAAAAAATACTTGAGGTCGAACAACAGAGTTTAGTGGTACTTCCTCATACACGGTGATGAGGCGTCTCTGATTGGCTTAGAATGCGTGAAGGAACACTCCCCTCTTGCTCTCTGTATGTGTTTTCCTTTACCAGAGTAGCATCCAGCTAGGTTTCATGCCATTGTGTATATATACGTATATATATATATATATATATATATATATATATATATAGTCATGTTTCATTTTTAATTAGAAAACATACTCAACTACTATTAAAATGATGATAATAATAGTAATAATAATAATAATAATAACAACTTTGAAATTATACAATTATATAAGTACAACAATTAAAATAAAGTAAAAAATCAATTATACATCCATTTTAAGATTTAAAAAGTGCAAGATATAAAATGAGATTTGCACGGGTCTGCATAAGACAGGGGTGAATCAATATTGCAATAGTAAGTGATCATACATAGATCAGTAAAATAGAATAAGATGGAAAACAAACAACAATATAGAAAAAAGATGAGAAGATGTTGAGCTCATTCGTCTCCATGTGACGATCGCGCACATGTACATTGTAATGTCAATGCTCTTGTGCAGCTGTGATCAAAGGGTCATTGTATTTGTGCATCGTCCCTGACAAACAATAAATTCAACTAAACTGACTGTGTGTATGTAATGACAAAATAAAATGACTGCTACTAATAATAAAAAAAAAAAAGGAAAGAATAAATCAAATCACATACCTCTCTGCTCCATATTCAGCCTTTTTTCCCTCTAGCTCTTTTCTGAACAGGTTGCATTTCCTTTTAACTTTCCCATGAATGTTGTGTGCGTGCGTAGGGAGAGAAGTTTGGGTTGAACTTGCCCTCCATTAAAGATTTAGCTTGTTCACAGAGGGGAGTTATTAGAGGCAGGGGCCCCAGCTCCTCAGGAAGATGTTTCACATCAGGACCAGTTTGTTGTATTGTCAGAAGATTAAAGGCAGTTTGTTGAAAGGTCTTTTTGCTATTCCACATGATTGATCTGCCTCCACCCTGTACCCCAGCCCTGCTTTCATACACTAACTACAAATGCCAACACGCTCTCTGCCATCTCTCTTTCTCACTCTCTTGATTTTCTTTTCACAGGATCTGTTTGTTTTTATCTATTCACATGTCAGAATCTTGTGTATTTCATTGTTTCTCCACTTTTTTGTCCTTTTATTTTACTCCCACTTGACTGTGACTTGTTTTGTTATTTCAAGAGCTTTGTATTTGTCTCTGATTTCTTTAACCTCTAATCATTCTGGAGGGATTTTGCTTAAAATGTAAAAAAATAATAATAATAATTTAAAAAAAACTCTCCAAATTAAAACTCCAGCTGTTCTATTCCCATTTGGAGTGCAGATGAAAAAGAATGGGCTCTTTGTAACTCTAACCCTCTGTACTTTGTACTAAAACACTCACTTTTACTGTTTATTTAATAGGTAGTCTTATCCTCTATTAAGTATTATCTGTGGACCACTGGTAATTTGTAATTACCCCCGTACCTCTGTGTTATTGTGTGGCGCATTCAAACGGGATAAACAAAAGTCTGTAATTAATGCAAATTCCAGACATTATGGCAGGATATGTCATAAAATCACAGCATCCTGTTTGGACTCAATACATTAATAATATGAAATAATATGAAAACAAAGTATGCATAAGAATAAAGGGGGTAAATGCCGTTGGCAGGGTCAGTAAATTTGCTCCACGCCTTCAAAATAAGAGCGGGGTCAGAATCGGCAGAATCGACTTCCCTCTGGAAAATGGCCGACTGAATGTATAAAGACAAGTTCAGATAGTTATAAATATTGAATATAAATATTATAAATATGGTGTGACCATATCTTCCTTACCACATGCTGCCACACAATTTTGGCCGCTTCCTCCATAATTCAAAATGCATGCAATTGAAATGACAAACACAGACAAACACATTCACACGGGACTTGAATTATCACTGTCTTTTTTTGACGTCTGTTTTTCGCCCAAACACAGTAGGTAATTTGTGGCGTAATTATTACTGAGCAAATCACAGACATGATTCATTCGCACGGAACTAAGAACTCAGACATTATTCCGAATTACCAGTGGTCCATAGGTAATATTTATCCCGTGCAAATACGGCATTATAGAAACACTAATACATTTTGATTTTCCATCCTCTTGCCAAAATTTTGGGTGAAAATGAGGATATATTTGTCTGCATTTGGTAGCTATGGACTAAAACACATCATTTACCAACGAACCAATGTCTGTGCACTTTACAATTCAAAGTTGGGAACTTTATTTGTAAAAAGGTTTCTATGGGGAAAATGTCGTTTTTTTCCAAAGTGGCTTCATTTAGAAACATTTTGGAAGAAATGAATAACTGTTGAATGCTTCAATGGTTGTCCAAACTAGTATTCTGGTCCAAAAATCCCATTCTTACATGTGATTTGGACCTAAATACTTTACTGGATTATGTTCACTGGAGTGTTACCATAGAAACCACACCACATTTGTCCAAATTGATAAGTGATTGATCAGATGACAGCCTTCAAAAAAGATCATAAGCTAAATTAGTCTTTCGTGTAAAACATCCTTTTGTGCATGTGGTGTTAGTGTTGCACTTCAGAATATTTTCAGAAAGATGAGTTTGTTCACTTTCATTTAATATTCAATAAGAGCAGGTGCATTAAAGTGGGAGCTGTATATAAAAGTGCTATTAAAATAATGTCATCTAAGTTGGACGTGAGGCTGGTACGAGGTTGGTGTCTGTTGTATTCCTGCCTTTCTGTGGTTTTGTGTCGTTCTTTGGGTCTTTCTCATTCTGTCTGGTCATCCATCCTTTGCCCCTGCCAGTTGCAGTGCTTGGGGGACATTCCTGATGTAATTATAGCTTTTGATTATCCTCCAGACTGACCCCAGGTTGGCCTGGCCCTGCTGCAGCTCTAGTCTGCCAGCTAGTACCGCTGCTGCAGCTAATGAGGGACGCCTAGTGTTTCCCACCGTCGGCTGACTACTTGATTTATCGTTTCACTCAGTTTATACCTGCGGCTGCATTCCTGTATATTAGGAAACAGTAAATAATGACGTTTACTTTACGACTGATTTACCTATCCCCCGGTGGTTTGCAGACAAGCATGCCGATGCTAAAGAGCAGCGTGCATCTATACGGTAGCACTTCTGCGGCGGTAGATGGATAATCCCATATGTGGGAATTAGTTTTCCTGTGCCTTCACATGCAGAATCACACTACATAACTCTGTCCCCAAGGTGACGCTTGACATATAGCACGTTCTGAAAAGAAAATAGATGGAATTCATGGAGGCGGGACACTCTTAGTAAGAATATGTTGTTTGGTTCTGCAGGTTTTATGGCCGGTGGTGTGTCTTGGTTGGTTATTAAAAAAAATAAAATAAAAAAAAAAAAAAAAAGGATATTCAATATGTTTTCAGTTGATTCACAAACAAGAAAAATTCAAATATATCCATATTGTTACTACTAGTGTTGTTGACTCATGAAGACTACTTTCCAAATTAATCCTCCTGTATATTTTAGTTATCTTAACCCTCCTGTTATATTACGGGTCAAATTGACCCATTTCAAAGTTTAAATTTTTTTTAAAAATAGTTCAAAGTTTGGGGGTTTTTTCAATATGAAACTTCTTCTGCTTGCCTTACTTAGTGTAATAAACATATTTTTCAGTGTAAATTTTCCGTCATTTAATTCACTGATCATGTAGGTGTTCATGAAAACTCAGAGTAAATCTAAAGGTTATTATCGAAATATAGTCAACCAAAGAAAAAGTCACCTTTTCAGCAAATATAAAAAAATGTATTCTGAATAAAGTCACTCGTTTATTCTGATCTTAATTCTGAATGTGATAATTCCTCTTCCGTGTAAACAGTTAATTCCATTTTAACATTATTTCTGTCGTTCTGCGCATGCTCGATGATATTCCATATATATAGAATGGAATATTCCATATTCCACGTTGCTGTCATTAAAATGTTGATTCTTATGGTTGGTTCAGTCGAGGTGCTGCTTTGTAATTATCACAAAAATAAATGCAAGAAGGGCAAAACAGGAAGTGGACGCAATTGTTTTCTTTCAGTAGACATCCAGACGTTAAGCAGCTGTTCTATCCAATCAGAACCCTCTGTACCTCCAGCTCTTAAAGTCCAATTAACTAGAGAATGGAATGGAATACACCCGTTTCCATGGAAACCTTTATTTAGAAAAATATCCATGTAAACACAAAATATTTTAAAATGTGTTTGTAGTGATTCTGAACGTATGTATTTATCTGTAATTAAATTGAATCAATGTTGTAGAAGATTCTTGTGTTTCCATGGTAACTACTGTACAGAGTGTGTGAACATCTAAATGGGTCAGATCTGATCACCATGGAAAGATGAAAAACCGTATTAACACCAATTATATACACATATTGATAAGATTAGGTGCCAGTGGGTTTGGGTGTTTTATGGTTTAAAAATAATATAGATTAGTGTCTGTTACATTTGTAATTTAACACATTTTTCTCACTGTTTTATGAAAGTTTTAGAGAATTTGTGATTTATTTTTTTTCTACATTGTGTTTAGGCTGCCAGAGATAGAAGATGAAAATGATCCCTGTTGGCAATTAACTCTGGCTCATTTACATTTTGTGTTGATTAATGATTCACTGCCACTGTCGAATAAAGCATGTGTGGTCACCATGGAAACTGTGGACAAACCTACATGGGTCACTTATAATGCAGCCTAAATGTAACCCTTCTGGGGCCCACATGGACACATTGCCTGGGATACCGTGTGCACTACACCCGAAAGATCCACATCTAGCTAGAACAAAATCTTTAAATCGAAAAATGTGTTTTAGCAAAATTATAGTTTTTTTCATTAGGTCAGTTTTTAATGCACAAGCTTCGATACATTCACAGCATTTACACACATCACACATATATCATCATGTGCAATCATATTCAAGTGCAATAAACTCCCCATGTGCACCCTTCTTGCACTTTTTGCATTGTAATATTTATTTATGACTGTTTCTTTTCAGTTTTATGCTGTTTTTTTTGGTAACACTTCATAATATCTACACACAAATAACCATGTATTAACCATTTGTTAAAAGTAGTTCCCCTAAAAATGTCCCGGAAGGTCCGATAGTGGAAACACGCATGTAATGCGTCACATTATTTCTGGAGTAACGGTAACGGTGATAAAATAACTAAGTAAATACGTAATTATGGACGCCATTTTTCCAAGTACTGTACTTTAATGTGGTCAATTAGCTGTTAAGATCCAAAATAAACATGTCTTTATGATCTATTGTATTTTCACTGTATTTTTGAATAAACAGGTGTAGACTGTAGAGTTACCTGGAGAAGGATCCAGTGGAAACGCATGTAAAGAAACAAAAAGAAAGAAAAATTAATGAAAATGTCTTTGCGTAGAGGAAAAGATTTAACAAACTAGTTTATAATACAGTGTTGAAATAATAATAAAAATGTTTAGCATGTCTATTTTCTAATTGTTTATATCATGTAAAATAAAGTAGTTATTGGATTAACCTGTTTTTGTTTTTTTGTGGCTTTTTACTGCTTTGAATGGGTTTACACAGTGCAGGTCAAAATGTAATTAATTTTCAACATAACCCAAGGGTTAACATTAAAGTTGAACCTACTTTAACCAGTTAAGTAGTTGATCATTACCCACATAATTTAAGTGCAATCAGTAATCTCTACTTATCCGGGCTGTCGGTGTAGAAGACATGTCATGACCCGTTACCTCCTGAGACTTTAGCGGTTCCAAAATTTAAAAAAAGAATAAAAAATAAGCAACAAAATAAACAAAAACATCCAAAGTGATCAATAAAAATGACCAAAAAAAATGAATAAACCAACAAAAATAATAAGCAACATGAACAATGTAAGACACAAATGGAACTAAATTAAAGAAAAATCATGAAATAAAAAAATAAATGTAGAAAAATAAACAAAATAAGCAACAACAAAATTAACAAAAAAAAAAATAAATATGTACAAAATAACAAATAGTATGAAACAATTTGCGGAATAATTCAATAAAAAAAAAATTGTATTGTAATTGATTTTTGACAACTGTTTAATTCTATAGCTTAGTTCCATGAACAAAACTCAGTATAAACACAGATTTAAAAAAAAAAGAATAATAAGAATTTTCAGAATATTTAAATTAAACAATCAGTTCAGAGTGCATCAGTGCTGACATATTAGGGGTTAAAGGGTTAATATATATATATATATAAAAAAAAAAAGGTTATGTGAGGTGGATGGAAACATCAGCCCTGTGTGTGATTTAGATTCTGTGGTGGATACATTCGGACAAACCCAGAAGCTTATCCATCCCTACATGAGCAGAGCAATAGCTGTACTGCTATATTACTGTCAGTCAAAATATTTCCTTTTGGTCTGGTTGACTTTTGGTGTCATACCAGTGGAGCATAAAGTTCACTGTAGCTGAAAAAAAAAAAAAAAAAAAAAAAAAAAGATGGATGCTCCCAGCAAATAAGAGAAATATTGAAACAGTATACAGCATAATCCTCTTTTCCCTCTTGAGTTTGTTCCATTTCTGCAGAAGCTTTGACTGACTCGTGTGTGTGCATGTGCGTGTTTTGTTCTTAATAACACTCTATCCATGTTAATGTTTTATAACTTATTTTGTATGTTGTATATTTAATCCAAACCATGTTGTCTGCACCCTCACCATCCTTCACTATCTCACAGCTGAACATGTGTGCATTAATCTTCCCTGCAGAAAACAGATGAATACGATATATCTCCACTTCCACTGGTGTCAGGCTTTACACATTTTGCATTATATTCAACCTCACCACATTAGATTTAAAAAAAAAGAGGTATTTTAAACAGAGGTGGAAAGTAACTCAGTAAAAGTACTTCATTACTGTACTTAAGTAGGTTTTTTTTTAAGGTATCTATACTTGAGTATTTATTTTTCTGGAAGCTTTTTATTTTTACTCCCTACATTTTTGTATAAATACCTGTACTTTTTTTCCCCTTTCATTCTCAGAATAGATGTTTTACTTTTTCAAACTAAACAGATGTGACAGTATGAAAAATAAGTCATTTCAGAGGAAAAATCAACTGTGACTTATATGACTATTATCTCACAATTGTGACTTTTTAATCTCATAATTTTGACTTTTTCTCTTAAAATGATGTTTTTGAGCCAGAGCACATATTTTACATTAGAAACACACTACCAAAGAAAAATCTCACAAAAATTGTACTTTTTGAAATATAATGCAAATCTAGTCTTGATTTAAACACAAAGCTGATTTTGACTTTTCATCCCATAATTTGGACATTTTCTTAAAATTAGATTAGGCATTTTTAAATCTCATTTGTAATTTTTTTCAAATCTCAGGATGAATTTTCTTCCCCCATTTTTCCTAAATTTCCTGCCCATACCCACACAGCTGACTACAGTGACCCTATCAAACACACTATCTAGCTTAATGGAGTTTTGAGCCCTCAACCAAGCCTCCAAGGCAGCTGTGCCTGATAGGCACTCCCCATCCCCAGCGGCTCTAGCCAATCACAACACTCGAGGTAGACTTTTGTATTTTTCCCTGAGGACGACTCTGCATTTGTACAGTTCAGCCAAGGTGAGACGCCTGTACCTTGATAAAGTTATTTAGCTGTAACCTGTGTAATATGGTCAAATGTTGTAAACTGTCTGTAACTGTTAATACTGCAGTTTTGGTTGTATGCAAGGGTGTAATAATCATGTTGACATTAGTGGGGACATAATTTGACCCCCCCACCCCACCCCACCCCGTCCATGCCATGCACCACATCATAAATGTACCATACATAGGGTGACCACTGGCATGAAACAGGAAAGGAGGACACTTGTGTCCAAAAAGGAGGACAAGACGTGTTAGGACAGACGTGGGGGTGGGGGGTGGGGGCTCAGCCTTTTTTGTGTCCACATCGTGCGCATCATCGGCTGCATGCGCAGCACGAATATTTATATTGCATAGCCTACGACATGCTAGTTGCCTGTAAACATCGCAGAGTAGCAAGTGTAAATAACAGGTGGGGATTCATGACGATTAATGCAACGGTGGCCGACGATTGTATGAAAGGAGGACAAAATGTGCAAAAGCCGGAGACTTGACAGACGACCCGACAGATAACTCTAAAACCAGACTGTCCGGACGAAATCTGGACAAATGGTCACCCTAACCATACACTGTATAGACTGGATTTTTGTATTAGCCTATTTATTTTTTGTAGCTTGTTATTGGTACAGTAAGAAGCATAATTTGCATGTGCAGTACATGAGCATCATCATCATCATCATCATCATCATCATCAAATGGACAGTGGTGAATTCACTGTAAGCTAATATACATCATGACCTACTCTATTCAAAATACAGCACTAAGCATGTGTGTGTTTCCTTATTTCCACACTACATTTATACAATTTTCATATATTTGAAACATATATTACATGTTTCCTATTTTTGATAGCGAGGCTGTCCCCACCAATGACACGCCATCTTCGAAAGACAGAACTGAGGAGGGGGAAAATTCACTTTTTTTTCCCCCGAATGTCATGTAATTTTGCTTTCAAAATTGGAATGGACATTTTAGAAACATTCAAATATTGGTATGGACACTTCCATAGTATCCATATGCAATTTTATTACCATGGTTGTATGGTTACCTAAATAGGCTGGTATGCTAATGAGCTAATTAGCTTTTTACTGTTGAGGAGGTTTAGCATAGGAATCAGACTACTTTTGTATTTGCTTTTAAAAATAACTGTTTAAGCTTCATGCTGTTTGGGTGAAGCTATGTTTACTTGAAAGGGCTAGCTAGCGAGCTTGTTATCATTTACTGTCAATGGTACCTTTAGCTTAACCAAATGTGAAGCATGTATTAGCTATAATAGTCAGTCTGTAAGATGGAAGTTGTGTGAATTTATATGAAGTTTTCAGGGAATACTTTTAATATAATTGGTGTTTCAGATGGGTGTTTTGGGTATTTGGGTAAGATGGGTATTTTTAAAAGCAAATACAAAAGCAGTTTGTTTCCTATGCTAAACCTCCTCAACAGTAAAGCTTATTACCATACCTGTCTATTCAGGTATGCTATGTATTTAGTATACAAAGCCTATATGACAATTGCAGTATTCACAGTTACACACAGTTTATAATATTTCATGTCCTTTTGACTGTTCACATGTAGTTTTGTATTAAGTATAATATAAAATAATACAACAAGTTTCAGTAGAACCCCCCCCCCCCCCCCCAAACTTGCCCAGTTTTTGATCTTTCACGGTCATGAGATATAATCCATTTGGACGTTCAGAGGCTCCACAGTTACCGTGGAAACACCGTTATCTACTGCAATATTAATTCCCCAGTAAAACCCATGGAGGTGGATCAATAACAGTGAATGGACACACTAGATTTATGTTCAGTTAATGATATATTTTACTGAAAAAGTCAAGTTTTCTTCAGTTTTTCTCAGTTTGAGTTACAATAACCCTCAACTTTACTCTGATCTTTTATGCACATCTTTCTGATCAATAAATGTTCTTCAGTACAGCACTTTGGCCCACTGAGGTTGTTTTAAAGTGCTTTACAAAAGAAGTAGAGACAGACAGCTTAATTGTCAATTTTTCCCAGTAAGTCACTTTGGAAAAAAAGCAGCTGCCAAATGCACAAATCTAAATGTAGCATAGAAAAATATCCGATTTTCACTGAAAAAAATTAAATTACGGAGGATAATATTGTAATAAATACTGATGAATCACTCAAGAAAGGTTAAAAATGGAGTAAAAGTCATTCAAGAAGTGACATAAAAAATAGTACTGGGCATTTATGTGTTATTATTAGGGCTGCCAAATGTTTAAACATTTTAATCAGATTAATCACAGGGTTGATTTGGATGAATCAAAATTGAATATTAATTTGTAATTGATATTAACTGTATTTCATATTGTCTGACCAAATAGACTCAAAAAAGAAGGGAATATATCTGCACTTATGTTTCTGAGTGACGTCTTAGCAGAAATGTTTGCAGAATTCACAACAAATGTATGATTGATTAACCCTTTAACACCTGTTGTGTCAAAGCTGACACGTTTTTTTTTTTTTTTTTTTACTTTGTTTTTAATGAGTTTTGTTCATGGATATTATGTATGGAGATAAAGAAAGGGCAAAAACAAACTGATTTAGAAGAAGAAAAAGCCAAAAAAATGTTCAAGTTATTCATTATTTTACAAATATTTATTGGGTGTCGTTCATTTTGTTGCTTATTTAGTTTTTTTGTTCCCTTTGTGTCTTAGGTTGTTCGTGTTACCTATTATTTTCTTGGTTTATTATACATTTTTGTTCATTTTTATTGATAACTTTGCCTATATTCTTTCATTTTGTTGCTCATTTTGTTTATTTTTCTACATTAAAAAAAATATATATTAGTTTTCCTTCACTTTTGTTCCCTTTTTGTCTTACTTTGTTCATGTTATTTACTCTTTTTTTATATTTTTTGATAACTTTGGCTGTATTTGTTCATTTTGTTGCTCTTTCTACATTTTGTTTTTATTTATAATTTTTTTCTTCATTTTGTTTCCTTTGAGTCTTGAGTTTGTTCATGTTACTCATTATTTTCTTGTTTTATTATTCATTTTTATTGATAACTTTGTTCATTTTGTTGCTCTTTTTCCCCCTTTTTTTAAATATGGAACTGATAAAGTGTCAAGAATTAAAGGGTAAATCTGCATTCATACATTAAATTTGACATCCCTTACAGTAGTTTAAAAAAAAAAAAGAAAAGAAAAGTATCACTCTTTAAAGTTGCAAACAGAAACACACACTATTATATAAATAGACCACATTTAAATACCCAGTGACTTTTTAATGAGTTACCGTCTAATGATACAGCCACCTGTGACAGTTTTAGTAGAGCTGTAATTTCCAACTTCAGTACGGTCACTGGTTCCAGCTCCGTGCCAGTGTTTACGGGCTCACATACATCTGTGTGTATGCGTGTGTGAATGAAATCGGCAGTAAATTGCATCGACTGGCTTCAGTTTCCCTCTATAGAGACACAGGGAGCCCTCTGCTCATTTGCTCATCCGACTTGTGCGCTAGTAAGTGCTCTACGCAATTAAAACAGCTTGGACTGTGCGTGCTGATAATGGGTGGGGGCGCGCTCAGTGTTTATAACCTTGACAAATCAAAGGGAACCTCTGTGACCTCTGATATTCCAGCAAATGTACACGTACTCAGCCAGATCCATAAAAACACACACACACGCGTTCGGTGTCCTGACTATAATTATGCAGATGGAGAGAAAGTAAGTGGCTAGCGAGCAACACTTTAATTTGAATTCCTCCTTTCACCCTTCGTGTTTAGCTAATAGTTCCATTTACAGTAATTTGTTCCACCTGAGGCAATGACTCATAACAAAGGCATTTGGATGTAAAACACACGTGTATCTGTCGTCCCGTCCTTAAAGGAGAACTATTACACTCACTTTTAACTATCATTTTGTGAGTTTTCAGCTCCTACAGATGAGCTTTGCATGATTTCCAGCTCAAAAAACTCCATACCGGCATTCATAAAAGTCCTGATTTCTGCCTCTGCTTCTGGCCAATCTTGCTGTTCTCTGATTGGCCAGCTCAGTAGAGGCTTCCGGGGGTACCAGAATGAAAGGCAGACTGAGGTTTTTGGGGTCCGCCCCCACATGTGTATTTGTTTACAGTGTGATATCGGTAAGCTAACATAGGCTACTGTACACAGAGCTACTGTATCATGTCACACACTTCCTACCGCTTTCACTGTTGAACTGTGAGGAATCAACCACCTTAATATTTATATATATATATATATATATATATATATATATATATATATATATATATATATATATATATATATATATATATATATATTTATTACAATGATATTATTACTTACAGCTTGTGGCTCAGAGCCTTGGTGGACGCTCTTAATCGTTGGAACAGATCCATTCTTGGCCTGGTTATGAAAACAGTCATCACTGAACACAAATGAATACATTTTGCTGTGGCTGTTGGCTGGCAAAAATAAAAGTTTCCCACAGTTTTATGGTTGGGACATGTTTTGGAAAAGAAAACGGTTGATATTTTTCTTCACAGTTGAAAAAACAATGATGGACTGTTTTGGGAGGCATGTTCTCCCTTCTTCCTCTTCAGGTTCTTCCTCCTTCCTCCTTCCTCTTTCCTTCTTCCACCTCCCACCTTCCTCTTTCCTCCTTCCACCTTCCACCTTCCTCCTTCCTCCTTCCTCCTTCCACCTTCCTCCTTCCACCTTCCTCCTTCCACCTTCCTCCTTCCACCTTCCTCCTTCCACCTTCCTCCTTCCACCTTCCTCCTTCCACCTTCCTCCTTCCACCTTCCTCCTTCCACCTTCCTCCTTCCTCCTTCCACCTTCCTCCTTCCACCTTCCTCCTTCCTCCTCCCTCCTTCCTCTTTCCTCCTTCCTCCTTCCTCCTTCCACCTTCCTCCTTCCTCCTCCCTCCTTCCTCTTTCCTCTTTCCTCCTTCCTCCTTCCTCCTTCCACCTTCCTCCTTCCACCTTCCTCCTTCCTCTTTCCTCCTTCCTCCTTCCACCTTCCTCCTTCCTCCTCCCTCCTTCCTCTTTCCTCCTTCCTCCTTCCACCTTCCTCCTTCCTCCTTCCTCCTCCCTCCTTCCTCTTTCCTCTTTCCTCCTTCCTCTTTCCACCTTCCACCTTCCACCTTCCACCTTCCACCTTCCACCTTCCACCTTCCACCTTCCACCTTCCACCTTCCTCCTTCCTCCTTCCTCCTTCCTCTTTCCTCTTTCCTCTTTCCTCTTTCCTCTTTCCTCTTTCCTCTTTCCTCTTTCCTCTTTCCTCCTTCCTCTTTCCTCTTTCCTCCTTCCTCCTTCCTCCTTCCTCCTTCCACCTTCCTCCTTCCTCCTTCCTTCTTCCACCTTCCTCCTTCCTCCTTCCTCCTTCCTTCTTCCTCCTTCCTCCTTCCTCCTTCCTCCCTCTCAACCTTTTCTGGACTATCAATGTTACAGCTTTTGGCCACAGAAAGTAGAGAATTATGGCATGTCAGTGTTTTAAGTGCTGCCACTATAAAACGGGCACAGAGAAACCATAAGAGGTAGAATGAAGCAGGAAGGCCATGCTCTGCTATGCCAGTCATTTACTACCCTGGCACGGCAATATCATGATACAGTGCACACTTGGGGCACATGATACCAAATCTACCCGCCAGATATTTATGAGGGATATATTATTTTTCATTATGCACACGTTAAATCATCAGTTGAAATATTAGGCGGGTGCTCACTCCTTTTTCATCAGTGTGATTCCCCCCTGGAGGCTGAAAACATGCGCTGGAACTCTTGTTTTTGCTTTAGAGTTTTATATGCCCATTACCGCACTGACTTGGAAGTAGTTCACTTTTGAGTGGCTTTAACTCTAGCACTGTCTGTTTGACTCTGTCAGACACACTACAGATTGCTACTTAACCAGTTCCCGCTGGAGAATGTAGTGCTGTTTTGAGAATAAAGCCCCTGTGTGGTCTTTTATAGAACGTTCTGGTTCTGGTGTTTGACTACAGCAGTTACACCTCATAAGGCAGAGGGAAGAAGAGGAACTTGTGCATTGTCAAAGTACAGATAATCACAGTAAAGAACATCTGCCAGGATTCTGTGGCTTTTATCCAGCACTTACCACATCACTAACTAGCTTCCTTCCTGTCTCAACAAAAGGCTTCAAATCCCTGGTTTATGGAAATTTTCAGCACAGGTGGAGTGTTTCCGTTCAGCAGCGAGGATAAAGTACATTTCTGAAAAAGGGACGATTCATACAGTTTGAGTCTCAAGTTTATGAACTGAAAATATGCTTTATGTTTCTACAGTGCATTCAAATATCCTTGTAGATGACTGGATATGTTTGTTCTATCCTCCTGAGATGCAGGAATGTGACTGTTTTTCCTGCTTTTTTACATTATCAATCAAGATCAATCAGGAAGTGCATTTGCCATTTGTGCAGAAACTCATAGGAAGTGTTGTGTGGTCGCTCCGAGAATTAGATAAAAACAAGGAAACATGTGGCATGTTATAAAAGCAAGGGAAAAACATGTGTGTTTTTATTCCTATCTTTATGGGGACATTGTCTTTACACAGTCACATCATGGGGACATCGGACACCGTGGGGACCAAAATGCAGGTCCCCACAAGGGTTAAATATAAATCTAGGTCCCCACTAGTAAAATATACATCTGTGTGAAATATGGAAGTATGATGGCCCCTATAAACACTAACTCCCCCTAAAGTAAGTGCACTGTTTGTGTGTGTGTGTGTATATATATATATATATATATATATATATATATATATATATATATATATATATATATACACAAAACTAAGATGTGTTTAAGTTCACTACCCAATGGCTATTTTACCTTGGTCCTCATGTGTGTGTGTGTGTGTGTGTGTGTGTATAAAACCTTAAACTAGGGCTGTTAAAAATTAACACAGATTCCTCCATCATCGTGATTAATCCGATTCAAAGTTTTAGTGGATTTTAGATTATTTTGTATATTCTTTGTCTCCTCATTTTTTTGTGTATTTTGTAGGCAATTTGAGTACAACTTTTAATTTACTATATTTTCTTGTTTTTTCTTGCTCTTTTATGACAATAAACCATATATCGTTACATTATGAACAAAAGACGTGGTCACTTTCTGTACATTTTCTAGACAAAATGACTAATGAATTGAAATAATTGAGGGATGCACTGACAATAATGCAGCAGATCTCAAGCTAAATATCAATATTAATGAGGGTTTTTTTTTTGCCCCCTCCCCCCCAAGAGGATTCACAGTCTGCCTGGTCAGCAAGTAACATTTGAAAAGGCCATAAGAGCTAAAGTCCAAAATCGACATTGATCAATATAATGTAAAAAGAAAAATACATAAAAAAACAAATGTAGAGGTTTGAGTTTGCATTATATATTTGTTTGTTTTTGTAGTTATGGAGTGTTTATAAACTCTTCAAATGTAATTATTACATTTAATCCATGCTAATGAGTTTTCATTGTCATGTTAATAGAATCATTGATATAATTATTATTATTTATTTTTTTTACATTTTAAATGGTTGTAACTCCGGCACAGTTAATGCTGTAGTTATTGAGGTGAATGTTCGCATTAAAAACATCTTGATTGTTTCATATCAAATCCTCTGTGGTTTATGGATTGACTTTGTTTATTTGATTGTTAAAGGACAGACAAAAAAACATTTCTTTGTCATTTGTTCACCTTTGTATTTTGCTTCTACTTATGTTTGAAACACAGTCTATCATATGGTATCATCATATCATAATGTATCATGTCATTATCATACTATTATCATATTATACCAGAGCTCTCCCCAGGCGGTAGCCTCGAGGCATGGCGTCTCCTTGCTTCTGGCAGTGTCTCATGAGTGCCGTCAACTCAGCGTGTTTCAAGCATTTAAAAGACCACTTTCTGCACCTTAACATTTCCAGCTAACTCAAATCATGACCAATGCAGATGCCGGTTCTGAGGGTTGTCCAGCATACTTCTTTCCTCTGAATTTCTAGGGAGAACCTTGTTTAACTATATCATACCATTATATCATATAAGACTATTAACATGTCCTAACGAATCATTATGATATTGTATCATTATATCAGTATCGTATTATTGTACCATACAATACTATACTATACTATACTGTATTGTACCGTGCCATGCCATGCCATGCTATGCTATGCTATGCTATGCTATGCTATATGATACTATACTATGCTATACCATTCAATACTATACTATTCCATACTATAGTGTGCTGTAATATACTATACTATTCTATACTATACTATTCTATACTACACTATTCTATACTATGCTATACTATACTATACTATTCAATACTATAGTGTGCTGTACTATACTATACTATACTATTCAATACTATAGTGTGCTGTAATATACTATTCTATACTATACTATACTATACCATTCAATACTAGTGTAGCGTAATATACTATAGTATTCTATATTATGCTATGCTATACTATACTATGCTATGCTATACTATACTATACCATTCAATACTATAGTGTGCTGTAATATACTATACTATTCTATATTATGCTACGCTATGCTATGCTATGCTATGCTATGCTATACTATACTATACTATACTATACTATACTATACCATTCAATACTATAGTGTGCTGTATTATACTATGCCATTCTATGCTATACTATACTATACTATACTATGCTATGCTATGCTATGCTATACTATACTATGCTATGCTATGCTATGCTATACTATACTATACTATACTATACTACAGTATACCATATTATAACCCTTCAAGGACAAACTAGATTGAATTGTCCCATAACTGTGGTCCTGTCACATTGGTAACAGGTTTTTGTGAAGACTTCACTGGACACATTTTCAGCACAGGTGGAGTGTTTCTATGTTGGTTTGAATTTCAGTGCTCTGTAGAAACTGCTTATTGCACAAACATCTCCTGACAAAAGCTTGACCTACACTAGTTTCCTATTGATTGGGATATAAGATGCTGCTTGCTAAATGTTACCGCTGTATCTCATCTGTTGAACGCCTACTTCACACAGCTAACCTTTGTGCAGTCAAACGTTGTTCTTTAGAAACCGTACCTTGTATTTTCTGCCACATAATCCGCCCGGATAATCATATCGGTAGAAAGGTAAGCGACATGTAGGTGTGAGTGAGTCACCGTTTGCTCTTTTGAGCACATTGTTAATCTATGCATACTCACTTGGATTGTGGACCCATAGGACTATGCATTCAGTTTCCCAGAATAAGAATGTTAATCTTGGCTCACTGGCCTGGTTTCCTTCAGCATCGTATTCATGCAGTGATGTTAAGTCTCTCGGAGGGGGAATACTGATTTACATTTTGTATAAATTTAGATTTAGCTGAAAAGGCCATTAGTATTTAAATAAACCAAATTCACATATTTAAAAATGAAATATTTATTTTTATATATATATGTAGATAAGAAAAAATATATACTCTCTGTTTATTGACCAGCCGTGCTTAATATATAGGCTTGCTTTTTTCATTCTTTTGAAGGAAAAATATATGTTCCTTGACATTTCTAATTCATGCCACAGCGATAGCATGTGTTTGGGGAAATATTTTATGGCAGTACTCTTGCTACATTGCCAAATGGAGCTGTTTTATGATTCTGATCTGCACATTTCTTCTGCCGTATTAGCGCTGCTTCCTTTCACAATTCCCTGTAAATTGTATGTTCCTGACAGCCCATTGGAAATTTATCTATATGAATACTTAAATTCAAGAACATCCTCATCTGATAAACACGAGGCTTTCAATCCACCATATTGTACACCACTGCTGCTATTCTTAGGCACTTTAAACACACCAGCTGAGACTGTGAGAGTCCTAGACTTCATTTTGCCTCCTGTGGGTGTCCTCTGGGAACGTGTTTCTACCAGATGATGGAAAAGCAAGGCTGGTGTAATTAAAGTATTGGACAGACGAGCTGGTTATAATACTGAGTTATAATTTGCAGGGTTATTAAAAGGTGTGGGACTTACAGGCAGGTTCATTGTTATTCGAAATTAAAATGTTCAGTGTCAGAACAATGCCTTATCAGATGATGCTATAGGTTCCTGCTGCACTCACCTTGGCTGGTTTGCATAGATGATGATGATGATGATGATGATGATGACGATGAAGAAACAGATACTGCGAGTAAGTCGACAGTACGCAGCTGGTAACACTAAGAACTGTCAAGTCTTTTGGAAGGGAAGGAAGGAAAGACAATAATGATGTTGAAGTGTTCTTGAATATTTATATAGAAATCAATTTTAAGCATCATACTGAACATTAGTGGCTTTTCTGTCGGACATTACTAGTTTATTATTAGCATTTATTTTTAGAAATCTATTGTTTTTATGTTGTACTGGCTGAAAGGAGATGCTCAAATGTCATTGTACATTGTGTACATATAATGACAATAAAGTATGTCTGTGTGTCTATTTGTTTGTCTATTAGTTAGCAAGATAACTCCAAAAGTTATGGATGGATCTTGATGAAAATTTCATGACGTGTTGGGAGTTTCACAAGGAACAAATGATTCCATTATAGTGATGATCCGGAAGAAATCCTGGATTCTGGATCACTTTTAAATTTATTCTCCAAGGTTCAAGGTTACTTTATTAGTACCTGTGGGTAGATTTGTTTTGCACTCAGGGTGAATATTTAATACTAACATACGAGACATATAATTAAAGTACAAAAGAAAGTTTTCCACCACTCCTCAATATAGCAGCATGGTTTGATAAAAGAACAAAATAATTAAGATTAAATTAATTAAAGACAAATATAATAAAAACAATAAAAACCCAGAAAAGATAAAAGTCAAGAGTAAAAAAGAGTTTAGAGTCACAATAATAATAATAATAAAAAAAAAAAAAACAGAGCCAGGCCATGAAGTAAAAAACTAAAATAAGTGAATAAAGTGCAAAAGTGCAATGTCACTGTTTCTTGTTGAGCTCAGTGATGGCAGCTGGAACAAAGCTTTTTTTGTAACGATGTGTCCTGTACCTTTGGATGAAGAGCCTGGGTCTAGAGGGCAGAAGCTGAAGCTCCTTATGTAATGGATGGTCGTCATTATTAAGAATAGATGCCAACATCCTCTGGACCTGTTTAGTGTACAGGGAGGCGGGACATGACTGGGACTCACCAATCAGATGACTGGACCTTCTGACAATTTAATTCAGTGAGTGTGTGACCGAACCATGCCACCAGGCAGAAAGATAAAACAGACCCAATAAAAGAACGATAAAACTGAGTGAAAATTTACCATTTTTCTCCATTTACCGCAATGTAAAATTTTACATTTTCATCAAGATCTATCCAGAACTTTTTGAGTTATCTTGCTAACTAACAGACAGACAAACAGACAAACACACTCCGGCAAAAACATAACCTCCTTGTTGGACCTCTCTTCATTTGGAGGGGGGAGGTGTGCCTTGGCGGAGGTTTGCGCTCTCAGAATGTATTTCTAGTTGATAAATGTTGAAAAAACAGAAGTGCATAATATCAGGTTTTCCATTAAATCCCAAATGCAAAGATGTATTTATGTTTTATTACAAGATAATGGCGAGGAATGAGCCCCCAAAAAGCCACATCAACCAATCATCATTAATATTTAATATCATCAAACATTGATTGGGAGAAATTATTGTAATCACTGTGTGTGTGTGTGTGTGTGTGTGTCTGCAGAGACATATCATGCTATAACTCAATGAATACTTCAGATTTCACCATGGAATTACATGGGCCTATACATATAGCTAATGCACATAAGATGCATTAGCTATATGTATAGCTTTGAGTAAAGGTCAAAGGTCAATTCAGCAGAAAGGTCAAAATCCCATTATTGGCTCTAATCCAAGAACAGGTTGCCATAGAAACTTGAGACTGGCACAAAATAGGGGCAACATGAGGCATTTTCTGAATACTTGTTGTTTATGTTCTCAATTATTATTTTTCTTATGCATGATGTGACCTCTTGACCTTACTGTTTGTGTTACTGTATATATGTTTAACTATGTTGTAAAATAAGAACAAAATAAAGTAAAAAATAAATAAATAATAATAACCAGAGTAAATTTTAACAAACCATCATTAACTATATGGTCATCCTCCTGTTCATTGTCACTCTATCTATGGACATTAAGGATTTTCTACATATTCTCAAATATTAGGTTTTCATACTGATATTTTCTTCCATTTTATTCCACAAAAATCACTCCACTACAAGAAATACACTTTTTTTTTGTTCTTTTGAAATGTTTTATATGTAGTTTCTCTCTGTATTCATAACCACCCTATATCTCTTAATAATTTCTGTATGTTATTTGGAAGTAATTACTTTCTTACTGTTTTAAATTCCACCAGATCCCTTCATTTGAATCTATGTAAGATTAAATACTTTATTGGTTGGTTTTAAAATACAGTATACAAATAAAAAATATCTCATTTTAGTTTAGCAGTGTTAGTTTGATGATGTAATTCCTTATTTTTCATTATAATGCGACTAACATTAGCATATTTTGTTATATTATATAAATAATTTTTGTGTGGTTTTCATACTGAAATATTCCGTTAAAGGATTGTATTGGTTTTATTATAATTATCTTCATTCTGTATTTAAATATAGGGATTTGTGATAACTGCACACTCACAAACTAAGGGTTACCATTTAGTTTTAATTTGTGAATATATATATATGCTTCATGTCAGTGTTGATTAAACAGCTTTAATATTCTAATAAGTCTTATTTCCACCATTAACATAATCAGAAGCAGTACTAAAATCTTAGTAATAAGTTTTACTGTCCTATTAAGATAATTAAGGACCAAATGGCTGGAAACTATGGAAATGGTCTAACATAAAATCTGTCTCATAAGAAGAAATATCTGAGTTTTAGATCTTGGCAGTGCTTGCTGGGATGTTTAATGACATCATCTTTTTTAATTCAGATGTGCTGTCAGTTGAACACAATCACAGTATGCACTTTTAAATATTGTTTTTTTCTGAGTCTTCATAGGTTATTTTTCTTATTATTGATTAGTGTTCGCAAGCTGAGACTTTAGGGACACTTGCTCAGACAGGAAACATATTAGTGTGATATATTATACAATAAGAAGATGCAGATCTTCCATAACCCTGTATCAAACAAGTGACTGTTTTTGGTCATTTACGCTTGTATTAAGACAGTGACAGCAATAGTTACAGGCTGTTAACAATCTCAGGTCCAATGTGGTCTACAGGATCTGTGAGGTCCAGTGTGGTCTACAGGGTCTGTGAGGTCCAATGTGGTCTACAGGGTCAGTGAGGTCCAGTGTGTTCTACAGGGTCTGTGAGGTCCAGTGTGGTCTACAGGGTCTGTGAGGTCCAGTATGGTCTACAGGGTCTGTGAGGTCCAGTATGGTCTACAGGGTCTGTATGGTCCAGTGTGGTCTACAGGGTCTGTATGGTCCAGTGTGGTCTACAGGGTCTGTGAGGTCCAGTATGGTCTACAGGGTCTGTATGGTCCAGTGTGGTCTACAGGGTCTTTGAGGTCCAGTGTGGTCTACAGGGTCTGTGAGGTCCAGTGTGGTCTACAGGGTCTGTGAGGTCCAGTGTGGTCTACAGGGTCTGTGAGGTCCAGTGTGGTCTACAGGGTCTGTATGGTCCAGTGTGGTCTACAGGGTCTGTGAGGTCCAGTGTGGTCTACAGGGTCTGTATGGTCCAGTGTGGTCTACAGGGTCTTTGAGGTCCAGTGTGGTCTACAGGGTCTGTATGGTCCAGTGTGGTCTACAGGGTCTTTGAGGCCCAGTGTGTTCTACAGGGTCTGTGAGGTCCAGTGTGGTCTACAGGGTCTGTGAGGTCCAGTGTGGTCTACAGGGTCTTTAAGGTCCAGTGTGGTCTACAGGGTCTGTTAATGCAAATAAAGCCATTTGACTCTTTTATTCCTCGCTCAATGACAATCAGTAATGGAGTCAGATTGATAAGTAAAAGTTATAATGAGAATCAGGAATTACTAACTTCTTATTAATTTCCATCGCCTCTTGTTACATTCACCAAAAACACATTAAGAACAGCAGCAGTATTCCAGGTTCTAGATTCGATCCATCCTTGTTTACCGTCTGAAAATATGAGACGGATGCTTCAAAGTTCACACCAAGGTATGATTTTATGACTGGAAGTCACAGGCGGATTCTTCAATCTAAAAGCATCATCCACAACCTTTTATAGATGTTGTAAAGATGCCTTACTGGCAGCTCTTTGGAAATTAGCCTTTTTATCAATTTAAGCTTGAGGTCCATCACCAAGTGACCTTTTCAGATATCCACCCGCTGACAGAATGAAAGGATGCAGCTGCATAGTTAAATTCTGAATAGCAGCCAACCGCATGGACTTATTCATCAGCCTCATATTTACCACCGACTGTATACAGCGAAGACTCTTAAAGCCAATCTGTCCGACTCTCCCATTTCGGCACAGCATTTTTCACCTTCAGCAAAAGGAACATGAGATGATGTGTCAAACTTCCTGCTACACATTCCATCTCCTTTTCGTAATCCCCTTTTTCTGTGCTCCCTCTCTCACTGTCGCTCGCCGTCTTATTGCTCTCCTGTACTTCTGAACTTTTTCTACCATAATCCTATTTCCTAAAATGGCCCTGTGTCTCCAGCCAACTCGTCCAGGCTATAGCAGGAGAATTAAAGCCCAGCCGTTTGCTCTCTAGTCAAGTGTAAATGAAAAGAGAGAGACGAGGGAAGTGGGAACAGAGACGAAAAAGGAAGGAGAACCAACGGCAAACAAAGAAAGTGAGATATACAGGTGTGGAAAGGGATTAATTAAAGTGGTTTCACTGCTGACATTATCGTCCCTGAACCACTGTCTTTTTTTGTACATGTTCTTTCTGGCTCTATTTCTTTTTTCTTTGCTGTATTGTGTTGGCCTGGTTGTTAATTTATAGGTGTAGTTTGAGTCTTTAATAGATAGCTATTGTGTGTAATAACTGCCCATATAGTAGAAGTGTCTAATACTGTGGATTTCATCATGTGGTCGTTCCTTTTATGACTCACTGTTGCCTCCTCTAGTGCAGCAGCATCTAGTTAGCAACCCTGAACTATTAGATTCTGATGTGACAACAAAGAGCAACCCCAGCGATGCACATTCCACAGCCACTTACACCAACCACTTTTACCCTGAAATGGTCCCAGTTGTGCTTGTGTCAGTGCTTGGCTGGTTAGCACTCATTGAAATACTGTGAAATATCGGACATCATCATCTCCCCTCTCTTGCCATTAAACATCTGAGCAGCAGTAACTAAAAAAAAGCAAACACATGCAATAAAACAACTGTTATCTTTTTATAAACTGACCAAAATCACTGCTATGCATTGTTTACAGTTTGAAAATGTCTATAAAATCTATATGAATCACTGTATAATGTTATAAAAACCAACATTACCCATAGTTTTGTTGTACTGATGTATAATGACAACAAATGGTGTCTGACACAACAAACCACGCCCCCCTTGTACATATTTTACCTGATTTGTCCTATCTCTTGTCATTGCATAAGCACATTTTTGGTGACTGTGACCTTGACCTTTGATCTATATTCACCAACATTTAATGGGATCTATTCTAGACCACCTTTTTCATGGAAATTAGTCCAGTAGTTTTTGCGTAAAGCTGCTTACAATCAGACAGACAGACAAACCGACTCAATCATATACCCCTGTCCCCTTCAGAGATTGGGGTTATGAAGGCTTTCTATTCAATTCTGACCTCAAGGGGACATGAGATTGGCCCCATATTTAATGCTGAAGAAATTACCAAAAATAGACACCTGCCAGATCCTTAACACTTATAATGGATTATATTTCTATGGCACTTTTCAAGGCACCCAAAGTGCTTTACATTATTGATGCTTTACTCATTCACTCTCACATGCTCCCTCTGGTGGCGGGACACTACATTTGTAGCCACAGTTGCCCTGGGGCAGACTGACAGAAGTGTGGCTGCCAATTTGCACCTACAGTCCCTCTAACCACCACCGAATATTCATACGAATTCATACACCAGTGTGAGTGACACTGGAGGTCTTGCCCACAGACACAACTGAGCAGGATTCGAACCTTCAACCCTTTGGTTAGTGGACGAACTGACAAAGCTAGTCAAAGCTATCTGTACTTTACCATATAAGTATAATTACAATATTTACATGGTATGGTACTATGCTGGAGTACAGGTGGCCTGGATCCAGGACCACCTTCTTAACTGGACCCCATGATAATCGAGCATGGAACTGATGCATTCACATGGACAAAATTAAGCAGACTTGACTATGCAGCGTATTCTAGTATTATGTTTGTGTAAACAGTGGCATTTCTCCCACTGGGTTGGATGGATGCCACTGTTTACAATGTTGGAATAATGTTGTTGTTCTTTTGTCTTTTGCTACAGAGGAGAAAGTACTTTATTTTGTCATTAAACAATTGTACAATGAAATGTGTCCTCTGCAGTTAACCCATCCCAGTAGGCAGCCATGGGTGACACCCAGGGACCCATGTCCACATTCAAAGCCAGACTCATGGTCAGAATCACCTGACTGGAGGATTTTACCCTGACAAACATGTTTTTGGATGATGGGGGAAACCAGAGCAAACCTATCCAGACATGGGGAGAGAAATATGCAAACTACACATAGAAAGGCCCGGAAATCAAACCTGCTGTGAAGCAAAATCGCTAACCGGTCTGATAAACTTAGCATCATGTTGTCACTTAGACTACAGTATATTCGAACAATATTACATCATGACCAAACAGTCGTCATATAGTGTAAGTTATCACTGAGGGTTGTTTGTCATTTTTGTTTTTTCTATGGATGAACATGGACTGAATCTTGAATTCTCCAGTGGTTTTACAGTAATGAAAAGAAATCAGCACCAACTATAGCTGGCACAGAAATAAATCAACACCTCTGTAGATGCACACAGTGTTACTGCAAACTGGTAAACCTACATGTAAGAGCATAGTTTCAGTTAAAGCAGAATCAAACATGCTGTTAAAGGGAAACATTGTCCGTCTCTTACAGGACTTTTATTTGTGTGGTGTGTTTCATATGTCCTTTTATTGGTTTTATTTCATGTTTTATATGTTTAATTGGTTTTTACTTATTTAGCAACTATGCACCTTGGTATTGCACTTTTTTTTTAAAAGTGTCATTGTATTGATTGATACAATGACAATAAAGGAATTGTGATTGTGGTTCAGGTAGAATCATGGCATGTGGGAGCCTAAATGAACTGATTCAAGGAACTTTTATTATGGTTAAGTCAGAGAGAACGGGAAAAAAGTAGATAGTGAAGACCCATATTAGTCATAGAATATAATAAAAGCATTTTATTGATTCCACGATTGGGAAATTGTTTACTTTAGCAATTAATAATAATAATAATAATAATAATAATAATAATAAAATACATACATAGATATGTTAAAATCTAAAGCTGATTATAAATAATTAAAAGATAAAGTAAATGATATGTCACTATTTACAACCCAAACTATATTTACTGAAGGTAGGAAACAAAAACAACCTAAATAATAAAATCATATGGTAAATTATTTCTTTTAGGGGGTAAAGTCACTTAATATGCATCCACTGGTTGCTTGGCAGCCTGGAGACTATGTGAAGTCACTGCAGCAATAAAAAATGAGTAGATGCGTTTATTCAGGGTGTGCCTGTCGAGGAGCATGCATATCAAAGCATCGAGTGTGTTAAAATGCTCTGTGTGATGGGTGGGAATGAGAGGCAGGACATGTTTTCTTGTCACACTGCGGTATGTGAGACAGCAAGAAAAGTGAAAAGAGATAAACAGGGAGACAGATGTGAGAGAGACAGAAAGACCTAGAGAGACTACTTACACTGCATCAGGCTCAAGGGAAATCTAACCAGGCAATATCCAAACCAAGGCACTCTGCTCCTGCCACCTTAGCCCCACACAATTACAATACTATCTGACAATGATATTGAGCGCAGATCCCTTGCTATTTCTGTAGATGCGTGTACCCGGTTTGAGCCTGATTTTATATAAAAGTACCAAAAATGGTATTAACGCTGACTTATTGAAAAGAGAGGGCAATGCAGCCCTGGCACAGCGAGCAAATAAACCCAAAAAAAAAAAAAAAAAGAATATGTTTACATTCCTGAGCCCGGGAAAGACAACAACCAAGGTGATTGAAGCGCTCATTGTCCTGTCTGAGGTGAAGGTTGTGTTTTTGCAAAGATGACCTTTCAATACTTTTTTCCCTCAATGATATAAAGTTCATGTATGCAGCTTGAATCCATCTTAGAGAAAACATATTTAGCATGGATGAGGACTGATAAGGGCATGCAACATACACATATATGGTCCAGTTCTTTGTTGTCCAGACACTGAGGATGAGGTTGACAATTGAAAGTGCGGTGACCTTAATGCATGGAGGGAAATGTCAGAGTAGATTGTTTCCTGTGTTGATAGTGATATACGACCTGTGATAAACAAACGGTTCAATCAATAAGCAGTGACGTGCACAAAGTTACATGAGTGTTTCTATCAGTGACACAAAGGTATATATTTTTTTTCAATCTCATGGGTCCTGTTTTTGTGGAATTATCCTGCGGTTCTACTGGTACCTGACTTTACAGTACCTGCTCATTATAGTGATAGTACTGACTTTACAGTACCTGGTCATTATAGCGATAGTACTGACATTACAGTACCTGGTTGCCATAGTGATAGTACTGACTTTACAGTACCTGGTCATTATAGCGATAGTACTGACATTACAGTACCTGGTCATTATAGTGATAGTACTGACTTTACAGTACCTGGTTGCCATAGTGATAGTACTGACTTTACAGTACCTGGTCATTATAGTGATAGTACTGACTTTACAGTACCTGGTTGCCATAGTGATAGTACTGACTTTACAGTACCTGGTCATTATAGCGATAGTACTGACATAACAGTACGTGGTCGTCACAGTGATAGTACTGACATTACAGTACCTGGTCATTATAGTGATAGTACTGACTTTACAGTACCTGGGCATCATAGCAATAGTACTGACTTTAAAGTACCTGGTTTTCATAGCGATAGTACTAACTTTACAATATTTAGTGGTCATAGCCTTAGAGTATCTGGTCATCATAGTGATAGTACTGACTTTACAGTACCTTGTTACTATACAGTAGTAATAGTACTGACTTTATAATACTTGGTCGCCATAGCAGGCAGTGTATTACTTCTGTGTCGTCTGGTCAGGGAATTTTTGATAAACTTGCTCGGTTTGTGTTGTCTTGTCTGAATTTTTACATCATAATGACTATATCAGTAGCTTTGGAGGGTTTAAATTCAAACTTTATGAACTATTAGGGTCCAAGTAAAAAAAAAAAAATCCCAACCTTTTTTATAAAGCATTTTAAGAACTTTACTGTTGGCCAAAGTGCCGACACAAATGACAAAAGAAGAAGAAAATCAATGAGTAAAACAGTGATGGCACAGGGTACAAAATAAATGAACAGAAGACTAATGTAAGTGGGTTTAGCAAAATATGACCCGGTTAAACCTCAATTGCAAGTAAATGTAACAAACTTTCTTTATAGAACTTGTCAAAAATAAAATCACTTCTTGAGCTATACTTCCCTCAGAGCGCAAACTTCCTGCCATTCCACCAAGTCACACTAAAATATCAAATAGAAATCACTGAATATTTTAAATCCGCTATAGGGCATTTATGTGGTACTTTACATATTTTTGAGTCTCTGCTCAACCCACCCTGGAAATAAAGTCATATTCCATGCATCACTAATTCCTACAGGATAAATGTTAAATTATTTATGTTTTCATATATACTAACTATATGTGTGTACATATATGCACTGCTCAGCCCAAAGAGAAATAAGTGGCTGCTTGGATTTAATTCAGCAAATACATCAGAACCTTCCATTAGATAATTACTGCAGTGATAAATTCAGCTGCAATGACTATGTAATCATCTAATGTCTACAATAACCATCAGTTTGTATTGAACATAAAAAGTGGACTGTGTTTCAATGGGAAGAAGTCACGTGTTCTCAAGAGTCCACATTGATCCTGTTCAGGAGTGATTTAGTGGCAAATGAAGTGATTACCCATAATGCCTTGGGCCTAGAGTACAAGTTTGTGGGGGCAGTGTTATGATCTGGGGTCAGCTGAACCTGGATGTATTAAAAAGACCAGGTCTAATGACATAGACTTCTTCTTACATAACAATGCTAGGATTTATCAGACTTAAATTGCAAAAATAGATAGTTATGGAAGTATTGGCCGTCATTTTCACACTTGGATTTACCACCACAGAGTCCAGATCTGAACCCCACTGAGAATCTTTGAATGTGCTAGAGTAAACCGTATGCAGTGGTGTAACTCTCCCTTTGTTAGTACATAATAGTGGCAAAAATAAATGTAAGTATAGACATTTATTAAAACCAATGCAAATGTATTGTGTGGTATGAACAGTGCAGTGGTAGATGTCATCTGTATTCAAAGCCCCATGGGTGCAAAAAAGTTTCTTTGCCTTTTTTAGGCCAAGTAGTGTATTTATTATACTGTATATGAAGGTTTTAATACTAAGAAGTGGATTTGTTTTTATGAACGCATTGTTTGATAGTAGCATGCAAAAACAGATTTATTTATTTTAAATATAATTCAGTATATCCAACAAGTCTGAAAGTATGAATTTAAGCTCAAAACCCCAATACTAGCAATTATTATTATTATTATTATTATTATTATTATTATTATTAAGCCATTTAATTGTTCTTAATTTTACAGAAACAAACCTTTTTACCAGAGGCGTGTCTTGGCAAGAATCTGGCGATACGATTGAAATCACAATATGCTTGTGATACGATACACTGAAATACAATATATCACAATAATATTAATGATATATAATAATATATTGGGATTTTTTTTGTCAATTTTTTAAGATTATTTCCTGGAAATTTTTAATGACAGCATAAATACTGCACACATTTTTATTTGATCAGAACAGGATCCAATGCTTTATCACAAAACTTTCTTCTGTAAAAATAAAGTACAGAATTTGGATAACATTATAACGTGGCGTTACCAGTACAAAAAAACACACACACACACACACACATATGAAATAAATAAATAAAATAATGTTTTACAGATAACCCTAAGCCTTACAGAAAACCTAAAACCAAAAGTGAAACTAAAAATATCAATACAGCTCTTGTCAATATCGATATTGTGAAATTAAATACCCCAATATATTGCACAAGTGATATTTTCCGCTAATTTTTACAGACACAAATTCACTGTTTTACTCTAAATTGATCTTAGGAGCTGGAGTCATTAACTTTCTGAAGCTGTAACTCCATGTTTCTTGTCAGAATAACAAAAGTTTCATTAACATTTCCCATTTTCTTACCATCAGATGTGGTGGTAATAGTGGCGGTTTTTTTTGTCGCACACATGAACTATGGCAGGGTGCTTTTACAATGTCTTGAGGGAATTTGGAAGACGTATGAGTGGTTTTGTGCAGAAGATGGTAGTGAAGGCAGCTTATGAAGCACGGGGGAGAAGCCCTGCAGAATATAGGTTGTCAGCATTCTTGGTGACAGAAAGTGAGGATGAAGAATAAAATGCTCCATAAAAGTACTTCAGTCTTTTTGAAATATCATGCCATTCATCTGAGAAATCTGCTCTTTTATGTTAGATTCTCTGGCTGTAAGGGAGCCGTCTTTTTTTCCTTTGTTTCGTGTTGAAAGATGGAATACATTTTTGGACACAATGGTGGCATCAAAACAAAACTGAAGGCGGACATATTTCACTTTCTGCCGGACCAGCCTTTTCATAACATATATTTGGGGGTTTTTTTTTTAGTTCACAAATCCTTTTTAGTGAAGCTTTGACCGACCTAATGCTCTGGAAAGTACCATTTATGCCTCCAGCCATATCAATTACTTTGTTCTTTTTGACACTGCTGTCATGTTAATGAACATCTTCAGCCCATGTTAAATTTAAGTCTTATATTTTTCTCCTTTTTCTCCTGCGGGCTCCTCCAGGATGTGCCGTCGACTATCGTTCTCACTTTACTTTTTTCATTGGTATTGCAATCAATTTCCAGTAACTTTTTTTTTCCCCTTATCAGAGGCTGAGTGTTCGTTTTAACCGTCTACCAAGGAAAACGGCTTTAACAACAAAGCACGGAAAATTGTCAAAACTTTAAAGGTAATTGTTGCAAAGACATTTGTACCACCTCTCTAAGAATTACAGATAAGTATAAAACATGTCGTATGAAGCTAAAATGAGACGGTTTAGCTCTGAATACGCACACATGATCTGTGTCCTTCTAAAACTGAATCCTGTTGAAACTGTCAGTATTTTACAGTAATGTGTGCACGAATATCACTGCTCTCCAATTTTTTTGAAAGTATCTGCATCTGACATTAAATCTGCTAAATGTAACATACTTTAATAAGATGAATCAGAAAACAAATGACAAAAGTGCTGGTTAGCTCACGTTTTTAATCTCACCCAACATCGGTTGGAAGACATTGTTGTAATCAGTGTGTGTGTGTGTTTGTCTGTCTGTCTGTCTGCACAGACATATCATATGAGGGTCCATTTAGGCCATATTACATTCTGGCATATATATATATATATATATATATATTCTGTCTCATCTTCATATAGTCTTTGTCACATATGCATATATTGTCACTCATATACAATATGTATGTGAGAGAAATAATATATGAATATGAGAGACAAAATATATGTATGTGAAAGCAAATACATAAAATATATATATATATATATATACATAAAAGTGCCAGAATGACCCTCATAATATCATGCTATAACTCAATGAATACTGAGATATCACTATGAAATTACATAGGTATATACATATAGCTAATGTGCATCAGATGCAATGATCCATTTGAGTAAAGGTCATAGGTCAAGATCGTAATGAGTAGAAAGGTCATTATTGGAACTAATTCAAGAACGTGTTGTCATAGAAACTTGAGATCGGCACAAAATAGGGGCATGTTGAGCCGCATTTTGTAATAAACATCCAAAATCTAATAACTTTTTCATTTCATTCTGTAATAAACTGCCACAATGCATTTCGTAATACATTTCTATTTCCAAGGATTCTTTATTGTCATTCAGCACATGTTAAATATGAGGCGAACAAAATTTGTTTCTCCTGCTCCCGCAGCAGCCAGATATAAAAATCTATACATAAAAATTGACATCTACACTAAGGCAATTTTAAATAAAAAGTATATACATGAATAAATAAAAAAGAACAGTGTAGTGCAGGTGTTAAAATGTGACTTTATTACAAAATGAAATGAAAAAGTTATTACATTTTGGACGTTTTTTTACAAAATGCGGGTCAACAAACCTAAAGGGGAGTAAAAACACTTAGGAAAAAAAACTTGTCATAATTCATAATAAAATCTCTGGTGGGGATGGAGAGGGCACAGAGTGTCATGAGGGTATTTACTGCAAAAGCAGAGAGTGAGTCATGTAGTTGTGATGACAAAAGAATATCACCACTGAAAAGAGGTGGACAGAGTGGATTACAATGGAATATTTTAATATTATTTTGCACCCTACAAGGAGATTTTCTTTTCACTCCAGTGGGTTAAAATGTCAGTTCATATTTGTAATTTCGTCTTTAAGGGCTCTTTGTTGCTCAAGGACACGTTACCAGTGTGAGTGACGACCTGAACCTTGGTCCGACAGTAGTAGCCTGGCATTCCTTCTCTGTTGTATCTTCTGTTGACATACACTGGAAAAGCTGCATGTGAATGTGAATGTCAACATCCAGTTGTGCTGATATTCAATTCACAGCATCTTATTCCTTTTCTTTATAGCTCTGTTGTATGTAAAAATAAAAATAAAATGTAATAAATAAATAAGGTTGAAGCAGCACATGTTGAAAATAAGTTGTTTTTTTTCCCCAAAAAACCCTGAACCCACTTGCCATATTTTGCACCGGCTCTGACATAAACATTTTTCCGGCTTCAGAAATGTTTTGCAGAAGTCCAAAGGTGGCCATTACAAGACCGTGTGTAGGACTTTTTATTTGTAATGATGGATACGTCGTGACTCACAACAAAACAGGAAGTAAAAAAAAGAATAGGGAAAAAATCCAACTACTAAAACAACTACCATCCAGTGGTGTAGTCCAGGGTATACGGTGGTTTAAGACGGTACTTATCGTATTTCTGCACTATAGGATGCCCTGGATTATTATTATTATTATTATTATTACTACTTTTATTATTGTTATCATTAACCTTTGTTATAGAGGGACAATGTACATTAATAAACATTTTATAGAGAAGGAAAATATGACACACTGTCAATGAATAGTTTATTTTCTTTTTTTTCATATATAAATCACACTGAACTAATAGGAACATTACTATTCTGGTAGCCATGGCTCAGTTAATAGAGTGGGTCGACCAATAACTGAAGGGTTGTCTGTTCGAATCCCACTCTGTTCTACTCAGTCCATTGTGTCCTTGGGCAAGACACTTTCCCCTCCTTGCCTCCAGTGTCACCCACACTAGTGTATGAAGGTTTTGGTGGTGGTCAGAGGGGCTGTAGGTGTAACCACACTTCTGTCAGTCTGCCCCAGGGTAACTGTGGGTACATATGTAGTTTACCACCACCAGAGTGAGAATGTGAGAGCGAATGAATAATGCATCAGAAAAGTGCTATAGAAATGAAATCTATTAGGATTAAGGATCAGACAGGTGTTTTTTTTGGGGGGGGGGGTTGTGTAATTTCCTCTTATATTAAATATGGGATGAATCTCATGCCCCTTTGAGGTCAGAATATATGTGCTTTAATTTATTGTCTTTTGTGTCATCAGTGCTGTTCATTGTCTGATGATCGTTTTCTTCCTTTTTCTTCTTTTTCCAGAACAAACAAATAAAACAAACATAAATAAAAAAAAAAAATCATTCTTAAATCATTAGCAGTGAGATTAGGTATAACAAATTCATTTTTCTTCACTGCTGGAAAAAAAACTATTGTTGGGGAGGAAATTCATTAAAAAGAGACATGAATTTCTCATAAAAATAGGCAGTTTTTGTCTGAAATGCTTAAATGAAATCTTTAAAAGAAAACAAAAAATATTAGTCGGTATCTTAACCAAAGAATAAACCAAAAATAATCAGTATATTAACCACAAAATTAATACTTAATGAATCAGAATAGTTACTTAGTCTGTTGTATTCAAAATAATTTTATCACTTAATATTAATAATTACATTTAAATTAAATAAATCAATACCAACTATTTAATTTAAAAGAGTAATACGTTAAATGTAATGAACAACAGGCTGTATTCTGGGAGAAAATACAATAATTCCTTCAACACTTTTCAATTATTTCATGTAATAACAGACACAAGTGGTTGGTTTTAATTATCTCACGTACTATTTTGATCGGATTCATTATTACGACCATACTGACCATAAGCACTTTAAAGAAACTCGTTAAAACTCAACTATATTAGAAAATGTGACTATACCGCCTGGAAAATCTAATGTCCTTGAAGGCAACAGCGTCTGAGACATGTGATGAACTGTCTGACCTCAGCCTCAGGTCCCATTTAGTGAATTCATAATGTAAAGCTCCCGGCTGATGAGTAAATGAAATGTGCAAATATGAGACTAAAATAGGATTTAGAGCATGGATGTGTAGGTTCTATACCAGAGTGAATAATTTAGAAGTCTAACATGTAGCAGGGAAACGCTTCACTTGAATGTTTTGTTTTTTATATACGTATTCCTCAGTTTGGGTTTTTCACTACAGTCATGTTCATAAGTTTACATACCCCAGCAGAATGTGTGATTCTTTGGCCATTTTTCAGGGAATCATGATCATACGAAACTTTATTTTTATTTGTACATTGAAAAAAAAATCTAAATCTTACTAAGTAGAGCTGCACAATATATTGTTCAAGCATCGATATCGAAATGTCGCAGTAGTCACATGGCAGGTCCTGCAATTATTTTATTTTATTATTTATTTATTTTTTATTTGCTATTATTTTATTTATTATTATTATTATTATTATTATTATTATTATTATTATTATTATTATTATTATTATTATTATTATTATTATTATTATTATTATTATTATTATTATTATTATTATTATTATTATTATTATTATTATTATTTATTTTATTTTACCTCTGCCAAGGAGATTATGTTTTTGCCGGAGTTTTTGTCTGTTTGTCTGTTAGTTAGCAAGATAACTCAAAAAGTTATATGGACGGATCTTGATGAAAATTTCATGATCATTCCTGGATCACTTTGAAATAAATGGAGAATAAATGTCAAAGTGACTAACCCTAACGAAAAAAAAAATGCAATGAAAAATCCAAAACATATTCAAAAAGTCTTCTAAAATACAGAAAAAAAAACACCAAAAAATTGCTAAAATAACCAAAACATATACAAAAATATGATTTTTATTTATATTTACAATCAACATATTTATTCAACACCTTCAACAGGGGCCTGTCAACACTTATTTTTATTTATTTTATTTTTTTATTTATTTTTACTATAAATTCCAGGCGACCCTACATGGAGTCCGGACCCCAAGGTTGAACCACACTGGTGTAACGCATCATAATATAGTTGTATTCTGTTTTCCCCTCCATCTTCCCCCTGTCAGTCTCTTGGCTTTTCCCCCGTCCATACTTTCCTCTGTCAACAACACCCTCATAACCCCATCACAGATCCAACGCAGTCCCAGAGGAGGAGGTCAATGGAGGGGGTTTGTATCTGGAGGTGCACCTTCCTCTGGCCTTTAAGAAACTCCCTGACGATGGGAGCTCAGTGTGTGTTTAAGTCAAAGTCCTGTTAACCCCCATTAGCCTCTGCAGCACTGTACTGGAGGATTAGCAGAATACAAATACCCCCACTCGCCCCTCCTGTCCTTTACACCGCAACTCCGACATCATCTTCTAAGAGTTGCTGACGAAGAGCGAGAGAGCGAAATATGATTTGGGAGCAGGCAGGTGTTTATTGAATGCTAAGCAGAGTCCTGCCGCTCATTATACAGGCTTTTAATGCTGGGAATATATTAATGTATCATGTGAAATTTTAAAACCGGGGGAGGGTAATGAAGCACACTATCAAAATGTTACTACAGCGTGTTACTATGTGACCTTGGCTCGCAGATTATGGTGTGTAAAGTGGAAAATGCCACAGGGTTTGGAGAAATTAATAATTGATAAGTCGGAGTTTCTTTGTATTGCGTTTGTTAGAGGGAAATCAAAAGGCATTACAAATCAAGCCCAGTCACTCTACTATGCAGATGAAAAAGCCACTACACGCCTGTGTCAGTGAGGTTTACTTTGTCCAGCAAAGAAAACACATATTCACTGTTTGACACAAAACATATTTAATGTATTTCTCCACAAGGCATGTTTCCATTATATATGCTTTTTTTTTGGTTTTTTTTTTGCGTCTTTTCACAATATTTTCAGAGCTTTAAAGCTGTTATTCCTCAAGGCCGAGCAAATGTTTGGCGTTTATCCATTTTTTGCTGCTCATTAATTGCCACTTACCTAGTCAATTAATTTTACAAAATGTTGACTCACATTTATAATTTATGCTTCATTTGACAACACAGTGAAAGTTAAAATTCAAGTGTAAGTATATTTGCGCAGTAAGCATAAACATTTACAAGCTGATTTATACATGATTCTCTTTCATCTATGTTTTTTCTATCATATTTAAGAATATTTGTACGTTTAGAGGTTATGTGAGTGCTTTGGTTTTAATATTTTAAACAGTTTTGTAAATCTATCAAAATACACATTCACTATGGAGAAACATATAAATATATATATATATATATATATATATATATATATATATATATATATATATATATATATATATATATATATATATACTAGGGCATAAATGGCTTATCCTTCAATAAAGTCGAAGTGATGACATCATCACATTGTCATTGGAAGAACAACACAGACACACGTCTGTCCAGCAATGACCAACTTGTATTAAAGTTCACTGCAACATAACAATGTCCATTGACAAGACAAAGCATCAATGTTTTAACCCCAACAAAACAAAGGCTAACATCTTGAGTTTTCATTTAAATTTAACTGAACAACATCAGTAGGGTGAACATATGTCTGGATTTTGTCTGTACCAATGGTTCTAAAACCGGACCTGGAATGACACGTGAAAGACGTACAGACAGTCCAGGTTCAGTTTTAGAGCCGTCTGTCCAGACAAAACCCGGACATATCGTCACCCTCGATAAAGTGCAAAATATATTAAGGCAGTGGCTGCCAAGACACACACCACACTTGTCCACATCACGTTTGGTAAAAAAAAACAAAAAACAGTGAGTTGTCTTAATGTGCGTTGCCTGTGCAGGTGCTCATATTACACAGGTTAGCTAGCAGATGCTCATATCACTCCTGTTAGCTAGCGGATGTTCATATCACTCAGGTTAGCTAGCGGATGCTCCTATCACTCCTGTTAGCTAGCGGATACTCCTATCACTCCTGTTAGCTAGTGGATGCTCATATCACTCCTGTTAGCTAGCGGATGCTCCTATCACTCCTGTTAGCTAGCGGATGTTCATATCACTCAGGTTAGCTAGCGGATGTTCCTATCACTCCTGTTAGCTAGCGGATGCTCATATCACTCAGGTTAGCTAGCAGATGCTCATAACACTCAGGTTAGCTAGCCGATGCTCCTATCACTCAGGTTAGCTAGCAGATGCTCATGTCACACAGGTTAGCTAGCGGATACTCTGTGTTTACGCACCGAGGGAGAGAAAAAAATAACATGAACTTTTGTCGACTCCTCCAAATTTAAGTCGACTTGTGCTATGGGAGCTGACGTGTCGACTAGTCGATGTTTCTGTTAATTCCCTAATATATATATAATGTGATAATATTTTTTTTTATTACATTTTTTAAATGTATTACACCTTCTATATTTTGTAATTTTTATAGTTTTTGAAATGTATTTTTAGAAGGAATTTTTAATTTTTATTTCACTACCTAATGGATACAAGTGAGCATTACAAACTTGGACCTCACGAGGCATGGAAACCAGTTTGTGTATATATAGGTGTGTGTGTGTGTGTGTGTGTGTGTGTGTTGCTTCCTTCACTACTTTCCATCAGGCTGTGTGCTGTCAGGCGGTGTTGTATAGCATGGAACCATTCGATCAGTCTCTGGGAATAGAGTGTGTGTCTGCAGCATGCTAGATGGCCACCACTCTTCTCCCAGGAGCCAGCTGACTTTAATTGAAGCTCCACTGAAACACAAGCCCGGACCGTACGGAGGCTCACACATACAACACTGCTATCTGCAGCATCTCTGTCTGCCATAGAAATGGAATTAGACTGACAGTCACTGGTCTGCAGAGCTGCAGTCTGACACACATACACACACACACACAGAAAAGAAGAAATAGATGCAGACACACACTTTTAAAAAAACTCTCTTGGTAACAAATAAACGCATACACACACACAGATACAATGGAGCACACACACACACACACACACACACACACACACAAACACTAGTGCTTTCACACACAGACAGAGTGATGGAGTGGTTGTGGCTCTCCATCAACCCAGGAATCTCATATTGCTCTTCTTTATATTGGACTGAGCTGCTGCAAAGGACAGACAGAAAGGGGATGAAAGAAGGAGACAATGGAAAATGGGAGGATCAATGGATGGAAGAGTGAGTGATGAGAATAACTGTAGAGTACCAGAGGAGAGGGGGTGAAAAATGAAATAAGAATAAGAAAAAAAATAAGAAAAACATTTGAGAGAGGACAAGGAGAGGCACGTTGAGGAAGGGAGAAGAGGAGTAAGGGGCGGATGTGTGGACGGATAATTAATAGTTAAATACTCTTTGTGGTTTTTGCTCTTCTCCCGTTTGTTCAAAACGGTTTAAGGCTGAAGGTTAAGAGCTCATCATTGTTTGATTGTGCGTACCATGAAAGCACGGGATGATGAGTCATTACACAGCATCAATTATTGAATAAATAAACCAAGCAACTGTCAGGAAGTAGCTTTAACCACATCTGTGGGTTCTAACACTGGCACACTGACCCCACACAGTCATATGAGAAGATAAACATCTACCATAAGGCAAGGGCTCTAAGTCAAGCAAGTGACTATTTTTGGACATATCTGCACACATTAACCCAGCCAGCATGTCCATGTGGGAACCAGAAGGCTCCAATTTGAACTACATATAAGGGTCACATGTGGGTTTGTCTGTGGTTTCCATGGTGACCTCAAATGGGTTTGCTCTTATCAGAATTAGAATCACAGATGTGAATATTTAATATTATTTTCTTTTCATACTATTTATCCCACTACATTTATAAACACTGATAAATTAGAAAAGATCAGCCCCCGCTCCTGAAAAACACATGTGCCACCCCCCACCCCACTCACTTGCTTCTTGCATGAGACACCCCATGCAAGAACCACCCCCACCCCCACATACTATACCTTCACCAATCCCAAGCGGAAAATCCAGTTGAAAATTCCAGTAGAAAACCAATAGGAAACCATTTGGAAATCAATAGAGTTCAGCTGGCTGTTATACTATGGAAATTGAAACTCTAAGTAACTCAATATTCACTGGTCAAAGTCACTTTGAACGTTTAAAAACATTAAAAAGTTCAAACTCCTTTAAGTTACATTAACAAAGAACAACATGAACAAGTAGACTTTGGATGATACTGTAAATTTATTCAAATTAAGAAAAAAGGTATGGCTCAATTAACATTTCCGCAAATGGTGGTTACTCAAACACACACACACACACACACACACACACCAGTTAAAGTCTACTGGTTTAAACTGAACCGAACTGGTGAGGAGTCTTAATCCAGTAGCTCTAATGGTTCTACTGGACCTCAACCGTTGTCAAATGGATGGTGTATTCTAACTGGACCTACCAGTAGAAATGTTCCAAAACCTTTTCCTCCAGTACAGACCAATAGAGACCAGTTCGGACCAGTTCATACCAGTAGAATTCCTATTGAATTTTCAACTGGATTTTACACTAGGGATACCAATATCAACATTTCCTTAACATTCCAGCTCAATCCATCCATAAAGTTTTGACTTTTTGACTAACAAACAAAGTGAAAATCCAGGTGGAGCAAGGTAAGTTAATAAACGATATGCAAACTGTGATCTTGTCAAATCACAAATACAGGATGATGACGCATTACCGTGTTAAATCACCAATACGAGCGAAAATTCAATATGGCGTCAGACCAGAAGTTGTGAGTCTTGTTTCATCCTTGTATCGGTCTCCTTCTACATGCCAAATTTCAGAACGATCTGTCAACAACTGGTGACTCTGGAGTGCGAACACAAGAAATATGTACGCACAGACAGACAAACAGACAAACCGTTAAAACAACATAACTTCAGAAAAATCTCTAATAAGCAAGTGATGCCAGGCACAATAAACCCCGCCCCCCTTGCACACATTTGACCTGATTTGTTTTATCTCTTATCATTGCGAAAACATATTTTTGGTGACTGTGACCTTGACCTTTGACCTACATTAGCTAAATTTAATGAGATCTATTCTTGACCACCTCAAAATTTCCTGAAAATTTAATGGAAATTGGTCTGGTAATTTTTGTGTAAAGCGTCTTAGAAATAAACAATCAGACAGATGGACTGACAGACCAACAAACAACGCGACTCAAACACAATACCCACTTTTCCTTTTTGGGGGGCAGGGTAACAAACAGACAGACAGACAGACCAACCCCAATGATTACATTACTCCCCTATTTCCTTGGCGGACTAAAAACATCAGGTCTTTATAAGTGATTTATAAGTGTCGCATAAAGTGGCAGTATTCTCTCAATAATAAGAGTGATTTTGGTTCATTTGCATTACACATTTCTGTATTGTACATTTTCTTGGCTCCTATTATTGGTTTGAAAAAGGCTGTATGGCTAAATGGAAAATCCAATCACAGTTTGTTCATTTGTCCTGAATTACATTTTGTAGCAAATCACCCTTTTTTTTGCTGTAAATGTAATTTCTCATTGAAGGCTTTTATATTAGGCAGGAGGTGGTTATGGTGGATGACAGATACACAAAAGCCTGGACTTCACATCCGGAGACAAGTAACAATAGGTTTAGGAAATACAGCAAAGGGCTATATATGGTATTAACATTCCAACCTCTCAACAGCAGGGGGTAGTCATGGACCAAAACACACAATTAGAAACATGGCCAATGAGAAAATGTTATGTATTAATGGTGAGTGATACTGGGAAATGTTGGTATTGATCACATATTGACTAAATAATAATAATAATAATGATAATGGATTCAATTTCTATAGCACTTTTCAAGGCACCCTAAGCACTTTACATTATCGACCCGTTATTCATTCACTCTCACATGCTCCCTCTGGTGGTGGTCAACTACATATGTATCCACAGTTACCCTGGGGCAGACTGACAGACCTACAGCCCCTCTGACCACCACCATACATTCATACGCATTCATACACCAGTGTGAGTGACACTGGAGGGAGGCATTGAGGGTGTGATACTGATATTGATACTTTTTACTTGAAATGTCATTATCATTAAAATTTTGTGATTTTGTTGGAAAAAAATCCAAATCTTGTCAAATGTAAAATAATAACAATAATATATTTATAGGTCTACGTCATTTCCATGAATGTTAATACTTCACACAGATTTATATTTTACTTACGGGGACCTTTATTTACATTTAAGCCTTGTGGGGACCTTAATTTTGGTCCCCATGGTCTCAGAGGTCCCCATAACATAACTGTGTAAACACACCAATGTCCCCATAAAGATATAAATACAAACACACACACACACTTATATCAACTTGCGCCTGCTAATAGATGCACTCACTTGCATTCATATCTGAATATTCTCTGATTGAGCCTGTGTTTTAGAAGAAGATGATTACTGAGACTCTAAGAATACCGACCGCACTGGAAAAAAAAATAAACAAAAAAACAAACCTGGATCTTACCAAGCAATTTTTTTTTCTTCATTTCTAGTCAAAACATCTCATCACGCTTAAAATAACACATAATTACCTCAACAGTAACTTTTCAGTGAGATATAAGAACATATTTTCCAAAATTCAAACTTGCATGTACTTCAAGATAGATTCTGTTCATTTAAATATTTTTTGAGGTTTTTTTGTCTTGTTTTATTTTATTTTTCTTTGCATGTTCAAAATAAATAAATATATATATTAAACCTTATTTCAAGAAATCATTTTCATTTGTTCCATTGGCAGGCTTTTTTTTTTTTTTGCTTTATTCAAGTAAAACAAATCTACCAATGAAACAACTGAAAATGATCTAAGTAAGATTTTAAAGATCTATTGTCGAAAAATAAGCTTGTGACATTTCAGTGAAAAGTTACACTCTAGGTCAGGGGTGTCAAACATTCAGGGTCCAATTTGTTAAATGCAAAAATTACACAGAAGATATTAATAATTAAGGAAGTTGAAATATGGATCGGACTATAATCATAATAAATAAATTATGAAAAATGCAAATGTTCATCCTTGTTTTAGGGTAAAAAAAAATGGAATAAATGAATAAATCACACTAGCCTGTGACAAAAAATGTGAATAAACTGAAATGTATGTGGAAGTTTATTAATATTCTGAATGTTACTAAATGTTGTGTGTATTTGTAAATCCACTGTTATCTTTAAGTTGTGATGCACATGTATTGTGTATATTGTTAGTATTGCACTTATTTTTCTTAAGAATTCTCAGGTTGTTCATGTTATGTTCAAGTACAGCTCGTAAATGTAAACATTTTCATTATGGAATTTTACCATTTCTGCTCAAAAACATAGAGAAAACTTTGGAGTCGACATCATTTATACATTTTTATCCTATTATTTATATTATTTTACTGGTCCGGCTGAATGTGGCCCCTGCACTAAAAGGAGTTTGACACCCCTGCTCTAAGTGATTATGTCTCATTTTAAGCATGGTGCGATATTTTGACTAGAAATGGGAAAAAATATGGTGATATTACCCCTGTATTTACTCAATATAAGATTGATATGTATGAGTGTTTTTCATATATGACTTTTGATTCTTGCAGTGCACTTGTGTCTTCTAATAGATGCATTCATATCTGAATATGAGAAAAAATACCACTCAAATTACTTCATAATTAAATAAAAAAATGTATAACATTCACAAGAGATATTTTTTGCTTCAATTAATTAAGCAAGAAAAAAATCTGACAATGGAATGACTGACAATTATCTTCTCAAAATAGGATTTTAAAGATATATTGTTAAAAAGCAGTTGTTATATATCACTGAAAAGTTACTCTTGAGGTGATTATATGTGATGAGATATTTGAACTAGAAATGAGAAAAACACACTTGGTAAGATGTTGATTTTTTACAGTGTAGTAGATGCACTCACTCGCATTTATATCTGAACATTCTCTGATTGTTCCTATGTTTTAGAAGAAGGTCCACATGATTACTGAGACTCTAAGAATACCTAGCGTATACACAGTACTATACTCCATCTGAAAATTGCATTTTGAAGAAAATGGCTCTAGTTCCCCACGTGCATGACTGCACCTTCTGAGCAGAAATTGCCAAACTCTGTCATTGTTCGCTTCATAGCGTCCATATTGTTGCCACCTCAAGTCAAATGTGTGCATATACTTTTATGGTTATTAATCATAGTGGCATCTCATTTTTACCAGTTTATTCCTCAGCGAGTGTACAGAATGTTGCTGTCGTGCAACACAACCTCACACCACCTCCTGGGGAATAAATGTACTCACAGTGAGAGCTTGTATGACTCTTGTATGGCAGCAGCACTTAGTCTATTTCCCTCCAGGGGGTATAAACTAAATCTAAATGTTTACAGGCGTGCACAAAGACATAAGTGGAGTAAGTCTCAGTGGAATGGAGTTTTGACCCGGTTTAGAGGGTTTTAAGGAAAAAGCTTGACAAGATTTATTAAAGTTAGTAATAAAAGAGTTGTTAAATGACTCATAATGTATGTACTGTATGGGATGTCTAACCTTTATTTAAGCAGGAGATTCGAAAAAAGTCTTTTTCAAGAGTATTCTAGCCAAGATAAAACGGCAAACGAGGAAAAAAATGTCCCCCTAAAAACAAGAATACAATATATATATTGTATGTATACATATGTATGTGTGTCAGTGATGTGCGGGTCGATGTTGATGTACTGACCACTCGCCAAGAAATGTATTTCAAAAAGACGAACCCAACCCGCTTCTTGACCCACATTTTTTAAAAAGTAATCAATGGTCTTTATGAACATCACATGACCTTACTCACATTCCTGCATTTATCTCTGTGTTAAAATCCGATGTCATTGTTTGTAAGTTAATACTATTTTTGTTCTGCTTCATCATTCAAAAGTTATAAACCAGGGGTCGACACCTGTAACACCCAAAGACACATTTGAACACGGTTTCCACAGAAAAGAAAACACTAGGAGCCGCTCATCATCTTTAAAACTCTCTGTGAATGTGTCCCAAACCTTCCTTTTTTTTGTTTGTAAGTTTCCGGAGCTTCCACTCTCCCCACTTCACTTTCTCTCTTGCTTCCCTCCATCATAGGATACTGACGACGTTGTACAGGACGTCACCTTCACTATTTTAATGTTTATCTCAAACGACACATGACCTCACCAACCGCAATACGAATATCATTAAAAATATTTTTCAATGACCTGCAACTGCGGGTGACTGCGGGCACCCGCTCACTTCAGGTCACCCCCACATCACTCATTTCTAACTGAGGTTAATTGATTTGATTTTGATTTGATTTGAATGATTTATTTTGAACATGTGCAGAATGCAACAATAATCAATACAACAACAACAATAATAATAATAATAATAATAATAATAATAATAATAGTAATAACAATAATAATACACAATAACATGTCCGAAAAGGAGTAAGATGAAGCATAAGCTTATTTAATCCTACCCCTTCTTCACTTCCCCAATAACCTGAATTCATCTTATAGCAACAGAGTGCATAGTACAAAAACGATAATAATAATAATAATAATAATAATAATAATAATAATAATAATAATAATAATAATAATAAATAATTGAAGTACTAAACATATACATATATACAAAAAAACAAAACAGAACAAAAAAAACCCCAACAACAATATAATATATGTATACAGAACAGTGGATATGTTGTGTTTTTCTTTTTTATTTGTTGTTTAAATTATTGTTGCTGATTCTGCATTATCTTTTGGAGTGATATTTGGTATGTGTTAACACATTTAAACACAATGATACCCTCTGTGTTTGTTGCCTTGATAACTTCTCCTCTCAAGAACTTAGGTTTGGATAAAAAAAAAAATAATAATAATTTACCCATATTTGCTACTAACAAATAAAGAGTAGATTGAGCAAAACAGCTGAATGTTGAAATCTGCCTAAATTTTTCTTTAAGAATGACTCTTAATACAATATTATCACAAATACATGATGTGTCCAAAAACCTTTTCCAGGACTGTATATACACTAACAACTGTTTTGTTCCCAATTAGATATTGTTATGTACATGATGAGTGTAAAAGGGGTTTTGGTTGAGATGTTTGTTATTATATCTTGGAGTTTCATGCCTCACTAACTTTAGTTTTCAAATGTTTAATTAAAGACTTCAGGGTTCTGATCATCATTATTACATTTCATGACAATAAATGTTTGTTAGAAAACCCACAATGTGCAAAGAGATGCTCATCATTCATGTTTCTTATATCAGTCACCATAGAGGAAGGTGGGGTGGGGGGGTCATTTAAATATCTGCAATCTCATCGTATATCTGTCACAAAATAATACAAAATTATTCTGTATATATTTCCTGTAGAAATGTAAGCTCATCTTATAACAGACATAATAATAATGTTTTGTGTGGTACCAAAGGATGAGGACACAATTTCCCCTTGATCTTTAATTACATACAAGTGAAATCCAGTAAACAAATCTATGTGAATTTCAAGCTCAGACGTTTAGTATTCCTTTACTTTCTCTGGCATATTTTCAAACCTTGTAACTTATCCTTTTCAAATAAAATTGGCACCATCGAAGGCAGGTTTTACCTCCTCTGATTTCACACAGCATGACATGAGCGAAAGAAATCCAACGTAAATAACACACACTTATCATCTCTCTTCTTGTCAATCAATGGCAAGCTGAGAGTGAAATGATATTTATCTCCCAGAACAGAAATATATTCATACCTTTCCACATGTTAAACCCAACCTCTAGTGTCATGTGTGTAAAGGTAGAGCACACTGTATATGTAGATATGGTTTTGTTCTTTGTGTATAATCAGGGGCTGATGAGAAAAGTGATTCCTTGGTAATTTTGGAGCATTTCTTTCATTAACCTGCAAATAATTTATTGATTTTTAATTCATTATTACCCGTCCCCCTGAAGGGGAAGCATGGGGTGTTGTTTTTCATTCAGTTTGTTTGTTTGTTAATACTGTAGCAGCAAAAATATTGATTGAATTTATACCAAATTGGGTTTATATATTGCCAGTGAACAAAAAATATATGTCTTTATATTTTGGGAAAAGTAAGTTAAAGTTCTCATTTTTAACATATTTTAACCCCATTTACTCATATTGGGAAAATTTTTGTACGTATGTAGCAGCAAAACTATTAGTTGAATTCATACTATACTCAAAATAGATATCATTACATTCTGGGGAGAGTAGGTCCAAGTTTTTATTAGAATTTTTTTAATTAATTTTTGGAATTATTTTTTCCCTCCCATTTACAACGGCAGAAAAGTCACATCTATGAAAACAATAATTTTGCTTCAGTTTACTTTAAATTTGGCTGATGTCATCAATTGTATTTTGTAACAAAATGTATGTTTTATTGACATGTGAAATGTTGTCCATTATAACTAAATGGGAAAAAGACTGATTTAAAAATTTGTTTCAATTTTGACCTATTTTTTTTACAAAATGTAATTTGATCTATTCTGGGTCAATGGCGATCTTTAACACCAATTTGATATGAAATCAACCAATAGTTTGACTGATACAGACATTGAAATTTCAACCATTATAAGTAAACGGGGCAAAAAAATTATTTAAAAAAAGGGAACTTTGACACTTTTCCTAAAATGTAAGAGTAATAGTTTTCTGCTAAAATGTTAATAAACAAAGTCACCAAACCAAAAGGGTAATAAAGGAAATAAACTGTATAATTCACTAAGCTACATAAAATAAAACCAGTACTCTGAGCAAAAGGATTGTAATGAAATACTCAATATTATCACCAACTCTTCTGTCTGTGGTCATAATGTTACAGCTGATGTTTGTATGTATTAATTTACATTCATTGTGTTTTCCACAGTACTTTACAGCTGAATATGCAATAACGTAGGCTGGGGGGTCACAGGGGCCACATTCAAATCAATTTGATCTGAAATGGACCAGACCAGTAAAATAATAAGTGTGAAAAAAGTCAAATTAGAGTATGATAATGTACATCTACAACATTTCCTTAAAAATCTGAATAACATGAACAACTTAAAATGTATTAAGAAAAACAAGTAAAATTTTAACAATATGTTCCCGGAGTTTGCCTCAGTTCCAACTAACATTACAAGTACAAATACACAAAATATTTAGTAACAGGCCGAAAATTAGTAAATTACACACATTTTAGGTTCTTCATTATTGTTAACATTTTTTGTAAAAGGATATGAAGATTTCCCTTTTTTATACTAAAACCAAGACGATTTCTAAGTAATTATGATCATATTTTACTGGTCTGACCCAATTAGGTAAATCATTTTTACACCACTGATTGTTCAAAATATTCAGTGTAATTCAACCTACAGGGCCAGATTATACCCTTTGGCGGGTCAGATTTGGCCCCCGAACCTTATGTTTGACACCTGTAACATCAGCTGTCTGCTCTACTTTTCCACGCTGCTACACAAATGCGCTAACTCGCCTTTTCCTCTATTCTCCGTTTTGCTGAGTCGTTCCATTAAACAGACTCAACTCCATACATTTTTCTGCAGCAGGTGAGTGTTCCCCCTACTTTACTTGTTTACAGATGATAGTGCATAACAAGTAAAACTAAAGAAGGCACCATCAGTGTGGCATAAAAAAAACAAAACCTAGAGTTTACTCCAGTCAGCACTCCTTAATCTTGATATGTGACAAACGATACTAATTTCCCCACTTCTTTTCTCCTGTGAGTGCAGTGCCGTTTTGATGATGTAAACACCTAGTAGTTTATCGCGGTGCTTCCAAATTGCCTGAAGTAGCTGCTTCTGTAATTGCAGGTTAGAGCAGAGTGCACATGTTTGTGTAGTTGTTGTAAAGACGGTGCTTGTCTGCATAAAGGAATGACTGCTTTGGGAAAAATATACAGCATCTGAGGAGTGTTTGACTTCTGATTTGGCTGCGGTGTTGTGAAATGTGTACTATAAATTATTCTTAAACAGTTTGATTCCATCACCAGTCCATTGGGGTGGGACCTATGTTTATGGAATTTGCATGTTCTCCCTATGTCTGCTTGGGTTCTCTCTGGGGACTCTGCCTAATAGGTTAAATGGTTCATCTAAATTGTCCGTATGTGTCAATGTGAGAGCGACTGTTTGTCCCTATATGTTCAGCCCTGAGATGAACTGGTGACATGTCCAGGGTGAACTCTGCCTTCACCCATAAGTATCTGGGATAGGCTCCAGTGACCCTTGTGACCCCTGTGACCCCTGTGACCCTAGTGAGATGAAGCAGGTTCACATAATGAATGAGTTTTTTACATTTAGAACTTGTTAACCTCTTTGACTATTTTTGGTTATTTCCACATATGAACAGCTGTGGCTCAGAAGGTAGAGTGGGTCGTCCAATGATTGAAGGGTTGGTGGTTGAAATCCCATTCTGTCCGAGTCATGTGCTGTGTATGGATGTTTGGTAGTAGTGTGAGGGCCCGTACCTGCACGTACCACAGCCATGTTTCCAGTAGCCTGCCCCAGGGCAGTGATGAATACATATGCAATTCACCTCCACCAGAGTGAGAATGTGTGAGTGAATGAATAATGGATCCATTATACGTGCTTTGAATATGTGTTAATAGAAAAGTACAATGTAAATCAAATCCATTATTATATGATAATAATGGATTTGATTTCTATAGTACTTTCGAAGGTACACAAAGTGCTTTACTTTATTGATCCATGCTCATACACTCTCACTCTGGTGGTGGTGACAGTTGCCCTGGGGCAGGCTGACCAAAGCATGTCAGCCAATTTGTGCCTACAGCCCCTAAGACCACCACCAGACATTCATATGCACCAGTGTCAGTGGCACTGGAGGTCAGGAAGGTGAAGTGTCCAAGGACACACAGCACATGACTAAGACAGATTTGAACCTCCAACCCTTGGGTTTTTGGATGACCCACTCTACCTCCTGAGCAGTCACTTCCCCTACACTTTCAGAAATAAAGGTACAGTAGGGGTACAAATCTGTACCCCAAAGTACAATAAAGACTAATGTACCCCCAAAGGTTAATATTTGGACCTTAAGGTACTGATATGTACCTTGTCAACCCTGTAAAAGGTACAAACTAGTTCTCCAAGTGTGATGGGTACAAATGTGCACCCTTTCAGTGATATTAGGGGCCTCTAGCCCCTGGGGGCAGCGGCTAGAGGCAGTGTTGTCAACCCAAACTTTGCATGTGCCTGTGTTGACAGTTGGACATGTGCAGATAATTTATCATTCCATGTTGCTGCATTGGAAGAAGGAAAACTATGGGCGGACTGTGGCTCAGTTGATAGAGGGAATTGTCCAGTGACTGAAGAGTTGGTAGTTCACATCCTGGCCCTTGCTGTCCACATGCCTTGCATGGCAGCAGCTACCCACTGGTGTTTGGCCGAATGTGAGGCTAATGTAAAGGACTATATCAATGGCACATAACTGTACCTTTTAACCAGGGTACATATTTGTACCGTCACTATGTGTACCATACAAAGTACATATTTACCACCATAGGGTACAAATAGTAAAGATACAAATATATACCCAGCTTAAAAGGTACAACTATGTTCCTTTGAGAGTACTACCAGAGCGACAAGCCTTTATACCCCTAGAAGTAATATTCTCTACCTTCTTTTCTGTGAATATGACAAGTAGGGCTGGTAAATAAAACTATAACAATTATTATTATTATTATTATTATTATTATTATTATTATTATTATTATTATTATTATTATTATTATTATTATTATTATTATTATTATTATTATTATTATTATTATTATTATTGTTGCATTCTGCACATGTTCAAAATAAAGCATTCAAATCAAAATCAAAAATCAATATATATCACAATATAACTTCTCCTCATGGAAGGAATGGTACTAATGTAAGGAATGATGTTCAAAGGGGTCATGTGGATGTGGACAGGGGTCTGGGTCAGTACTGATGTTGGTCTAAGGTTCTAAAAAGCATGTTCCGTTCATCTTACATGTGTTTTTTTGTTTTTTCCTATATAGTTTTTTTTTTTTTACATTTACTTGCTGTTTTGTTTTTCACCACTTATTGTAATTTGACCAAATATTGTAATTTCATTGACATTGATTTTCTACATAGCAATAAAAACATCCAAAAATTCACAAACGTAATACATTCTAATGTCCTTCAATAACACACCAAGGTTGAAATTTTGAATTTCAGAGTAATTCTATGAGTGTCCTTTTAAGGGTTAAAGTCTTTAGGATGTGATGGTAATTACTTTGCACCTACTTACTCTAAACACACTGCAGAATCTAGGAATGGGCAAAGCTTAATGAGGAAACGAGACAAGCGAAATGAAAATATTTATGAGGACATTTGTCAGTTGGAGGAAGTGTAAGGGAAATCTGAAGAAAATTAAATGTTTAATGAAGAAGGAAAGCATGAATTGCATTGAACTGCAAACAGAGTTCAAGGTAGATGTGGAGGAGAATGGGTAGAGGGAGGGGGGGGGGGGGGCACTGAACAGGGAGTTATGAGATGAGCCAACAGTTTCCTGACACGTTCATCTCTCCATTCGAAGAGTAATAAGATTTTTATCTCTTGGAGCAGTGACATTGGTTTTAAAAAAAGACAAGAAAAAAAGAAAAGGAAAAGCCCTAAAAAAAGACATGAAGTGTAAGAAGCCTTCTGCAAACATACACCATTTTACAAAAATGAACCTACGAGTAAGAACAAAGTGTTGTATCTTACAGTAAATAAAATCTAGAATTTCTCACACCTGTAAGTGCAAACCAAGTTTTATATATTTGTTAAATTCTTGGCTAGTTATGGTTTTGCATTACAGTTTTGTGCACTAAAAAAAATTTGCATGAAATGAAAATGCATTAAAAGTTCCTACATTTGAATGTGTATCATTATTAAATAGATGTTTTATTTCCCCGTCTGATCATATTTCCATTATAAATGTCATCTCATTCTTGTGCTTCTGCATGTCATCTTGCATTTTTTTTCTTCACCTTTGGTTAAACTAGTGTGTTGCCCCCTGGGAGTTGACAGATTCTAGAAGCAGGAGATGAAATGGGAAACTGAGCTGTTCACTGGTGTAACACAAATTAGGAAAAACTACAATGACCTTCATTACTCCACCCCTGGAAGAGGAGAGGGGGATTTTTATTAGTTGTTCTGTGGATATATATGGATGGATAGATAGATAGATAGATAGATAGATAGATAGATAGATAGATAGATAGATAGATAGATAGATAGATAGATAGATAGATAGATAGATAGATAGATAGATAGATAGATAGATAGATAGATAGATAGATAGATAGATAGATAGATAGATAGATAGATAGATAGATAGATAGATACCAGACCAATTTTCATGAAGTGTAGGTTGGTGGAGAAGAGATTTCATTAAATTTGGTGAATGTAGGTCAAAGGTCACAGTCACCAAAAATGCATTTTCACAACAATGAGAGCAAATCAGGTGAAACATTGTGATGGTAATTTACCTGGTAATCAGGTAAGTAAATGTACCATGTATTATTAACTAAATGATGCGTACATCATCTTAATAGAAATTTTTTTTTACCAGTTTGACTAAAGGAGAAATAGAGGGAAATGTTTTGGTGTTCAAGGACATATTTTGGATAAAGATGTCTCCAGATGATCTTTGTTTGTATAAACATAGTGGCGCCAGAGATGTTGTTTCTGACTGTGAGTGTTCTGTGACGTTCTGTAAGTAAGTGAAAAGTTTCCAGCCAGCTACAGTATAAAACCACTGTTTCCTTACTTCACTGTTAGAACATCTGATAACAGCTCGTTCTGTGTAAGGTTCTCACTACTAACAGTCTCATACATTTATGTTTGTCTGATCAATAAATAATTATTTTAATTTCACAATGTTTTCAGGGGGCGGGGTTTGTTGTGCCTTGAACCACTTGTTTTGTTGAGTATTAATATGAACCCTAATATGAACAGTAAAAAGAATTAAAATAAGCAACAAACTGACAAAATAATTAGTAACAGGAAGAAAGTAAGACACAAATGGAGTAAAATTAAATACATAATAAAATAAAAAAGTCAAATGTAGAAAAATAAACAAAGAGCAAAACTTTGTGTCTTACTTTGTTCATGATACTAATTATTTTGTCAGTTTATTATTCATTTTTGTTCATTTTATTGATGACTTTGGCTATTTTTTTTCATGTTGTTTCTTATTTTAATCATTTATTTTTTTTTACTATGGAACTGCCAAAGTTTCAGGAGTTAAAGGGTTAAACTGAATCATGTGGAAGAGGAAAATATCGAAAACATCTAGGACACCGGCCCTCGAGGACTGGATTTGGACACCCCTGCACTAGAGAGTGAATGAATAATGGATCGACTGTATGTGTTTTGAGTATGCGTTCATAGAAAAGCACTGTATGAATCTGATCAATCCTCCTGTAACCATCCAGAAACTCCAAACTAGTGTTGTAGTAAAAATGTTTCTTACTTTAACCTTTACTTCAGTTTGATCTGGAACGATACTACCTACACTGTCTGTCCAAAAAAAAAGTCACACATGCAATATTTCACGGCATCACCTTTGGTTTTGATTACAGGAGAATGACACTCAATTTAACTCAGCTAATAGTTCAGATCCTTCCATGGATAAATACTTCAGTGGTTAATAATATTTCCGCTGGAACAAGTTATTTCATCTAACTGATGCCATAAGTGTCCTCTCATGTCTGTAATGTTTAACAGATTAGACACCACCAGGATTGATCAGGGTCATCAGGTTTGTGGGACCGTCAGAAATAATTTTCACACAAAAATTTGCCTTGAAAAATCCAGACTCTAATTTGGGATGATGAAGGTTTGATGCAGTGGTCTGATCATCATCATCAAAAATGAAAAATTAATGCAACTATGGATGGAAAAAAACACAATAAACCTTATTGTGACACTACATAAGCATTATGTGGTTAAAAAAAGTCAAAGTAAATGTCTCCTGTAATTAAAAAAAAAAGAAAAAAAAGTGATGCAATGAAATACTGTATGTGCTTTTTTTTCTTTTCTTTTTTGTTGGACGGGCAGTGTATTTTCCTCAGTCCACATGTCAGTGATTTGGTGCAGAGTGTTTGGCAAAAGGAATTTAACACTTGCAACTATGGCTTAGATTAAGCTGAAAAGTCTGGAGGAAAAAAAAAAAAACCCTGCCCAAACAAATTAGTGCTGAATAAAGTGCCCTTAGGCAATAGGAGGAAGTATCTGAATGCCAATTTTAGCATTTATTAACAGTGCAATTACTGGAGCTTTGGGCTGGTCAGCCCTATAAGTAAGTAATGTTCATTTTAAATAGTCACCACTCTTGCCAAATAGAATTGTAAAACAGAACAAAATGAATGGCTTTGCTCTCGAGGAATACGGCTGAATAAGATGTAAAAGTCGTACATGTAATGGGAATCCAGACACCGGTGTACTGCTCCGCCAACAAATGGCAGCCTATCTCTGCCGAGGATTAACAATGGATGTTCACATCTCCTTTTTCCTCCTGTCTTCTATCTATATCTTCCCTTCTTTTGTTCCTGTTTTGTCAGCCATTGTGACTCTCATCTTTTCACCTCCTACAAATTAAGGCCCGCATTCAGCCATCAATCAGAGTGCGGTTCGAAAGAGAACGAGTAGATAAAGAGGCGAGGGCTGTAATGCTTATTTGTCCATCAACTCCCTCGAAGTGACTAACAGGCTGAATCATAGGGTCGGCCTTGTGCTGTGTAGGATTGGCGTGTTATTTGGTTTCTGAGGCTGTTATGGTTATTTGGTTGTCAGGTAGTGTATGAGCTACCTGCTTGGTTTGTAAGAGCTGATCCATAAAGACAAACTCATTTTCCCCTCCGCTGATAACGAAGAATGAAATTCTCTTTGTTTATCAGCGCCAGGTTTAGTACACAATTGTCTTTATTTCTTGTCTGCATTTAGTGCAGGTCAAGTAGATTTTGCTTAAGTGCTTGTGTTGTCTCTCAGGAAGACGGATGATTCATTTAAAGAGGCATTCAGGCATGTGGTGTTAGCATGCTTCTTTTGATACACCGTCTCACAGCTTCTAGTCAAACACACACTTATGTAAATGTCGATTAACGAACGCGGAACGAAGGAAAATCAAACAAAAAAAACCGGACACAAATCTTCCACTTGTCTGTGTGTGATTGTTACCAATGCAAATGATGAGGCATAATTGTATACCGCCGCAGCATTAAATCCTCTTATACTTTCAAATTAGATTTGTTTGTTTATGCCTCATGAATTAAATCATAATTTCTTAACCTACAATTAAAATTCTCAAGGTAATTCAATTTGATTTCCCACTTCGTCCTCATCAAAGTGGAGTCAGTAATATAAATCATCTTATTTTGTGTTTTAGATATGTTTATTAGCATCGCTTGCATTCCAAAATAGCTTTTGCATTTCACATTTGCATTTTTCTATCTTACAATAACACCTCAAAAGCCCCCAAAAATAAAAACCCATGCATTTTACGTTTTTATAAAAACCAACACTTAACACACAAAATAAAAACTTTTAAAGACTCCTTGTTTTCTTTGACCTACTTCCTCTTTATCCCCATTAACAACTTGGTATCAATAGTTTAAAGATCTTATTTTCTCCAGCTAACCAATTAAGTGTCCTTAGTTTTGTGTGTAATCGTCTAATTTCTTGTAGAGCGAGTGATTATCATACAGTCGATGCTAGGGTAGAAAAAAAAAAAAAAGAAAAACAGATTTGCATTTAATTTGCATTTCTGTCTTTAGTTCCCCCCCCCCCCCCCCCCCCCCCCCCCCCCCCGATAGACCCTTACACTTAGAGAAGCTGCAGAAGGATATATAACAGCCCTTCATTAAAGTCCTGGCTCATATCCAACGTACCTGGATTTCATTTGATCCCATTGATAAGGCTCAGTCTTCTACAAACCTGGGTCAGATAACACTTGTAAATTATTCAGTGTTTATTTTAACACACATAGAGAAGTCGATAGTCGGGGCGTGCAAGCAACAAGACTCAGAAACATGAACTAACACAAACAAAAACACTTCCTTTTGATTTTATTTTTTGCAGCTTAGGGTGAAGTTAAATCACTATCTGCAACACACATTAGCCAGACTAGCATTTGACTGCTATACTCTGAGGATGTGTGATCTCCCAGGTCTCTCTCTCTCTCTCTCTCTCTCTCTCTTGCTTTTTCCTTAGTAAACAGTTACTTGTGCCCATAGCAGGTGTTCTCTTGTTTGGCTGCAAAGGCTCAGACCTGACATTTTACTAAAATAACCTTCATAGCCAAAACAAAGAATACCATGTTGCACTTGTTGTATTTTAACGAGGCTAAATAAAGAAAAATGGATGGCAGATATCACAGGCACCATCTGCTGAGATTCAATATCATTTATTTTATTGTTTGTACAAAAGGCTCTCGGCAACATCTGATGCCTCCCTCGGCGGGGTCAGTTCTGATCCCTCTGTAACTGTACTTCCTGCAGGGCCTGGTTTCTGCATTCCCATTGGCTGAGACAAATGTAGGAGGCAACTGTGCCATCCAGCAGCATGGCAGATGTCTCTCACTGTGTGATTACTCAGTGTCAAGTAGGCGGTGAAAACAGGTGACACGTTTATTTGTGGGGCGTTCGCGAGGAAGGCTTTGACGATTAGTCATCATTTGTGCAAATGTTCCTCTTTCTTCACTTTCGCTTCACAGAAACTCATCTTGGTTTTAACCCTTGAACAACGACAAGTTCTCTGATGCTGCAGTTTATACATTAGAGCATTTACATTAGTGTAACTCCAAAACTTTTTGACCTATCCACACAATTCTGATGCCATTGGAAAAGTGAAATCCTCAGCTTTCGGATGCCATATAACACTTTATGGCAGCAATGTGGGACGTGATTAAATGTACTAAAAAATACGTAGAAATAACCAAAATCTGAAGCTATAATATGGATACTGATTTTCTTTTTCTTTTTAACCCTATTATATACAGTTGTTGTCTTGTATATTTATGGGTTTTGTTGTTTTTGTTCCATATCAGTCAGTTCATATAATTACTATAACTGGTCTGTTTTTAATACCTGATCTGCACTAACATGTTTACCTGTAAACCAATTGCTTGTTGTTATTAGACTGTAATTAACAGTTAAACAAACACTGTATTAAAAATGTTTTATTTCATAGCGTTATGATATTGAGTTTCTTTAGTTCAAAACTTAAACACGTGTTCTCCAGCTGAGTGGATATTTTTGTAACTCCATAAAAAATAGGTTCATTGAAAACGTTTCAGTCACATTGCTTTTTTCATGCCTAAAGAGGAATGAAAACACTGAGGAAAAAAATGTTGACTAAAGTTCTCATAATTAATGCATCAAAGGGTTAATTATAAAGTTTATTTGATAGGGACAATAAAAATAACATAGTATAACTGTTGCCTGTTACAAATAATCTGTAGTACCTGATGATTGACACACGGTACTGGTATTACAGGTACTGTTAGGTTCTATTTCCAAAATGAATAAGTTGGTCTTATCGGCAAGACCAAAAAGTATGTTTGAGCAGATGTATAGTTGAAGGATTATTTCACTATGGACATTTGTTTCTAATATACAGTAAAAAGAAAACAAAGAAAAAATTTGCTTTCAACATAACTGACTTCGCAGTATTAGTTTAACATCTGCACTGTCCACACGAATGGAAATGATGTTTCAGTTAGATGCTGTCGTCTTAACCCATAAAAACCAGAGGTGGTAAAAGTACTTAAATTCAGTACTTCAGTAGAAGTACAGCTACATGAAAAAATACTCTGGTAAAATTAGAAGAACTGATTCAAATAATTTACTTTAGTAAAAGTAAAAAAAAAAAAAAAAAAAGTACAACTTCTCAATTGTAATAAAGTAAAAAACTAAAAACAAAAATAGCACAATATTTATTTAACCAGGAAAATCACAACATTTTCAAAAGTATGCAAAAATAAAGGCCTTTAAAGTAAGTTACTGTGTACATACTGTATTTGATTAGGTCACAATACTTAGTTTTGTGGTTACTGGCAGGGGGGGGGGGGTCATAATTGAGACAAAACGCCATAAATATGAGATAAGAATTGCATAATTATGAGGGAAAAGTTTAAATTATGAGATAAAATGACACAATTGACATAAGAAGTCATAAATATGGGATAAAAATGCACAATTATGAGATGACAAAGTATGACATATATATATATATATATATATATATATATTATATATATATATATATATATATAGTTTTTTTACTTAAACATCCTAATTTAAGCATTTATTATTTATGATCATTGTAATTAAGGCCAGATATTCAAAGTTAATTTATGTACATAAAAACATCTAGGCGGGCCTTTATAATTGTAGTTTCAAAATGATTCAAATAAAAGCAGGTGCCACCAATTGGACACTATGTGAAAAACAATATTTAATTTTACTCATATTTAGGTCAACAGCACCAAATAACTTGACTGTGATCATTTATTTGCCTAAAAGGCCTACCTGTGGATCAGAGGACAGATGAATCTATCCTTTTTTTCCCATGTCTAAGTCTTTAATCCAAAAGCAGCAGGCATAATGTAAGTGTACTTCAGCTCAGCTCTAGTGTACTCATGTAATGCTTACTGTACAGCACAGTAGTCTGTTGTAGTACAGTCCTACTTTTGTCTGTCGATGACAGCCTTGGCAGCCTTCTACTGACCCAATTTGAAATGAAATGTTTCCACTTTTAAAGCTGAAGTAGGCAGAAAACAGGAAAAAGGTAGATGAATGCAGTTTTGTAGAACAGCCAAAAGGAACATTGTCTACGTGAAAAGACCTCTTAGCAGAGATTGTGCAAAATTCCCTGTCATCATCTCGCCTAAAAACCACCATCAGAATACTTTATTATCAGAAAATCATCTTCAATGTGACCCATTTACAATAAAATTGAAAAAAAAAAAAATATCAAACACACACCAAGCCAACACACATGAATTACAGTATAAAAAACTGTAATAGACTGAGTCATGAATAGAAATATGAGGTAGTGAAAAAAACGACATCATACTCAAGTAACTACAATATGTAGATGAATTAATTAAATCAAATAATAAATGAGGCCAAACATAATAAACTCCACTGTAGGTTACTTTGGCATTGATATCATCATGTTTATACCTGTGATGATGTCAGCATATAAATTGTGCTAAATTTGAAGTTAATTCAAACCATATTCATGTTTGAATATGTGAACTTTGACCTACTTTTCCCAAAATGTAACTACATCTATTCTGGATTACTGGCGATTACTAAAGTTAATTTGGGATGAATTCAAACAACAGTTTTGTTTCTACAGACACTTAACCCATTATAAGTGAATGGAGAAAAAAAATATTTAAATAAAAAAAAAAAATTGTAATAACAATAATTAATAATAATCCTACTACTACTAGTCATAATAATATTAAAAATGTTTTAAACCTACTGTTCCTAAAATATAATATGGGTTACTGGAAAACTAAAAAGCAAATTTTGTATGAATTAAACCATATTTTGCTGGTACATACTGTATGTCTGGAATTTCACCCATTATAAGTAAATGGGAGGGGGGGGGTTAATTCATGAAAAAAAATTTAATTCGACCTACTTTTTCCAAAATGTAATATTTTGAGTCATTAGTAATCTAGAAACAAAATTTAACATGAATTAAATCAATGGTTTTGCTGTCCCAGACATTTTTTTAAAAAATATATAAAAAATTGACCTTTGACCTACTTTTCCCATAATATAATCAGATGTATTTATTCTGCATCACCAGTAATCCATGTATAAACTCAGTCTGGTATGAATTCAACCAATAGTACAGTGTTAACAAACAAACAAAAACAAAAAACAATGCTCCTTGCCTCCCCTTCAGAATCAATGAGGTAAAAATGATTTGTGTATTGTTTATGGCAATGGGAACAAAAGAGTTTTTCTATCCAAAAAAATGTACGACAGTATAACTTCTGCCAAACCTCTTGAATTACAATAGACTGAAAGGTTACGTTAGCGCAATAAAGCTTTAAACCCTGGTTCAGTCCAAAGATTTGTTGATGAGATAAAACAGTTTTAAGATGTTGCAGGTAAAAGTGACAGCAGTGTGAGGTGACCTGTCTGAGCTGGAACTTGGCAGATTGTTTGGCCCATAACTCAGCCTGTCACATCAGCAGTGGCTTCTTTTAGAACCTAGTGTTATATAGATGTTTGTTTTTCACTGGAACTCACCTCTTGTCATACCTGTGTGGTTATGGGGTGTCACCAGGTTCTCTAACCTTCACACCTGAATTATATTCCTAGGTTGTGTAAAATATAATTATTACTTTATCCCCATCTCTATGTAACTAAAAAAAAAAAATATTATTTTTTTTTAAATCAAAACTCTTTAATTGTTAAATATTACTCCTTTAAGGCAAGATAAATGTATTTGTATAGCACATTTCATGTACAGGACAATTCAAGGTGCTTTACGCAAAACGTAGAAGAAAATTAAAATGATAAAGATGCATTAAAAGACAAAGTACAGACACGAGAGACACAGACACGAGAGACACAGACATGAGAGACATCTGTGATTAGTCTCCTCATGACTGTTCCTTGTGTTATATATGCCATTTTATGTTTTGTCCGGGGGGGAAACAAACCAACAGAGAGAGTTTAAACCAGTTAAACCTGTTAGACCAGTTAAACCAGTGAAACCAGTTAGACCAGTTCAACCAGTTAGACAAGTCAAACCAGCTATACCAGTCAGACCAGTTAGACCAGTTAGACCAGTTAGACCAGTTCAACCAGTTCAACCAGTCAGACCAGTTAGACCAGTTCAACCAGTTCAACCAGTCAGACCAGTTAGACCAGTTCAACCAGTTAAACCAGTCAAACCAGTTAAACCAGTTAGACCAGTAAAAACCAGTCAGACCAGTCAGACCAGTCAGACCAGTTCAACCAGTTCAACCAGTCAAACCAGTCAAACCAGTCAAACCAGTAAGACCAGTTAAACCAGTCAAACCAGTCAAACCAGTCAAACCAGTTAGACCAGTAAAAACCAGTCAGACCAGTCAGACCAGTTCAACCAGTTCAACCAGTCAAACCAGTCAAACCAGTCAAACCAGTAAGACCAGTTAAACCAGTCAAACCAGTCAAACCAGTTAAACCAGTCAAACCAGTCAAACCAGTCAAACCAGTAAGACCAGTTAAACCAGTCAAACCAGTCAAACCAGTTAAACCAGTTAGACCAGTAAAAACCAGTCAGACCAGTCAGACCAGTCAGACCAGTTCAACCAGTTCAACCAGTCAAACCAGTCAAACCAGTCAAACCAGTGACACCAGTTAAACCAGTCAAACCAGTCAAACCAGTTAAACCAGTTAGACCAGTCAAACCAGTTATACCAGTTATACCAGTTAAACCAGTTATACCAGTCAAACCAGTTATACCAGTCAAACCAGTTAGACCAGCTCAACCAGTTAAACCAGTTAGACCAGTTCAACCAGTTAGACCAGTCAAACCAGTTATACCAGTCAGACCAGTTAGACCAGTTCAACCAGTTAGACACACACAAGGCTCTTGTGACAATCCAATAGAAAAGTCCCTCCATAATAAAAGTTCCTCCATAATAAAAGTCCCTCCATAATAAAAGGCTTGATGGGGTTTTGAGGCCCCAACTAATTCTCCAAGGCAGCTGGGCCTGGAAGGCACTCCCCATCCCCCAGCGGCTCTAGCCAGGGCCAGACTGGCAGGACATTGAGCAGGCAGGCCATCGGGAAAAGTCCCGGTCGTCCCGTGTGCCAGTCCGGGCCTGCCTGTGACCTCAGGGCTCTGGATGCTTCATAGGGATCCAGCAGGTCTAAGATGTATTTGGGTCCAAGGCCGTTTAGTTCTTTATAAGATTTAGAATTCTATCCTTTGACCCACAGGAAGACAATGTAAGGATTTGAAGACTGGTGTGATGTGGTCCAGTTTCCTGGTACTGGTCAGGACTAATCAGCTGTACCTGCCTGAATGATTTTTTTGTTTAGACCAGTGAAGACACCATTACAATAATTTAACTTACTGAGAATGAATGAATGAGTTTTTCTGTGTCTGGTTTGGACAGAAAAGCTTTGATTCTAACTCTAACTTGGTAATAGCTTTTAAATGGTTGTTAAATTTAGAAAGGTTAAAATCTACAGAAACATTCATTTAGAAACAGCCACAAAAGTAGCACTAGGTCTTAATGGGTTAAAACTAAATCTTTCATCCGATCCAATTTATTTATTTTTTTTATCTATAAAGCAAACATTTAAACAAACACAAAGGTTTCCAAAGTGCTGTACAATAAGATAAATGTAATAAAACATAATAAAAGATAAAACATTAAGGGAAAAACACAATGTAACATAATAAACAAATAGATAAATAGATTGTCCACCGCAGATAAAATATGTGTACACAGAAGCTTAACATCTTATACTATGGGAAAAAGCTAAAAAGAAGAAGAATAACTGGATCTGTTTGAATCTATAGAGTATGAACCACACACATTTAAATGGAAAAAAAAATACTATGAGAAACTCTATTACCAGTTGTAGATGTTCTAACCTTTTGTGTGAGTTTTACCTGCTGCTAAATTGGACATCATTTAAGTAAGTCATGCAAGTAGAACAATGCAAGTGCCTCTGGGTAATTGATCTAACAGGTTTCTTCCTCTTCTATTTTGGACATCATAACATATATGATTCACTGCCTTTGTTGAAGTTTAAATTCATTCCCAGTTCAGGGTGTGTATTAGCCTCAACCTAGCAACATGATACACATCACAATACTCGCATCATGATACTATTAAAAAGGCAATTTTTTTTTGGTTCGTTAGTGGGTCGTCTAATGATCGAGGGGTTGGCGGTTCATGTCCCTGTCTCGTCTTGTCTCATCGTCTGAACCCGCTTTATCCTCATTAGGGTCATGGGGGTCTGTGGGGTCCTAATCCAGCTACAATGGGTGAAGGCGGGGTACACCCTGTATGAGTCTCCAGGTCATCTCAGGGCTGAACATATATAGACAAACAATCACTGTCACATTCACACCTATGGACAATTTCGATTAACTAATTAACCTATCAGTGCATGTGCTTGGATGGTGGGAGGAAACTAGAGTACCTGGAGAAAACCCACACAGACATGAAGAAAACATGTAAACTCCACACAGAAAGGTCTGGTGTGGGAATTGAACCAGGGTTCTTCTTGCTGTGAGGCCCGAGTGCTAACCACTGCACCACCGTGTCACCCTTTATTTCATTATATATAACATTTATGTCTTTTTTTTAATTCTTTTTAATTTGTTAAAATCTTTTAACTGCACCTACAACTGTAAGATAATAGGGGGGTCTGATGTAAAGCACTTTGTACTACATGCACCATGTATGAAAAGTGCTATATAAAGATTGATTGATTGATTGATTGATTGATTGATTGATTTAACCCTTATTATCTAACAGAACCCAGGGTTTGTTCTACCATCTACACAAATCCCTCAAGTGTGTCAGGTGTCTGAAAACCTCTTATTTGCAGTTCTTTGGGGCGTGTGGCGTTCACTGACTGTGCGTCTAATGCATCTACCTAACAAAGCTGATGTTTTCCAGCGGTGCAACAGATCCACTACTTTGCTTGAGCATTAACCTCCCTCTGTGTCCCCAGTGTCTGTTGACCCAGACGCATCATAAACCTACAGGTAGGCAATAAGGAAGTGTGTTACCCAGAGATGAGCGTGCTGTGTAAAGACTCACACCAGAGACTGCCATATCTATGCACACAGCCAGAATGCCATTGGTGCATGCGGTGTAATGTGCATATAATCTGAACACACAAACTACTCTAACAACTGTGTTCTAACTGGAGGACATGCTGAGACACGGTGCACTATTGCAGAAGCAGATATGCTGTATTGATGGCTAATGAATGTATATGGTGGATTCCCCTTGGGTGATCGCTACAATCTCCAGAGTCTCTCCGCAGATATTCAGCACATGTGATCATTAATATTCATTATACAGTTTCTCCATCGCCTGCAGATGCCCCTTCTGTATCCACTGGGACCTGCACACCCTGACACTAACATTATATCCATTTACACACAGTCGGCTTCACGCAATGAGTACTCAACTGTGTGCCGTTCTAAGGTTAAGGTGTCTAGCTCAAGGGCGATACGGTGTAGTGATGGCAGGTACGGTCCCGCTGGGAATCCAGGAGCCTCGTCATGTATTCAAACCCCCAGCTGGTAAATACACGTTTAATGCTACAGAGTCAGCAGGGGCAAGCGGCGCACACTGAATACACGATCACTTCAGGTGATTTACTTTGAAGCAAGCGGGGAGGGGACGGTGAGAGACTAGTAGAGAGACTTCCAGTGTCAGTGCTGGAAGATTGTTCACTATCTTACACTGCCTTACGCTATATTAAAGCTAATTTTCGTCTCCAGTGTGGAGCCTGGGAATGCGCGTTGAATTTTGCAGCAGGGCCGAGACTAGCATGAGAATTTCAGGCAGAGTCGCTCCCTAATGAGTATGAAACAAGCATATATTAACTTCACTGACACAAACAATGGTTTATTTTTTACATTATATTTTCATTTGCAACAATGATACACTGTATGAATCTGTAATAATGGGAAGTTTAAACAGAATAGAGCCTCTGAAAACCCAAAAGGAGATATTTTATTATCTTATGCAAACACGAAAATTAACTTGTGCCACAAAAAGAAAAAGTAAAAAGTCAACTTGTGGGATTTGTAAGACTTACACATGAAGATTACATGACATAGTGTTATTTTTGACTGACGACCAGTTATGGGTTTTTATCTTGTTACAATCCAAAATGTAATAACTGCCAATAATGTAAAAATGTGATCCCATTTGAAATGTAATGAAGTCAATAGAGTAATAACCTTTCCCTGCCAATAATATAATATCATTTTGCCAATAACATAATAAGGTATTCATTAATTACATTATTGGTAGGTTATTACATTATTGACCTTGCACTAAAAAAACATAATGTAATGCCTATGACAATAATGTATCAAATTATGTTTTACTTTCTTTTGTTTTTACATTCATGTTAGAAAATGTCTAAATATTGGCCCTTAAAAAGAGGTCAATATAAGTGTGTGTGTGTGCTTGTATTCCTGTCTTTATGGGGACATTGGTATCTATCTATCTATCTATCTATCTATCTATATCTATCTATCTATCTATCTATCTATCTATCTATCTATCTATCTATCTATCTATCTATCTATCTATCTATCTATCTATCTATCTATCTATCTATCTATCTATCTATCTATCTATCTATCTATCTATCTATCTATCTATCTATCTATCTATCTATCTATCTATCTATCTATCTATCTATCTATCTATCTATCTATCTATCTATCTATCTATCTATCTATCTATCTATCTATCTATCTATCTATCTATCTATCTATCTATCTATCTATCTATCTATCTATCTATCTATCTATCTATCTATCTATCTATCTATCTATCTATCTATCTATCTATCTATCTATCTATCTATCTATCTATCTATCTATCTATCTATCTATCTATCTATCTATCTATCTATCTATCTATCTATCTATCTATCTATCTATCTATCTATCTATCTATCTATCTATCTATCTATCTATCTATCTATCTATCTATCTATCTATCTATCTATCTATCTATCTATCTATCTATCTATCTATCTATCTATCTATCTATCTATCTATCTATCTATCTATCTATCTATCTATCTATCTATCTATCTATCTATCTATCTATCTATCTATCTATCTATCTATCTATCTATCTATCTATCTATCTATCTATCTATCTATCTATCTATCTATCTATCTATCTATCTATCTATCTATCTATCTATCTATCTATCTATCTATCTATCTATCTATCTATCTATCTATCTATCTATCTATCTATCTATCTATCTATCTATCTATCTATCTATCTATCTATCTATCTATCTATCTATCTATCTATCTATCTATCTATCTATCTATCTATCTATCTAATCCTCAGTTTGACAGAACTTCTTGGCTTATTCCCAGTATAATACTTACATTCAGGTAATTCCACAGAACACTAGTCTTTTACACCATATATTATCCACTTCATCCACCTTCTGTTTTATTCTGCTGCAAATCATTTGACGCAATACTGGCTGGGGAATTTTTAGCTCCAGTGTTTTATTGCATGAGTGTAGGACAAACGTCAGAATGAGGTCAGGTTATTTGTCAGCTCACTGTCCTCTGGCAGATATGACAAGGCATGCAGATATCCTACTGGCTGGGTTCCTCAGTATTTGGTGTTTATGGTGTGTTGTAACCTTGCCCTGGTTAACATGACTATGGTTTAATGTGGCACAGTAAGGACAAATGTTTAGGATTGTGTTTCCACTGGGATCAGGTGCCATTTCTTTGTTTGGACCAATGATAGATTGTTGTGTTGTTGGTATTTTAAGTACTGGACAACGTGAAGTACATTCAGAAGTGGACTCACCTCTTGTATTGGTCTGTCCTCCCAGGTCTTTTGGTGCGGTAGACACTTAAAGATTCTCCAAGACCCCACACATTGTTTTGTTGATTGTTTTGATTGTAGTTTGTGTTACGTTATGTTAGGTTATGTTAGGTTATGTTAGGTTACGTTACATTACGTTAGGTTAGGTTGCTCGGCAAAAATAAAAGTTTCTCACAGTTTTATGGTTTTGGACATCTTTTGGAAAGGAAAACAGTTGATATTTTTCCAGGTTAAATAAGTATTTCATCCATAGGAACAAAAAATAAAAGATGCAGTTTTACTTTTACTTTATTACAATTGACGCTTGTACTTTTTTTTTGCTTTTCCTTCAGTAATGGAGATGAATCAATACTTCTACTTTTATCCACAGTATTTTGTTTTTTACACCAGTAGCTTTACTTCTACTTAAGTACAGAGAATGGGAGTACTTTGACCACCTCTGATAAAAACACACTGAATTGACTTCGAAAGGGGAAAATTAAGTGTGTTATCTTTAAGTGTGTACTTCGTCTTACATGTTGATCAGTGTCGATCTGCAGTCCTCACACAAATCTAATATCAATAAACACTGGAGTTATGCTGAATAAACTCAAATCAGTGACTTGATAGATGCTAAAATCCAACTGGGAAATTCAGAATGAGGTGATAATTCTGTGTGGGTTCATCACCATTCATTCCTTTGCACATATTAATTAGTTTTATAAATACAGCTATGAGGGCAGGAGACTTTTTGTAGACTGAACTCCTGATCTTGAACCAGAGAGAATTGACAAGAAGTACAAATAATTTGCCTGCTGACAATAGTCAACATATGCTGTGTAGCTAGAGAACATGGAGTCTATTGAGTCAGGGAAATAATGCTGCCTTTTTTCCTGTGGATTATTCACTCTATTGCAGCTGCAGCTTTTGCTATCATTATCTGTATTAGACTCTCCTCTCACGCAAAGTGAATGCAAAAGTTCACTCCTGTTCTCTGGGGTTTGTTCAAATGGATGCTGGGAAATATATGGAAAGAGATAAACTAAACAGAGAGAGTGGGGTGGTGCCAAAATTTAGTTTTCAAAAAATAACCTACAGAAAGCCTTGACCGTCACAGACCAGTTGACTTGGCTCACAGACGTATGGCAAAGTTAGAAATTAACAAAAATATGAATTTGAGATTTTCTCTCCCTTTACTTTTGTGACATTCCCACTCCTACTTTACCACAGTTTATCTTCAAGTAATAGAGGAATGTCTGATCAATGTTATTTGCTGTTAATGCATGATCCATGGTTTTATGCAGGAGTAGATGTCATGATGAATTAATTTTTGTTAAAGCAAAAGAAAATACACAACTGGTGTCGGTCACAACAAACCCTGCCCCTATGCAAACATTTTACCTTATTTGCCTTATCTCCTTAACCTGTTTCATGTCACCTGGCTGCATTATGCTACACTCACACAACAGTACCATGAGGATCAAATTTACTTCAAAACAAAGGAGCCAATCAGTGTGGCAGGGTGGGACTACCACCATTGTGGCTGGTGTGACGTAAAGCAGAAGCGACGGCAGTGTAGTCTTTTCAGATACACAACAACGGCAGCGTGCGGTAGGTATCCCTGGGTCCATATAGACTGGACTATTGCCACGGTTTTGTCTACTGCATGGTCAATCCTTAAAAGATAAACAGAGGACGGCTTCGGAAGCGTTTGTTAATGGAAAAGATGTTTTCGCTCTTCATCCGACCGGGTTTGGCAAGAGTTTGATGGAAATGTGTCCAGTAGTTTTTGTGTGAAGTTGCTGACAAAAAACAAACCAACAAAAAAACTATCAAAACAAGTGGTTCCAGGCACAACAAACCCCACCCCCTCTTGTACGCATTTCCCTAATTTGCACTATCTCTTATCATTGCAAAAACACATTTTTGGTCCTTGGCTCCAGTGCCACTCACACTGGGGTATGAATGTTTGGTGGTGGTCAGAGGGGCCGTAGGTACAAAGTGGCTGCCACGCTTCTGTCAGTCTGCCCCAGGGCAGCTGTGGCTACATATGTAGTTTACCACCACCAGAGGGAGCATGTGAGAGTGAATGAATAATGGGTCATTCATGTGAAGCTTTGAGTAGCCAAAAAAGTGCTATAGAAATCCAATCTATTATTATGCCCTGATGAAGACCCTTGGCTACAACACGTAGGCTGATGTGTTTTAGCTTTTACATTGTTTCATTAAATACATTGTTGATATATATATTTTTTTCCTTTTCTGGACTTTGACCTCACCCAGTACAGATGAGCACCTGAGTAAATACTGTTTGCACCATCTCCTGAGCGCTCATAGTTGCTTTTTTTTTTGCCTGTTATTATTATTGACCTTTGACCTACATTCAACAAAATTTACTGAGATCTATTCTGATCATTTCATTGCATCATTTCTGAAAATTCCATGTAAATTGGTCCAGTAGTTTTTAAGTAAAGCTGCTTGCAATCAAGCAAACAAACAAACAGACCAACAAACAAGTTAAAACAATACCCCCCTCCCCTTTGGGTGGTGGGGCAACTATGTCCAAAAGCCTTATAAAGCATTGAGACAAGCAATAAATTGACAAATAGTGATTTAAGTAATGTGTCATTTTACTAAACTGCATCATCCAGGTTATAATAAGACTTTCAAAATGAACACATCAATGCAGATTAATCCATTGGTTTGATCAATTTGATAAAAATAAAATGCATTTAACCTATCTGCTGTGTAGATGAGCTAAATTCATTAAATCTATCCATCTTCATCATCTGCATGCAGAGTTTCAGCTTCTGCCGTCTAAAAGAAGCTACACTTTCCTCTGCAGAAGCAAATCAAACCATTTGTCCCATCTGACATTAAGTTTGTAAATAGCCTGTAGGTGAGCTTGTTGGGAACAATGCATCATTAACCATGTTGATTTTATTTATCCTATTTATTGCATTATGTGAGATTGATTCTTTGCTGATATGTGAGATGTACACTTCTGTTGCAAATCAAATTACCCTTCAGGGACATTAAAGATTTTTCAGAATGACTCTGACGATGCATTGTAGGCAGTCGCAGAAAAAGTTATTAGACCAACCTTTGTTCTTTCGTGTTCCTTTTAATGTTTGGGACAACTAAAGGTGCATTGTTTGAATGGGATGATGACAACAGAAATAGGTTAAATTTATTTTATCTGTTTTCTTGACAATAAACAAAATCACTTCAGTTCTTATATCAATAGATATTGTACTGACAAAAACAGTGCTTTCAGGCATTTTATATATATATATATATATATATATATATATATATATATATATATATATATATATATATATATATATATATATATATAAAACGTGTGTGTGTGTATAAAATGTGCTCTGTATGACTACCATTTAAATTCCTTGATCTTTATTCTCTCATTTTGACTGTCTGGTCATTTTGACCCAAGGACAATCTTTGCATCATTTTATTTTATTTTGTTTTGTTTTGTTTTGTTTTGTTTTGTTTTGTTTTGTTTTGTTTTGTTTTGTTTTGTTTTGTTTTGTTTTGTTTTGTTTTGTTTTGTTTTGTTTTGTTTTGTTTTGTTTTGTTTTGTTTTGTTTTGTTTTGTTTTGTTTTGTTTTGTTTATAGGGACAATGTACATTAACCAACATTTCTGTAAATCTACCCAATTGTAGCTAATTTGTATTGGTAGTCCCCCTGTGATAAAAAATAAACAACAAAGAATCACAAACAGGAATTAATGGGCATGTTAACATAACACAGGACCAGGAGAAGAACAGAGAACATGCAGTATAGGTAAAACAAAAAAAAAACAAAAAAAAAGAATACATTACAAATGTACAGATAAAATACAGAATAAAATACAAATAAAACCTAAATAAAATACAAAATAAAATACAACAAAAAAATGTATGTATGTGTGTTGTTTTGAGCCAAAAGAGAAGTCTGAGGGGCAAGCTTTTATTGTGGAGGGAAGGCTGTTCCAGATGTTTCAACCCACAACAGACACATTCATCCCAAAGGAGGTTTTCCTATGGGACCTTTTTTTTTTATATACAGCTGACATGGAAATGTGCATAAAGGCAACAATTCATATGTTCTAATGTCCAGGTCAATCTAGGAAAAGTCACCAAATTTCAGATTGAAATATATTGATAAGTGTTTTTTGTTTTTTATAACACAGTGACGTGTTCAGAGTTGACAATGTTGTTAGGTTATTATTTTCCTAGTTCTGTCCACTCATATTGGGCTAAATGTGGCCCCTGAAGTCAAATAAATTTGACACCAGATGTAGACTCTTTACATCTGCCACTGGTTTTATATTTATATAATAAATACATACAGTGTAAAAACTGCAAACATCCAGCAAAATGTAACAGTATCTCCCTTCTGCTCATCTGATTCTAAAATGAAACACAGACATTTTTCAATCAGTCTCAACGAAGGCACATCTTCCCTCTAGTCCCGTACAATCAGAACTATTAAAAGTCCAGTAAACATGCACATACTACATGTGCACACAAACCCTGGTAAATAAATGTTCATACTAACTGCTCTCACATAAACACTTGAACAAGTATTACCAGCCTGTACGCAAGCAGAACTAATTGTTTGTAGAATTGATTTCTTATTTAATTGCAAGTCTCACAAATTAGTTTAAACTTGAAATCCCAATGCAACTCAAGTGGAATTAGTTAGTGGAAGTGTTCTCAAAAGTTTTCCACAAAGAGGGAAATGAAATTTTCTTTTCATGATGATTAGGTTTTGTCGCCAAGAGGAGGTTTTTATTGCACGTCTTCTCAAATTTATCTACAGAGTATCCATGGCATCTCCATAAAGAGAATTCTGAAAACGTCATCGCTTCTTTAATGTGTATCGTACACAAGTTGGATGGAGAAGCGAATGTATTTTCTATAATGTACCTTTAGTAGCGGTTTCCAGATGCAGAACGCTGATTCTTCTTGTGTCAAAGAGGATAATGATGCCATCAGTGGTAATGGTGCCTTCAGGGGCAGAGTGAGTGCATAAGTTAGATTAAATGGAAACTGTGGAAAATACAATGACAATGTCTTGGGTTTTCTTTCTCAGCAGTTTAGTTATACTTATTCCCAATATCATTTTATTGTTTTAGAAAAGTGATATTGTGCTTGCAAATGGAAAGCGTTGTAACTGTATTAAATTTTTTTTTTTTTAAATGATGAAATCCCATGAGTTTTACGGCAGCATAATATGATTACTTGACTGTTTTTTGTGACCCTGCAGATATTGTATGTATGAAATTTCATTAGCTTCATTTTAAATATATTTAGACATTCACTTTTGTTTTGATTTCACTTAGTTTAACAAGTGAATAAGTGGCTTTAGTTGTACTTTTACTTTAGGGGAATGTATTTTTTTTATTCAGTTTTCGTGTTAGTTTTGCAGGTGTTTGAGGAAACTCTAGATTCACACAAGCTGAAATGGCAGGATGGAAGAAAACACTGCATAAAACATAATGTACAAGCTCCCACAGTATGCAAAGGTATTTTATTGTTTTACATTAACCCATAAAGACCCAAACATCCACTGATCTAAACTATTGATCCACTAATTCTATCAATGCATGCCAATAATTGATCTAAAATGCAGTTTTTAATCAGATATGGCCCATTTGGACATTCAGAAGCTAATCGTTACCATGGAAACGCAGCCATATTCTATAACATTGATTCAACCCATGAAGTTTGATCCAGGACAGTTGGTGGAGACACTGGGTTCATGATATATTTTACTGACAAAGACACTTTTTCTTCATTTGTTAAATTTTTATAGAATGACCTTTGACTTTACTTGACCTTTTATCAGCATTGGCATCAGGGGTGTCAAACACATTTTAGTTCAGGGGTCACATTCAGTCCTATATGATTTCAAATAAGCCGGACCAGTAAAATAGTATTCGTAAGAAAAATAAAATTACATTGTGCTAGTGTTTATATTTACACAATTTTCTTAAAATTCTGAATATCATGAATAACTTTAAATGTCTGAAATAAAACAAGTGCAATTTTAACAATATTTTTCCTCAGTTTGCCTCAATTACAGCACATACACAAATTATTTAGTAACAGGCAGAATACTGGTAAAATTACACTTAAAACTTTTCAGGTTGTTCATATTTGTTCAGGTTATTCACTTTTTTTGTAAAAAATAATATAAAGATTTTCATAAAATGGTACTTTTGTTGCACTAAAATAAAGATAAAATCTGCTGTTTTCATTATTTCCAGGTTATAATGATCACATTTCTGTGCTCTGACCCAATTCAGATCTAATTGTTCTGCATGTGGAACCTGAATTAAAATGATTTTTACACCATTCATTGTTAATATATTCAGTGTAATTCATCCCATGGGCCAGATTGGATCTTTTGGCTGGCCAGATTTGGCCCCTGGACCTTATGTTTGACACCTGTCATCTACATGATCAAATATAGGAAAATAAATTAGTTTTACTCAAAAAAAAAAAAGGCAAAACTCAGTGAATAATATTATAATAAATGGTGATAAATCACTTTTGAAAGGACAAAAAAAACAATTAGGGAACAGTCAGAGAGGTCACACTGGGTCTTTATGATTTTACATATTTCTTTGGTGGTTATAGATTGGTCTGCCTGCACCTCAAAACCACAAAGGTGTCTATTTTCACATTAAAATGCATCACTTTTTTTGATTTTCTTATGTAGAAAAAATGAAAGTACAGTATTTCCTTGTTGGTTCTGCTGATAGTTTCAGTTCATTTCTAATCATTACTATTCAAACAAAAGAAAATAACTGTGGAATCATTGTTAAAGTAGAATAGTAGAGTGTATGTAACACCACCCTGAGAGAAGATGGAACAAACAGAGCAAATAAACAGAGATCTGATGGCAGAAATACAGTAAGATCCCATTAGTCCACTCTCTAAAGGAAATAAGATTTGTCAGGGTTTCAGAGCCATGGCGCCATGTGAGGTCATCATTATTCACTTACAGTTTTCCGGATTTCTGCAGAGAGACACACGCAGAAAAGTGAAAATGCTGAGTGGAATACATTGGGATCTTTTACTTATTGTGAGCACCACATCCCAGCTTTCACCATCTACATCACGGCTGTCCTCCCTGTTGTCGAGTCATCACATTTCTGCGGAAAATGAGATTCGCTGTGCCACGAAGACTGATGATCCCCTTTAACCTTCGCTACTGAAGCACTTTTCCTGTTCCGAAATAGCAACCGAGCCTTTTTTTGTCTCTGGTCTTTGAAGGCCTCTCATATCTTGTGTTTAAGTGCTGTTGACTTTGAACATGCCCTGTTTGAGTCTTGATAGGCCGCCCTATCAGCTGTACAACTTGAGGGGGATCGTTTTCTTCAAGTATACTCTAAGTACACTCAACAGGCGTATCCCAAGGGCAAATTGGATAGCATGGCGGTAATAGACCGGCTTTCTGTACTTAAGCGATATATCATCAACTTAGGAGAATGTAAAATATACTGGGGTTTACACTACACTGAAAAGTCTGTGCATATCTGTTAGTGGTGGGAGAAAAAATTGATTCACATACTGTATGTATCAGGATTTTTTTGTTTTACGATTTTTTTTGGTTCAAAAATCTTTTTTTCCCTATATTTAAATGATTCATTTTAAGCAGGGTGGAAAAAAAATACCACTTGTAAAGACCATAGACGACTGTATGAGTCATGGAATACACAGAAATCACCTCAGTGAAGGCACACAGATGACAGCTAGCTTATTATCGTATTAGCTTCAACAACACACCAGCGTTAAACCGCATTAACTTATGCGCAGATAAACAATACACTATGCTAATATCTATTCCAACTGTATTGTGTTATTAATCTCACCTTTTGTCATTTACACACAATAATAAACCACAAGTATATGAATTAGACTTGGGGAAAAAGAGGGCGATTAGCAACAACACAGCAAGTAACTAAACAAGGAGGTGGTGCGTTCAGGACTGTCGTAACATTTCTGGTGCGTTCAACAGCATGGGATATCTGAAAACTTAGAGAAAATTAGTCGTACTTGAATAAATATAGTTAAACAATCAACAATAATTAAAGTGTGTGGTCTTTCTAACAGAAGGGAAGAGCAGAGCTGGACATGTACACTTTAAAGTTCACTTTATTATGAAGTATGTTAATTTAAAGGCTCCTATTTGTGTTGTGTGGAGATAAATGTCACAGAATACTTCCCAAAGTCTGGTTTAAATATATTACTGCTGAATAAATCTGAACTGACTCACATATGATGTGCATTGTTTTGGTAAATATGGTTCCTGATATGATCTGTAGGCATCATCATTCAGCTTTTTCACGTGGTCTGGTGTTAAAAGGCGAGCGAAAAATTGGAAATATCGAAGAATCGCAATTTAAATCGAATCAGTACCTAAAAAAATCATAAAAGAATCGAATCGGGATGAAAGTGTCCCAACCCTAATATCTGTGCATATCTGTTAGTGGTGTGAAGTTGTGGAATGATCTGCCAAAGGGAGTTAAACCAAGTAAAAATGTGAGAGAATTCAAACAAAAGTTACAAATTAATCTCATACAAAAGTATAAAGAAAACTGAACATGAATATATGTGTGTGCTAGCGTGCACTTACATTGTTTAGCTATTAAAATGTAAACAAAAGACCTGGATTGGGATAAATAAATAAATAAATAAATAAATAAATAAATAAATAAATAAATAAATAAATAAATATGCTATTGCACTCACCCTAATCCTCTATAAAGCAGAGGAAATAAAAAAGAAAAATTAGGTGGTAACTACCACATTTTAGGAAAGATGAGAAAATGATGGTTAGACTGTGAATTAATTTAAAACGTTATTGAAATTGGTCCAGTAGATTTGTGTAAAGTTGCTGATAAACAAACAAACAAAAGGACAAAACAAAAACAAACAAATCAGAAGCAATACTTTCACCTCCCAAATAATAAATTGTTCCAAAAATTGATGACTTCTAGAGAAAGGAAAGTTAAAAACTATAACTGTACGTACACACTTGTTGAGTAATCGCTTCATGAACACGAGTGGAGGTAGTTTGAGGTTGTGTATTGGCTGTAAGTGTCATGAAATCCAGATTCCACAGGCTGTGTTGTGTCTGAGCATCATTTTGTCAGTCTCAGAGTTTCACTTTCTATCACAGCAAGGGGGCAACTTGTCCTGGAGATGTTCCAATTGGATGGAACATTACTGGATAAAAGTTGTAACATCATTCTGGCCACAGTCAGGTCAATATCTGATTCTGCTTTTCTGTCTGTAATGTCTATTTTTCTTTGTGATACCCAGAGGTGGGTTTTCTGTCTACGTTTGTGGACAAGAGTTTCACAGGTCTATTAAAAAAAAAAAAATAGAGCATCAGGATGTTTCCAACATATTGAATTTATTTGTTATTATAAGTGTACATGGCAAATGCTATATTGTTTTGATCACCTCTGTTTATTAATGTATTTGTTCTGCTATATGTTTCAGAATATCTGTATGTACTGGTCTGAACAGTTTGTAAAAAAGTAAAAGAAATAACATTTAGTTATGACTCTTAAGATTATTACATCCACTGTTTGCATTATTTGGAAAATCCAAAGGTTATGTTTTAGCTGTATTTTCTATTCTGTAACACATTGAGGTCGAAGCCTGCCTTGACTGAGGGGGAAGGGTGGGGGTGGGCGGAGCTTAAAGCAGCAGAAGGCAACTGGTGAGAGTGAGAGGGAAGATTTTTATGACTTTTAGCAGCGTTTTAGTGAGATTTAACTGGGTTTTAGTGATGTTTCAATTGTTTTACTGTGTTTTAACTGTGTTTTGGTAAGGTTTTATCAGCGTTTCACTTAAGTTCAAGTGTTTTAATGAGGTTTTATCTGCATTTTAGTGTGTTTTAACTGTGTTTTAGTGAAGTTTAACTGTTTTAGTGAGGTTTTAGTATCTATCCTTCCATGTTGCTAGTTGAAATGAACGCAAAACAAGAAGTGGACACAATCATTTCCTTCCGGTAGACATGCAGACATTAAGTGTCCATTCTGTCCAATCAAAACCTTCTGTACGTCCAGCTCTTAAAGCCCAATTAACTAGAGCGGAATTCACCTCTGTCCTATTTAATCCTTTATTTTGAATTAACATGTCCATGTAAACATAAAAGAAATAGTTTGATTCTGAATTATTTTACCCCAGATAAGAAATTGTGAATTAAAAAAACATCATCTAAATGTAGAAATGAAACTATTTACTTTCATGTTTTGTAAAATCTAAAGCAATATAAGGCAATGGGTTTCCTTAAGGTTTTCTAGTAAACTCAACTAGTTTGGGTTTAGAGTGTAGACAGTGTTCAGGCAGCGCTCATGGGAAATCATACTATCTCTATTGTATGAATCAGGTCAGTCAATTCATTAATGGGAGGGGTTACAAATCTAAAGCCATCTAGCAAATAAAGAGGAGCTGCCTTTAGTTTCCTTCTACAGTCAACATTATCATCCACCAAACACACTTCCCTTTTCCCCTCAGATTATTTTGTGATGAGAACATCCCATTTCCTCTGTTGGCTGCTGTTGCTAAAGTCTAAAGATAAGACGGTTCCTGCTGAGACCATTTTAGTATAATAATAAGATTCTTGTCTTAGTGTCGGAGGCTTCAAACAACTGTCAGTTTATGCAACACCCTATAAATAAATAAGTAAATAAATACATAAAAAGACCAAAAAAGGGAAATGTGGGGAGGAAACATAAACTAAATACACCATCAATGTACAAAATATAAGGAGCGCAAACAATAAAAGAAGTCGAATACATGAACAGTCAGTCTTTTATTGGGACCTCAACATGTTTCATTAATGCCGCCTTCATCAGAGTAAAATACAAAGGACATGTGGTCAAAAATTCATGGAAAGGAATATTTCTAGAACCACAGACGAGTTTATTTGAGGTGCTCTTTGGAAAAAGGGATACATAATGTAGAAAAACAGACTGGAAAAAAAAACTCTGAGGCGCTCTGTTTAATCATTAAAATGTCTGTCTATTATCATAGCATGAGCACATGTGGTCCATGTTCAAACCTCAGTGTGTCTGTGGGATGGAATGAAGATGATCATGTGATCATAAATACCTTTATGTATGACTGAGCAAGTGACAAAGGAAAAGGAAATGTAGGTAAAGAAGAGGGAATAATATGGATGTATATAATATGAAAGGGAGGGAAGGAAGGAAAGAAAGAAAGAAAGAACAGTAGAAAGGGAGCAAAGATGGCGGCAAAAAATAGCATAAGGAAGGAAGGATGGATCTGACAGAGGAAGGAAGGAAGGAAGGAAGGGAGCAAGGATGGATGGACGTAGATAAGAGTAGAAAGGAAGCAAGGATGGAGGCAAAAAATAGCATAAGGAAGGAAGGATGGATCTGAAAGGAAGGAAAGGTAGAAAGGGAGCAAGGATATAGGTAATAAAAAAAAGGAAGGAAGGATGGACAGAAGTAGATAAAAGAGTGGAGGATGGAGGCAAAAATAACCTATGGAAGGATGGATCTGAAAGGAAGGGAGGGAGGAAGGAAAGGTTGAAAGCAAGCAAGGATGGAGGCCCAAAAAGAAAGGAAGCAATGAAAAAGTAAAATAAATGAAACCTGTACTTTATTATGAAGGCATTTACCATCAGGTTTAATGATGGTAAGTTTTAAACCCCAAAAAGTTTTCCTCATCAAATAGAAATTATGTCTGCGTTTGTGTCACTGCGATTCTAGAGTGAACCAGGCCAGGGACAGCAACACACACACACACACACACACACACACACACACACACACACACACACACACACACTGCACTAGTGTACCTTATTAATGACAGATGATTAATTGATAGTGTTTTGTGAAAAGCCATCAAAGGTTCACACAACAAAGTTAGCAGCACTTATTAGACCATAGGAGTCAAACATGTGGCCCGGGGACCATATCAGGGGACCACCAAAATCTCCAGGTTTGGATCAATTTGTGAAATGCAAAAATTACACTAAGATATTAACCCATCCATATTTAGAACACTCTCTGTAAATGTTTTCATTTAGTTACACTAACACAAAGTATAATTTTGTAACAACAAAAAAACTCTGAATAACTGAAACAAATATGAACAACCTGAAATGAAAAAAAACAATCATGTAAATGTAGCTACTATTGAATATAGTATATATAAAATTTATTTATTTATTTAGGAAAACACCTTAGACCACACCTTTAATATAGAGGTGTCAAACTCAATTTCGGGAACCACATTCATCTCAACTATCTAATCTGTAGTGGGCTGGACCAGTACAATAATAACATAATAATATATAAATAATGTCAACTTCAAACTTTTGTCAATGTTTTATAATGAAAACATTTTTATGTCTACAAACAATCCTTTCAAACACTGTGAATAATATGAAGAAACTGAAAAAAAATCATTTTCATATCAGTAGAAACCAGATTAGGCTGGGTGAACATTTAAAAAAGAGGATCTATATGGAAATATTTAGAGAACAAGATATAAAGGAAATATCAGTTCAAATGTACCCAAAGAAATTGAGAAAGGAGAAATCTCTTAAAGACTTAAAAAAGCAGTTCTCTGGGAACACAATGGCGGATGGCGTGCACCAGCTAAATAAATTATCACGGGGCTATTTTTAAGCTGAAGTGTAAATGCAGTAATCCTTAGAGCAGGAGCTGCAAAGAGCCAACACACAGACGCCACATCAGGGAATACAGCTCCTGCTTTATCTGCACCTCCTGCCCACCCCACTCTATTTTCCCTCTGACACACACACACACACACACACACACACACACACACACACACACACACAGACTGGTTTCCATGTCTCATAAGGACCAAGTTTGTAATTATCATTTGTAAGTAAAATAGTCATTGGGTAGTGAATGCAAACACATAATTTTTTAAAATAAATAAATACTGGATTTTTTTGCAAGTAAAAGATACTAAAATATAATAAATGATTAAAATAATAAAATTCAATTCAATAAAATAAATGACAAAATAATAATAAAAAAAAAAAGTAATCGGACCTTTTAAAAATAAGTAAATCAATTTTAGTATTATTTTATTCAATTAATAAATAAAATAAATGGAAAAAAGGAAACACATCTTTAAACCTTTGAAAAATACATATTTCAGTTTGCACCAGTTTCCCTCATGCTTTATGGGGACTTCCAGAAAAAAAATAAGTTAATTAAGTTGAAGTTAAATTAAAATTTAAGTTAAAAGAAAGAAAAATTCCAAGGCAGTCTCTTATAAGTGAAGATAAAAAAAAGCCTTTATTAATCTGGCTTGGTTAAAAAAAAACTATAAAAATCATATAAAAACCCCAACGCGTTTTCGGCATCATGGCCTTCTTCAGGGAGTCAACTTAAAATTTAAGTTAATTTAAGTTTAACTAATTAAACTTTAAAAAATAAATAAATACGTCTCTTTATGTCTATTTCCTCCTTGCTTTATGGGGACTTCTGGGGGGGGGGGGGGGGGGGGACATAATTTGCATACTTCAAACATATTTATATTTTACTACTGGGGACCTGGATTTTGTTCCCTATGGTAGATCAATGTCCCCATAAAGATAGGAATAAAAACACACACACACACACACACACACACACACACACACACCCTGTCCCGACACCTCTATCTTTTCTAGCTTTATCCGTTTCCCATTCCTCTCTTGGTTTTTTCTTCCTCCTTTTTCCTTTCATATGGTAAAAGCTTCCTTTCTGTGTGGCAGTATTTTGCTTATCGCTGAGCGCTCTATGGGGACTCCACTGAGTTCTATTGTAACAAACAATAACAGACCTCTGAACAAGACAGGGAGGGGAAACATGTAAGTGGCACGCAAAGAAGCAGCAGTCACAGGATATTAGGCCACACTGGGTCATTCTCTAACTTACAAATCATTCTTAGCTGATGGATAAAGACCTGTTTTCTATTCTTTAGTCTGACCAGCAGACTGTTGGCACAGGCAGCGAAAAGTTTCTAGTACCAAGACAGGTTTTACTTCTTCCACTGGCAGTGTTTTTTTTCCTTTTTTCAAACTTGAATTAAGCAAAATATTGTATTTTCTGGACTATGAGCCGCTACTTTTTTCATGTTTGAACTATGAGGTTTATACAAAGGTGCGGCTATTCTGTGGATTTTTCTTCCACCACTCGGGGCGCTATAACGAGAATTAGAATCAAAACTACTAAGAAATATCAATGCAAAGAAGAATATGCTACTTTTTCTTTAGCAGAAAGAACCTAGCTAGGGCCTCCCTCCCCCCCCCCTCTCTGTATTAACCTTTTATTACCCATTTATGAATGGGTTGTTCATTATGTATTAACCATTTTTACCTATTTGCAACATACTAGTGTCTTCCAAAGATAAATATAAAATGACATTATTTTTAACCATCAAGTGCAGTGTTTGTATATCTGCTTTACAGGTAAACAAAGAAACAGGTGTAAACACTGCACCTGTTGGTCAAAAATAATCTAATTTTACATTTACACTAGTATGAACCTTTACAAGACATTAATAGGTATCAAATGGTTAATACATAATGAACAACCCATTTATAAATGGGCAATAAATGGTTAATACATAGTCAATTGTGTGTAGGTTTTAATTTTCTTTTTATTTATTTATTTGTGGTGTATAGTGCTGTTTTGGTATGGCAGAGGAGACCCTCTGCTGCTGTTTAATAGCACATAATGTGGTGTCGTTAATCACCGACACAGGCTGAGGTTTTACAAGGTTAATGACGGCGTAGCCAAGCTCTCAACTGTGTCCCATTCCTCAGGTATTTATCAGTGTCAACAGGAACCTGGGAGCTCGCTGTAGTTCATAGTTCGCTAACTCGTTGTGTCCCCATGTCTTCACCTCATCTTCTTCACATTCTCTGTCATTTTCTCTTCCTCTATTGACTCCATGTTATATCATACTGTAGGTGTTTTGCATGGAAGGCCAGAAACATGAACAAATCACCTTAAAAAAGCACTTAAGTGATGCACTGCAAAAATCAAACTCTTACCAAGTGTATATTTCGTAACACTTTACATCACGGTTCGCTAATATGGTAGTAAATCTATGGTGATTTTTATGTCATTTCATGATAATAATGATTTTGTAACCGCTTATTACAAGTAACAGATCACTAATAGGGTGGTAATTCTTCACTGACGCTCTGAAAAGGTAAGGATGAAAAGTTTCTACATAGTACAGATGCTATGAATAATTAAATATGAATATTATGCCTTAAAACCTGAAGGATCTGAAACACATGGAAACATGTCTGTAAAATATACAGAAAAGCAGACAGTACCATGGTAACCAATAATGGTTAGCCAGCCTGTTCAAGTTAGCTATTAGGCTATCAACCTAGCTGTAGCAGCTATGTTAGCATACAGTACAACAGGTACATTTCATACAATTTCACTATCTTGTCACAAATTACATCAGAATTACTATAGATTTACCACCTTATTAGCGATCTGTTACGTGTTAAGTAGTTACAAAGGCATTATTTCCATGAAATGACACCAAAATTACCATAGATTTACTACCTTATTCATGATCCATCATCTACAGTGTTAGCATGTTTTGTTTTGTTTTTTATCTCTAGTCCAAATATCTCATAAGACAAAAAACAATTCCTATATCTCACTGAAAACGTACTCCAACATTGAAGTACATGAACGTGTGCTTGAGAACATTCCCACCAGCACTGTGCCACCTGGAGTGCAATATAATAGTAGTAATTCCATAATAATATCATAGTGTCGACTAATGACATAGATGTGTTCATTCATTTTCTCTGCTGAAGTGGAAAAGTTTATGCAATAAAGTGACTAATGACATGCTGACACCTGACGCATGCCCGTCTACAAATTAGCGATTATTAAGTATAGGTAGATGCAGCTGTGTGCGGAATGACGCTAGAATAGAGGTATGTCATTCACTTTTTTCTTTAGTGTGATTTCACATTTACAGTGTGATTCTAGAGGATTATCTTCATATAGTCCAGGGCTACCACACAGGTTCCAATCCAGTCTGTGCTTTAACAAACAAAACCAGCCTAGGAATGGATTTAACGTTAAGCCTGTGTGTTCACCACAGCATCTGCAGTTCACTATAAGTGTTAGAGGGTGACTTAAAAAGTGGCTTAAAGGGTGAATTAATGGATGGGTTAACCCACCAATTTATGCACCCTTTTATAGGGTGTGTTAACGGATGTGTTAAAGGGTGCATTAAGGCAGTGGTTCACAACCCTAGTCCTCAAGTCCCACTATCCTTCCCTCTTCCAACACACCTGATGGTCATTATCAAGATCCCGCAGAGTTTGATGACAGGCTAATCATTTGAATCAGGTGTGTTGGTAGAGGGATACATCTAAAATATGCAGGATACTGGAACTTGAGGACCAGGGTTGGGAACCACTGCATTAAGGGGTGGATTATCAGATAAATTTAAAGGGTGTATTAACGGGTGGGTTAAAGGGTGTATATTAAAGGATTGGCTAATATACATACATGTATGTACATTGTTTATATCGGATATCGGTCGTCGAAATTATACAGAGCGGGCCGGGTCTGTGGGAATCACCTGTCACGATAACTCCATATTTGAAGCACAACTCCTAGTATTGTCTGTTAAAAGCTTTCCTTTTCTTGGAAGTTGTCGGCTCTTCTTCTGTCTCTTCAGTGTGCGTTTTCTTATTCGAAAAGAAACTTTCCAAAGACTTCTGTTTTTTACTTATTTTGCTAACATGTGGGTTACATTATTGCCGTTCAAGTGAGAGAGATGTATCCGAGAGAATACGGTCATTTTTCAAAATAAAAGATTATATATACATGAGAAATAATTAATTAATTATTAGGTGGCTGGTGGCCCGGGTACCAATTGATCCACAGACCACTGGGTTAAAGGGTGTTAAAGGGTGCATTAACAGATAAGGTTATGGGTGTATTATAGAGTCTGTTAAATGGTGTGTTGAAATGTGTGTTAAAGTGTCTGTTAAGGGTATTATGTTCACGAGTTAACCCAGACTATAGATCAGTATACATCGTCTTATAACTGCCTTTTCCAGTCAGTGTTTCCCCAAGTGTCACAGTAGTAATAGATGTTGTTGTTCTAAGTTAGTATTTTGTTGTTGTTGTTTTTTCCATAGTGGGTAAACAGGTATTCCATTTTTCTGCATTTAGTCAGCAAACGGTTTAGGAGCAGTAATATAAAATGCAGTGTCACAGCTACTCCCCATGATTTAAAAATGATGAAACACTCAAGTTATGTTTTAAAATCAGTAACGGCTGAAGACAAAGATAAAGCCTGGGGCTCTTGTCAGCATCAAAACAAAACAAAAAAGAGTGTGTGCTCCTGTTAAAAGTTCCATTCATACTTGTACCTGGGAACTTTCACCTCTGTAGATCTAACACACAAATATAGACACCAGCCATCGTGTGCACTAATAAATAAGGTTCTTGCTGTTCCACTTTTTGCTCCCTTGCATCACCATCTTTAAGCCCTAAAGGCCATGACAGCTATGTGTCAGGAGATATCTTGCATGATAGAGCAACACAAGCGCAAAGATATGGTACTAAGCCCGGTTTGACACTCCCCTGCTGAGAAACTAAAGGGAGCCGGAGCACTGGAAAAGCACAGCAACAAACAAATCCAGCGTGACACAAGTTAGAATACCAAAATATAAGCACTTTGAGAGCCTCTGTCTTTTGCTCTGCATAAAATAGACTTATTTACTTAACCTCACTGGGTTGTGCTGATGAGGAGCTGTGCTTTAGATACGTAGATGGAGAGAGAGTGAGGGAAAACTTCCTGTCAGTTGTTTATGTTTTTGAAATCAGGGCAGGAAAAGCACCAGGCACGCTCGCTAAGAGTTGCAGAATGAGATGACCTATTTCGAACACATGCTGGGAGACAAGGATTCTGAACCTTATCTGAACACTACAGAGATTCACAGCTCTGCACACACACACACACACACACACACACACACACACACACACACATATATATATATATATATATATGTATGTATGTATGTATGTGTATATATATATATATATATATATATATATGGATGGATGGATAGATAGTCGGTTTGTGCATGTATGTATGAGTTAACCCTTTATCGGCCAAGGTACAATTTAGGGTAATTTCCACTTACATTGCAAGACAATGATAATATTCAGGTCCAATGTGGTCTACATGGACTGTAAGGTTCAATGTGGTCTACATGGACTGTAAGGTTCAATGTGGTCCACATGGACTGTAAGGTTCAATGTGGTCTACATGGACTGTAAGGTTCAATGTGGTTTACAGGGTCTGTAAGGTCCACCTCTGCCTGAACAATGAGTGTACCTGCTTTTTTCAACACCATGACATAATGGTAATCAGTCGTGTAGTGGGGCCTAGAAGTGGGTAAACGCTCACTTTTTTTAAATTTAATTACACTGTTTTTTAAGTCATCCAGAAAAAAACATCCTTCAACACCAGTGACATGTCAGACTACTCTCTTTAGTTATTCCTCAAAAACCCATAAGTAATATTTTCTCACTATTCTAACATTATCATGACTTAATCAGGAGCTTTTTCTAGGTTTTACTAATCACACATGCAGCTACATGAATTTAAATGTATTCAATATGAAGCAAACAAACAACATAGTGTTAGCTTTTCATAACATTAAGCTTTCATGATGTTAGCTTTTCATAACATTAGCCTTTCATAATGTTATCTTTTCATAACATTAGCCTTTCATAATGTTATCTTTTCATAACATTAGCCTTTCATAATGTTAGCTTTTCATAACATTAATGTTATGAAAAGCTAACATTATGAAAGGCTAATTAGCCTTTCATGATGTTAGCTTTTCTTAACTTTAACCCTTCATAATGTTAGCTTTTCATAACTTTAGTCTTTCGTAACATTACCCTTCATAACATTTTGCATACTCACACAGTTTAACTATTGGCCATAACATCTCTTCTCCTCTGAATGTGCAGTCATAAGACCAGTAGTGTAACAGTGACTCATTCTAAAACCACCTTAAAACCTACCACAGAATGATGTATTCCATCAAAGTGCCTTGTCTTCATATGTCACTCACTTAATAGATTTTTATTCTGTATTTCTTGTTTACATTTCCAATAATCACACATCTTACAATGAAATCTGCAGTAACCTGTCAATCAACAGGGGTGACGCTGTCAGCTGTGGTGTCCAATCAGTTTCCAGAAGGAGTCGGTGCTAGTTAGCAAAATTATTCTGCACATGACCCGCCTTATTCTGCCTCTGATTGGCTCATCACTCCTCATTCCTAAAGTTAACCAGTCTAATCAGTGAATGCAGGGAGTACTGGCCAATTAGAGGCAGAATAGGGTGGATCGTGACTTTACCATCATGGGGGGAAAATGGGCAATTTCGCTTAAAAATACTATTGAAGATTTAGAAGTGGGTCCATTCAATGCTGACTGGACAATAAGTGGGTATACTCCATTTACTGTGTATACCCTGGACTACAGCACTGGTACTAATGTAAGGAATGATGTTTTTGTCTGGTGCTGTGATTCAGTCAGACCTGAACTGCAGAGAAAAAAATAGTCAGATGGTCCAGTCACCTGATTGGTGGATCCCAGTCTTGTCCCGCCTCCCTGTACACTAAACAGGTACAGAGGATGGCTTCATCAGTTCTTAATAATAACTCACATCATTGATGGGTTTTTGGAGGTTTTTAGACCCAATGTGCAGGACACAGTGTTATAAAAACAGCTTTGTTCATGTTGCTGTGACTGAGCTCAGTAAGAAATAATAGCATTGCACTTCATTTGGTTATTTAATTATTTATTATATCACTTTGCTGTATGTATGTATGTATGTATGTATGTATGTAGGTATGTAGGTATGTATATATTATTATTATTATTATTATTATTATTATTATTATTATTATGACCTAACAGTTTTACATTTTAGGTTCTTATGCTAGTTCTTATCCCAGACTGTTTTTATTTTCTTCTTTTATTATATTTTGCTTTTCATTCATTTTTTTTATTTTTATTATTTTATTTCTTTAACACTTTTATTTATCCATGTTGTGATATTGATGAACGGTGGAACACTGAGCACTTTTTGTTTTGACACTTGATCAAGTACCTCCCTAACAGTGTTCAGTGTGTGTTTGATTGTAATGCCAAATGCAATTACTCTATCTGCAGAACTAATCTACCAACAGGTATAAGTAAAAATGACCTTGAACCTTGATGTTCAAAAGTGTGTGTATGTGTGAACAGAGCAGCACGTATGTTGGTTTAATATTCTAAAATATGTTCCTTTCACTCTTCTTCTATGTTTATTGTTTTATATTTACTTTTTTCTTTGCTACTTATGTGTAGTTAATCACATATTGTGACTTCTAGACATCCATAATTTCAGTGTTTTATTGTCAAACACACCTTAAAATGCACAGTGATGTCAAAGCCCTTCACTGATTTCAACCCTTTCCAGCTGGAATATATTCGTATTCATGGTACAGTCACTCACCTTGGCATTGTCAGCCAGAAATGACAGATTCATTGGTGCGTAGAGGAATGCACTGTGATTTGAAGAGCAGCACAATCTTAAGAAGAGAACCAATTAAAAATAACACTCTTAATGTAAGTATATATTTCTACACTACTGCTTTGTCCATATTTCTACCTCTGGAGTAATATACAGTGGTACCTCTACTTAAGAAAGACCCAGCTAATGAATGATCCAAGTCACGAAAAACCTTTGCCTCAATTTTTTGTTTTGTGACTACGAAAGAAAATTCTATTTACGAAAGGAAACTGAAACCTCCGAGACATAAATAAAGTACATTACTAGACGTCACGTACGTACTGTACGTAGCATCCCATTGGCTATGACGGAGCTACCCATGATGCTTTTCGTGAGCATTTAACCCTCATTCATCACAGTTACGGTTGTTTCCTGAGTTTTTCCGAGTGTGCTCATTTAAACTTTACTACAGTACATATTTAAAAATGACGGTAAACAAGTCAATGGCGACTGCTGTGGGTCCCGGTAACACAGACACTTTAACGGTTATTTCTCCACCTAGACCAGTGCTTTTAGTATCAAAGGTTCAGCTGAAAGGTGCAAGAAAAGTATATACTATCATCAGCTTAAGAAAAATTGTTAAAAACTTGGACTCCGCAAGCCTGGAGACACGGACCGTTCTACAGAGTCTCGGTCTGATACGCCAGTCAGATCAAGCGTCCTACTGTGATACATTTCGGCGTATGGAAATGTTGATTTTGACGAGTGGACTGTAGAATTGGTTGTAAAATACAAAAGGAAATGTTCAGGTAGGGTACTTTGATTACACTGAATTCTGTACATAAAAACACAAATTTGAAAAATGTTAATATCATAAATATTTAATAAAAAAATCGATTAGCAGATGAGGTTAATGGCTTAGAATGGCAAATCACTTTTGTAAGAGCAATATTTTATTTAACGTTGATGGAAAAGTGCTTGCCCACATCATATTACAGTATGTAGAATCTGAGCTAAAATCAGTTCCACAGCCTTGACGGTGGAATTTTTACACTTTACAAATTCATCCCGCAGACCGCATTTGGCCCCCGGGCCGCATGTTTGAGACCCCTGGTCTATAGACTTCTACCCTGACTTGAATCTTCCATTAATAGTCGACGTGTTGCATAATCCTTACCCTGACCTTTACAAACACTCCTAAAGGCTCCCTGTGTTCGATCCTGAAGTGAAGTGTAGATGGAGCCTATAGAGCAGCTAATGCAGATAACTTCAAAGGTGAATGGACAGAATCCGTGCACCCAAGTCCTTGTTCATGGTTTCACTGCAGGACTGAGGCGACATGCTGAGGTGTGCACTGATTTAACAAGCTAGACACGTCTGATTAGAAATGCACAGGAGCCATAGGGGAGAATGGGGGGGAGGGGGGGGAGGGGGGGGAGGGGGGGGGGGTGAAGATGAAGCTAAGAGTAGAGTAAGACGGCAAACCACATTCATTACTCATCCTGGTGGCATGGAAGACTGACATCCTGTAGGCAGCAGCAGCATCCAAGTGTGAAAGAAAGTCCAGGTATGAGACTGAAAACACATATGAATAACACCACAAAAAAAGCACATTAATAATAGATCAACTCTTCCTTTGTTTAGGACGTAAACTTGATGAGTGGGTCTTGTAATTGCTTATTTCACCAGCTGCAGACAGGGGGGTAAGTGGTTTTCACGTCTCAGTCACATAGACACAAACTCACAAGCAATTACACAGTGCAGAAACATGCCAAAATTGTAATTCTCTGTTCAGTACTGCAGATCTCACACACACTGAAAAACTCATGTCAGGCAGTAATTCACACACTGGTCTGTTTAATTTGGGTTTGGCAGATTATAGTAATTAAGCAAAAGAAAAGATTTTCCATAATAATTTGCCCTTTTCTGTCCTTGAAGTGTGTGAAAGTGTGCCAAAGGGTGTTCGTATTGGCTATTTTATACTGTTGTTAATAGCTTCCAGGGGTCAAGTGTATTGATGAATGATTCCAAACGCAGGTGGGGTCATGAACTGCAGCTGTCTGGTCAATAATATGATGCTACATCTATGGACAGTCAGTACATTTACATGCACATAGAGCAGGGGTCTCAAACTCATTACTTTCAGGGGCCACATTCAGCCCGATTTAATCTCAAGTGGGCCAGATCAGTAAAATAATAGCATAATAACCTCTAGAGAAAAAAATTACAATTCCAAATTTTTGTCTTTGTTTTAATGCAAACAAACCCCATTTCCTTATGAAAATACTTACTTTTTTCAAAGAAACTATCCAACAAGAAAGGTGTGAATAACCTGTAAACCTGAAATATCTCAAGAAAAATATGTGCAATTGTAATAATAATAATATGCCTTAATTTATAATTTACGCACATGCATGATGAATCTGATTTAATTTTACCAGTGTTGTACCTGAACGACTTCATTGAACGATCGTTCACGAACTATATCATATTTTTGACGAACGTGAACGACTCGTTCACTTTTGCCAAATGAACGGGAAGTTGTGAACGCGGTTATTCTGGCATTTATTGAACTGCGCTCTTATGTAGTTCACATTTCATTCTTATCATGTTGTAATTATTGAGTCCTATGAGGTATAAAATGGGATCAAAACACAACATTATTATCGATGTCATTTTTGTATTAATCTGAACAAATTTTGGCAACATAATGTTATGGAATAGCCAATGAGAAGCATTTTGGGCGGGGCAGAGAGAGAGAGACAGAGAGAGAGAGAGAGAGAGAGAGAGGGGTGCAGAGAGTTTTTGGGCGCGGAGAAAAAGAGTTAAATGTACAGAGTGTGACCGGCGACCGGAGCAGGTGTTGTCCCTGCATTGAAAACGAAACTCACTGACACGGCTCCTTGTGTTCTAAGAACCCGCAGAGGGAAGTTAACCCCGGGGTAAGGTACTGGAGATTCTGTACGAGAGGAGGACGGCATTTTCCCCTGATTTCCTGACTACAGTTAGGGTAACGTTAGGAACGGTTAATAATAAGTTTACAATAATAACACAAAAAAAAGAACAAAAAAAAGAACGAAAAAGTTCATTTTGGGAATCATTGACTTCTAGTTCATAATTTGGAAGAATGAACGATGAATGGAACTAATTCATATTGAGTAAGTTGAAGTGAACTTTGAACTAGTTCCTAATCAAGGTGAACTTTCCCAACACTGAATTTTAGGTTGTTATTTATTCAGGTTTTTCATATTTTATTTTTACAGGATAGTTAGTAGTAGTTATTTTTTGCACTATAATAAAGATACATTTTAATTTGTTATTATTTATGGGCATAATGTAAATTATTTTCACATCAAAATGAGAAGAAAATGTGGAATCATTCTTTGTTGTATGTTATTCTATAGATCATGTTAGTCTGTATGTGGAACCTGAACTAAAATGAGTTCCACAGCCTCATCCCAGGGGCCGCATTGGAACCTTTGGCAGGCCGCATTTGGTCCCCGGGCCGCATGTTTGAGACCTCTGACTTAGAGAAATTCAACTTATTGTCTGACTCCAATTAAAATCAAAGTTTTAAAAGCCATGTATTCGAGCTGCATAATATATTGTATGAGCATCACATGACAGGTCCTGCAATGTAGGAAACAAATGAGCTCAACATTTTCTCATCTAATTTCAATAGAACCTGACACACACTGAACACATCACAATTATTCTGAAGCAGTTTGGAGTGAGTCACTGGAAACAAGACTGAAAAATGAGCAACAAACAAGAGACAAAAATCAACCAAAACTCAGAAAGAAAAGCAGTGTCAGTTATGTGTGGGTTTTTTTAAATTGATTGATTTAATTATGAATTATTAAATTACATTTTTTTCATATTTTTTTTGTTAATTGAATTATATTTAATTATAAATGATATGAATTTAGTTTCTATTTATTTATTTTTATTATTAATTTCTTTTAATTATTTCAGCTACAATAAGGATGGCACTGAAATATATGGGTAGGTAGGTAGGTAGGTAGGTAGATAGATAGATAGATAGATAGATAGATAGATAGATAGATAGATAGATAGATAGATAGATAGATAGATAGATAGATAGATAGATAGATAGATAGATAGATAGATAGATAGATAGATAGATAGATAGATAGATAGATAGATACAAATAAAATCATTAGTAATAATAATCTTACCTCGGTCCACTTCTGCAATACAGAACATTTGCACCTTTTGTAAATTATTAGAATCCTTACTTTAACCTCCAGAATGTATATGTATTCAGATGTTTTTAATTTTATTTTTGGCAGATCTTCAAGACAAAATATGACATTTTGCTCCTTTAACCAGATTGGGATGTATACAGATACACAGTGACATAAGTTGTTTTCATGGTTTTTACGGCAGCACTAATCTGTCTGATCTTAAAATCAATAATTTCCTGTGAATGGAACCAGAGAAAGACTTTTTTTTTTCCATTAAAATGCAAAGCATGTGTTTTATCCATGTTTGTGCGAGTGCGTTTGAACCAATAGAAACATAAGTAACATCAGCATAAATTGACAATTCACATTATATCATGGAACTTTACCTCCAGGCTTTAGTCTGCTTGTGTGCGTTAAATATAGTAAACTAGCAGTGAAATTTAAACATTTTTTTTTGTTATATTTTTTTTTTTTGCATTTGATGGTGTAAAAATGCAAACTAACCATGAAATTGTACTTGTGGAAAAAAACAAAGAAACCATGAGACATTCCTGTATTCGGAGGGGTGTGTGTGTAAAAACAGAAAAACAGATAGCAGTGTTCCGAGTGTTCTTTGCTTTCTGTGTAGACAGAGAGAAGAGGGAGAATTGAAGAATCTTTCCTACGTGCTGACAGCTTGTCAAAACCCTCCTACGACTGTAATGAATTTCATCCTTTTGTGCTGTGTGGTCCCACTGCACTGATAAGCCCTGGCACTAATACAGTTAACATGAAGTGAGAATGTGTGTGTGTGTGTGTGTGTGTGTGTGTGTGTGTGTGGGCTGACATGGTGTTTACATGCTTTTGAACAGAAATAGCTTGATGCAATGCAGTGTTTGTCAATAATGATGATGAATTTTATGTGCTTGAATTTGCACGGCTGTTTGCGTGTATGTAATATTAATGGAGCTGAACCAGAAAAGGAGTGTTTCTGCAAATGTTTTCTCTTCTCTGTTCTGTTCAACTCTACAAAGTCAAGACGTTAACATGTAATCAGGTGACAAACAAAAAGGGAAATATCATGGGAAATGCAAACATCAATGGGAAGTTTTGCACTATCATTAAAACTGTATGAATTTTTCTTTGACCCGGTGTTGATATTTAATTCTGTCAAAGTCATTTTTAGTTCATCTGGACGAAACCGTCCATTGTCATCGTCCAAAATTCACTGAACTTGCTTCTCCTCCCTCAGTTCTCAACAGATTTCAATTCTGATTGATTCATTAGATAGATCTAAGTATTAGGCATAAAACATAACACTTTATTTGTCAAAATTTCTCTATTTCTATTTCTCACAGGATTAATCCAAAGCAACCCTGTGATTAATCATTAATTAATTAAACATTTTCATCATTTGACAGCCTTATTATTATTATTATTATTATTATTATTATTATTATTATTATTATTATTATTATTATTATTATTATTATTATTATTGTTGTTATATTATTCTTATTCTCACTCTTATTCTTATTCTCACTCTCATTCTTATTCTCATTCTTATTCTTATTCTCACTCTCATTATTATTCTCATTCTTATTCTTATTCTCATTCTCATTCTCACTCTCACTCTCATTCTTATTCTTATTCTTATTCTCACTCTCATTCTTATTCTCATTCTTATTCTTATTCTCATTCTCACTCTCACTCTCATTCTTATTCTTATTCTCATTCTCATTCTTATTCTTATTCTTATTCTCATTCTCAATCTCATTCTTATTCTCATTGTTATTCTCATTCTTATTCTCATTCTCATTCTTATTCTTATTCTTATTCTCATTCTCATTCTTATTCTTATTCTTATTCTTATTCTCAATCTCATTCTTATTCTCATTCTCACTCTCACTCTCATTCTTATTCTTATTCTCATTCTCATTCTTATTCTTATTCTTATTCTTATTCTCAATCTCATTCTTATTCTCATTGTTATTCTCATTCCCATTCTTATATGTCAGTTGTATGACGTATCCAGACTCTACCCCACCCTCGTCCATCAGTACTGTAGACGGGCCTCAGAGGAATAGTCGGGTCAGAAAAAGAATGAATGAATGAAATGTGTGACAGTAAATAGTTTTGTCCTTTTGCACTTATTCACAGTAAAACACACACACACACACACACACAAAGCAGCTGTTGTCATCAGTCAGGCTGGCATGTATCTTTATGTCTTGTCATCACATGCTCTGTGTCTTAAATGTCACTTGTCTCTCTTCGCTTCATCTGCCTCATTGTCTTTGCCCTGCATGTGAAGTGTGTGTGTGTGTGTGTGTGTTGTATTCATATCTTTCTGGGGACATTGATGTGTGTACACAGTCACACCTTGGGGACCAAAACGCAGGTCCCCACGAGGGTTAACCCCTTAATGCTTACTCTCACAAATATATATATCTATCAGTGACGTGTGGATCGATGTGTAAATGACCCGCAAACGACTGCTTTATTAACTAACCCGCCCACAACTCGAACCACAAGAAATATATTTGAAAATGACTGATCCAACCCGCTTCTCGACCCGCATTTTTAAAAAGTAGTCAATGGTCTTTATGAACATCACATGACCATACTCACATACCTGCATGTTAAAATCAGATGTCATTGATTGTAAGTTAACATGCTGAGATATTGAGATATTTTTGTCCTGCTTCATCATTCAAAAGTTATTAACACGCAGCATCTAAACCAAGGGTCGACAACATGTAACACCCAAAGAGATATTTGAACCTGGTTTACACAGAAAAGAAAAACAATGTGTCCCAAACCTTAACTTTTTTTGTTTGTATGTTTCCAGAGCTTCCTCTCTCCCAACTTTACTTTCTCTCTTGCTTCCCTCCATACTGTTGGATACAGACGACGTACGTCACCTTCATAGAAATTCAGTTAATAAATCATATTTACCAGGTTATTTTAATGTTTATTTCAAATGACAAATATCATTAAAAATATTTTTCAATGTCCCGTAACTCACTTCGGGTCAGCCATCACATCTATCTATTATATGTCCTATAGTCAAATGAATTATCTACAGTTAATTTAGCATTTCCCTTTATTTTAAACTTATTTGTAAATTCAGGTGTTAATGGGTTAAATATAAATGTAGATCCCCACAAGTAAAATATAAATCTGTGTGAAGTACGCACGTTTATGTACATTTTTAAAAAAAACTATGCAAAATATGCACATTTATAAAAAAAAAAACATTAACTTGTATTTTCTTGAACTCCCCATAAAGTATGAGGGAAACAGGTGCAAAGTGAAACATTATTTTTTATAAAGGTTTGAAGTTGTGTTGACTTTTTTTTTTTTAATTCTATACATTTATTTATTTTTTCTTTTATATATTTGTTTAATTTTTACCTTTTAGTTTTTATTCATTTTTTAAAACTGATTTATTAATATTGAAAAAAAAAAGGATATTTATACTCATTATCTAATGGCTAATTTACCAACAAGTGATGATTACAAACCCAGTCCTCATGAGGCATGGAAACCAGTGTGTGTGTGTGTGTGTGTGTGTGTGTGTGTGTGTGTGATGGACACACTGCAGCTCTCCACCTCTTCTTGTTCGTTGGCTGTAGCTCAATGATGCCCACTGCATTGATTTTCTCATGCCATTTTATAATTATGTCTCCTCTCTTTTTATTCTTCCTCCCCCTCTCTTTTGCTCTTTTTCTCTTTTATCTCATCCCTCTTATCCCCCCCCTCTCTCTCTCTCCCTCCCTCTCTCTCCCTCCCTCTCTCTCTCTCTCTCTCGCTCTCTCTCTCTCTTTTCTATTTTTCTAATTCCATCCCCCTGATCCATTTTTATGCCTCACTGTGCCCATGCTTGTTATCTTGGCCCTTTCTAATTTTTTTTTCTTTTCTGTTTGATCTCAACTTCTTAATTTCCTCTCTCATCTACGTCACTCCTCTGTTTCGTTTTTACATTGTCTCTCTGCTCCTTCTCTGACGGTCGTCTTTTTTCTCCTTTTTTAATTTTTTTTTTTTATTTCATCTTACGTTTGTCTTTACTGTTACGTCTACTGTTCTGTTTTCATTTGTGTGACTTTATTCCAGACCTGGACAAACTAAGGCCATGACTGGCCCACATGACGACACTGATAAATTAAAATCAATGCAAATATATGTATATCATACAGCTTTTATTTTGTAGAATCTGTTTAATGTTTTTTTTCCACAGTCAGCAGAAGGTTTATGCACTGATTGATGTTTTCGAAAGAAATGTAAACTTTTTCGTTTACACAATTGCCAGGAAATTGAAAGTGTATTGATCATATTGAAAGATTTTTTGATGAATGAATAAGCAATTAATTGATTAATTGATTGATTGAAATCTTTAATTTGAACATGTAGAAAATAAAATCAATACAAATCATGCAACAAAACATCAACTAGAAAAACACTGAGAGCGCAAACCAAGGCAGACCCCCCACCCCCACCCCTCCTCAAATGAAGAGAGGTCCACCAAGGGGTTCTATCTGTCTGTCTGTTATGTAGCAAGATATCTCATGGACTTATGGCTTATTGATGACATTTTCAGGATGTGTTGGGAGTGTCACAAAGAACAAATGATTAAATCTTGATGGTGATCTGGAGGAGATCCTGGATTCTGGATCACTTTGAAATTTTACATTGCGGTAAATGGAAAATAAATTTCAAAGTGAACCAGAATCCTCCTTAGCGGAGGTAATAATGGTAACCCTAATCCTAAACAAAAGGGACACACACACATATACACATATATATGTATATGTGTGTGTATATAAGTTATAAGAATGACATATATATATATATATATATATATATATATATATATATATATATATATATATATATATATATATAACTTTGTCATCTAATAATTGTGCATTTTTATCCCATATTTATGACTTCTTATGTCAATTGTGTCATTTTATCTCATGATTTCAACTTTTCCCTCATAATTATGCAATTCTTATCTCATATTTATGGCGTTTTGTCTCACTTATGACCCCCCCCCCCCTGCCAGTAACCACAAAACTGAGTATTGTGACCTAATCAAATACAGTATGTACACAGTAACTTACTTTAAAGGCCTTTATTTTTGCATACTTTTGAAAATGTTGTGATTTTCCTGGTTAAATAAATATTGTGCCATTTTTGTTTTTAGTTTTTTACTTTATTACAATTGAGAAGTTGTACTTTTTTTTTTTTACTTTTACTAAAGTAAATTATTTGAATCAGTTCTTCTAATTTTACCAGAGTATTTTTTCATGTAGCTGTACTTCTACTGAAGTACTGAATTTAAGTACTTTTACCACCTCTGGTCTTTATGGGTTAAGACAACAGCGTCTCACTGAAACACCATTTCCATTCGTGTGGACAGTGCAGATGTTAAACTAATACTGCGAAGTCAGTCATGTTGAAAGCAAATATAAAAACCAAACTTATGAGACACTATAAAAACTGAACTTTTTGGCGATAGCGTTTCGTGCAGGTAGATATGGGGGAAAAAACAGGCTTCAACAGGCCTTGTTTTACACAGTAACACAAGTGATTTGTGTGACTTTTTATGACACCTGATTGTTTGTATACAGTTGTAATAGTATATTATATAGTTTTGTTGGTTGTGAATGTTTGTTCCGTCATATCCTCCTGAGACACAGTAAGGAAACCTTTTCATCATCTTATATTAAATAATTACTGTCATTGGAAACAGCAGTTTTTTCAGATACATTTTTCTGACTTTATTTAATTTAATGTCCCTTTCAGTGAGTATTTTTTATTTATTTATTTTTAAATAAAGCTGTGAAACCCTTGTCCATTCCAGAGGACAAAAATATATTTCTGAGCCTCAGGAAGATATTGTGACACCAGATTGTTTTTAAAATACATGAATAGAATTTTCCCAAGGAATTCCTGAAATATTGGCTGCTTTTAATTTAAATATTAGTATATAACTTTGTTTTTTAACTACATTTAAAATTATTGATTTCAATTTGTCTAAGTTATGAAAATGTTTCGTTCAAACACATTTTTAATGAAAAACAGTGGATTTTTTTTTTCCTACTTGGATTTTAGAATAAAATAGAATAGAATAATTTTATTTTCATTGTCAGACAAAATGAAACTACATTTAGCAGTGTCTCTCTCTCGGCACCAACATAAACTCATCAATAATAATCAATAAAAAGATCAACAATCATGAATAAAAAGACATCATAAGAGTCTATATCGTGCTCTTATGATGTATATAATATATTTACTTAAATGTTTTTATGTCACTTATTTTAATTGTCTTTTAATGAATTTGAATCATTTTAATTTTCTTATATGTTTCATGTAAAGCACTTTGAATTGTCCTGTACATGAAATGTTCTATACAAATACATTTGCCTAAAATACACTCATACTCATATGACCCCATTAAGAAAATTAATTTCCCACTTAATTTCCCTCTGTCCTGTTTTTTCTCCTTTCTGTAGCTTCTCTGGAGTGCACACCGTCTTCACCGTAGCCTGATCCAATGGGACAAATGGACATAGATGTCGACCGCCTTTGCAACTCACCATCAAGACCCCCCCCCAACTTCACCTCACCCAACCCCCTACCCACCCACCCCTGCTATATGTGATCTCCAGACTTCTTCTTGATCCAATCAAAGCTCTTGGCGTCACACTTTCGGTGTCTGGTCTTGATTTCTCCAAAAAAGACACAATCTGGGGAAGGGGGGAAAAAAAAGAAAAGAAAGTTCTGCCTTCTCACCAGTCGCTTCTAAAAAATCTCCCACATGTTGTGACTTGCAGTTTCCTCACAGTCTAAACAAATCCCCACAGCTTCCTGGAATCTGACCAATAGTTTCCATTACATTTGTCCCATCTCTAGTCATCTCTGACCTTTCCTCAGAACCTTCTCGCAGGCCTCTCACGCTATAACTCCTACACTCTTCACATACGTCTATTCATTCCCTCTCCCTCCAGGATGTTTCTGACAGCCGAGCCCTTCCAACGCCCATCCATCCACAGTTTAACACTGGCTGCAAGCAACAAGAGTTTGGCTTGGCTGCTTGAAAGTATTTAAGGATCGTTTCTCTAATATTGTCTTTTGATTGAGCAATAGTTGTATCTGTGGGAGTTGGTTTCTTTAAAGGCAATTTATTCCACAACAACTATTTTCCTCTTAGTGAAAAGACAAACATCTACATTTCACTTCCTCATTCTGTCATTTAAACACAATAGGTCTATTTAAATGGGAGATTTGATTCCTGCCTAATTCTGAATAACTGTAATTATAATTAATAATTAATGTTTGAAAGACCAAAATATGAAATATAACATAACATAATATGTGTTACAGTTATAAAGAAAGAAATAATCTGACATTTACCTCCAGTTTGACTGTTGGGTCAAACTGACCCAAACTGTATCAGTCACTCTGTTTACATGAGAGTTTTTATTCCTGTTTAATTCTGAATAAAAGTTAATTCCTCTTTAGGATGAAAATGTTAACACCTAATTCCAGTTTAAAATTACTATTCTAAATTAAACTTAATTCTGAATAAAGTTAGTGGTTTATTCTGATCCAAATCTTGAATTCAATAATTCCTCTACTATGGTAAAGGTAAACACACATAGAGCAAGAGGGGAAGGGGGGGGGGTTCCTTCATGCATTTTGAGCCAATCAGAGACGCCTAAGCGCCGCGTCATGGACATGTATGAGGAAGTACCGGTAAACTGTTGTTCGACCTCAAGTCATTTTTCTACCGTGAAAAAAAAAAGATTGAAATAAAGAAATCCAGACATTTTGGGTTTTTTTAAATAGAACCAACACACAATGTATTCAATAATGACGGAGAACACAGCAATACTTAATAAAATAATGAAGGAATGACACCTTTAACATTTCCAGTAAACACAAAGGAAATAGGGTTAATTCAGAATTATTTTAATAATAAATAAATAATTCTGAATTGAGAAACATCATGTAAACTTAGCCAATGACATTCTCTGTTTATCAGTATTGCACTTTAATATGTGTTTTCCTCTAATGATACACAGCCCAACTAAGAACATTTATAATTAAAATTTTTATTAGGGCTGTCAAATTATAAGAAATTAGAATCAGATTAATCATAGGATTGCTGTGGATGAATTTTTGATTAATCATGGTTAAATATGAATTATTAATCTATGTTAATTGCATTTAATTTTGCAAGAAAGAAGGGAATATATCTGACACTTTTGTTGCAAACTGGGTGACACATAAGCCCAAGTGTTCGCAGAATTCCCGACTAACATATGCTTCATATTAAAGTGGTATTTTAAGCTGGAAGTGACTGTGAGAAGAAAACTCCATCTTTCAGTCTGCAAAACATAGCTGGTCTGCCTCAGGGGGGCTGGGTTGTACTCAAATACCCCCCAAAGTAGAGTAAGAAACACAAAAAAAAGTGACAAAAAATATACAAAAATCGAATCAAATCTACTGCAAAAAAAGCAATGAAATATCCAAAACGTATTCGAAACTTATCTAAAATACAGGGAAAAAAATACCAAAAATGTGCTAAAGTATAGAAAACATATGCAAATAATGTGAATATATATGCAATAAACATGTTTATTCACAGTTTAAACAAAACGACTTGAAACTAAGCAACTGTTCCCTTTAATTGCATAAAAAAATTTAATCAATGTAATCATGATGATGTTAATCCAATAATGTTAACAGCCCTAATTTTTATTTAACTTATATTTAACCAGGATAAAAAGATCCGATTGAGATTAAAAACCTCCCGAGAGGTAGCGTAAATTACAACACACACTTAAAACATGGACAACAGATCAAATTGAAGTCATTGAGGTAGTCTGTAGCACTTTTGAGTTTGGATTTAAAAGCATTCAAGGACATATTAAAGAGCTTTTCCAGTTCACAGAAATAGATCTTTGCTCTTTTGTGTGTACATTAGCTTGACCACTGTTCACTTGTGTGTATCAAATCACATACTTCTGTACTTACACTTATTTTTAGCATGTTACTGCATTCGCCACGTCAATTACAACCAAATACAGCAAACTATAAATACCAGGATGTGTGTAAAAAGTAAAAAAAACAGTCAAAAAAGTGAAATCTCAAGTATTGGACTCTTGTCACCTTCAATAAATGCTATCATGACTGTGTAGCAGACGGAGAGGGACCAGAAATGGCAGCAGAGGGGGTTAGGAGGCAAGAAACACTGCAAAAAAAAACAACTTTTAATACAAATAGAATGAGAACATGATGAATAATTCAACAGATAAAGAATGGAAAGTTAAATTTAATGGTAGGATATTCTGGTGGGCGGTAATGCTTTGCTGATTAATCATTAAAAAGCAATGAGTGCTAAACAGCCAATTTGATTTATTGAAATTTGTGTACTGTATAAGTGCGTGCACTCTGTGTACAGTGCATGTAAGAGCATTAACTTTCATAGTGGAGTTTAGATACAGGCTTCATAATTACATGAGGTGAAATTAACCATGTTTTTTTTTTTAAGTAAAGAGTAAAAAAAAATGAACAAATGCCATAATTTTGCAACTTTTATTTATATTTTGAGTAACACTGCTAACCATGTAAAGCACAGTTGTCAAACATGTGGTCCTGGAGCTAAATCCAGCCCACCAAAGGATCCAATGAGGTCCCTGGGATGAATTTGTGAAATGCAAAATTAGATTCAAGATATTAATCGTTGTAGTTCAACATGTAATTCCAGTTGAAAACGATCATTCCAAATTAAACTTAATTCCGAATATTCCAATCTTAATTCCATTAACAGTTAATTCCACTTTAACATTATTCCTGTGGTTCTGCACACGCTCCTGGTCTCGACGCACATATTCCACGCTGCCGACATTAGTTTGTTGATTCCTATGTTCTATTCAGCTTCGTAAGCATCACAAAAATAAATGCGAAAATCATATGTCGTATCTGGTCTAACATGTTGATAGTTGAAATGAACACAAAACAGGAAGTAGACATCCAGACATTAAGAAACCATTCTGTCCAATCAGAACCCTCTGTACCTCCAGCTCTTAAAGCTGAATTAACCTTGTTGTGAATTGGGGCTCTATAAATAACATTTCATTTAATTAAATTTAATTGAATTTATTTGAATTTAATTTAATCGAATTGAATTAAATTGAATACACCCATTTCCCATGTTAACCTTTATTCAGAATTAACATGTCCATGTAAACACAAAAAAATATATATATCCTAATTATTTTATTCTGAGTAACTTATTCAGAATTTAAAAAAACATCATTTAAATGTACCATGTGTGATACAAACATGGAGGTTATAGCAAATATGTGAGATGATCCATTTTCATATTATATGTTGATTACACTCATTAAGTCTAGTAGAAGCAGTTACATACTGAAAACATATTTTAATTATTTTTCCTAGATGTTCAAGTTTCAAAATGAGTCAATTTGACCCATAACATAACAGTCGGCTTTTAAACTCCCTCAGGACTAGCTGTCACCAGATACACCCTCCCCTCCCCTCCCCTTATCATGACTGTATCCTATTTTACACATCTCCGTGTACATTTATGTGCCCTTCCTGTCATGTGCACAGATCTGTAAACAGTGTTCAGCATCACTCGGTCAACTACCCGTAATGTATATCTTCATCTCATACCCTTTGCCCCTCAATATTGTGGATCGCTCCCTTATGATAGGCAGTAAAACTGGAAGAACTTCACTGTGAAACCAACCAAAAGTTCATCGGGGGATTAAACACTGAACCTGGCGACACATTCGTTACGATTAAGTCATCCCCTCGCCCTTCCCGAAATGAACGACATCATTGTGAAAAGCAATCCCGAGAAGATGAAGCGGAACCTGAAACGGACCGTTTTGAGAAGGAAAACCGAGAGAAAAAAAAATTCCCTTGGTGTCGCTAAACGCACTGTGTCGGTAGGTAAACTGATTTGGCAACCTGAAAGAGGTGGCTGAAAGAGAAAAGGATCAGGCAAAGCTAAAGGGCTTGTGAACCAAGAGATGCTTTGACTTGAGATTCTTTGCCGCTAATGAGGAGAGAAAAAGAAGAAAAGACATCACAGATAACAAAGAAGAGCCTTCTTTATTTCCTCCCCTCCGTATTGCTGACTCTTTATTGCTTTGTCTGCTTTCCATCTCACTGCCTGAGACTATTTTTAGATGAGATATATTGAAAATAGTGTAGAAAGGAGATGTGTTGTACGCAAAAAAAAAAAAAAAAAAGAAACTCATCGTGGAAATGTTGTCTGTCAGTCTGTTAGAAAGACACAGTGTATCCTATTTATCTCCGATGACAAATCTCTGCTGTCAATGTGAATAATGGCCACTCACTGTTGTAATTATAGGTATTTTCACTGCACTTAAAAGCATGTGTCTGTCACAAAACAAAACAGCTGGAAAACGTTGTCATCTAGGACAATATACGTGTGAGTGTAAATACATTCTAAAATCCTGTAGCCAGTATAACAACCTCTAAATATCACCGACTGATTTCAGTGTACTGGGAGGGTGTTCGTCAAAAAAATCTGGTGTAGCGTGTGCTGTCGTCACAGTGACAACCTCTTTCCTTTTGTAGATGGGAGCGAATGATTGTTGATCAGAAGTGTGGTTGAATCGGAAAAAAAGAAAAACTGAAATATTAAAAAAAAAAAAAAAAAAAAAAAAGTGGTGCCAGGCAAAACAAACCCCGCCCCCTTGCAAACATTTTAGCTCTTAATGGACACCTCCCTCTCAAAATGTGAAACTATGGGTTTGAGTCATTTCCTATCTTTTCAATAATAGTAACTGAGTACTTATAATATTGACCATTTGAAATCATCTGACCTTGATTTTGGCCTTTTAACATCACTCAGGGTCAAAGGTCATGATGCCATTTTTAAGGTAAGGTAAGGTAAATTTATTTGTATAGCACATTTCATGTACAGGACAACTCAAGGTGCTTTACACAAAAACAGAAACAGAAGAAAATTGAAATGATAAAGCCACGAGTTGAGTAAACACGCCGGTTTTCTTATCTCTAAATAATAGTAACTGTGTGACTGTGTCCGAAATCACTCACTGACTCCTTACCCCATACTCCCTACATAGGGAAATAAATGTAGTCTGCTACATAGTGAACTCAAATGAAAACTTTTCGGACATTACTACTGTGCTGTTTAAGCGCATCATCACCGTCGAACGATTAAAACGTAAGTGTCATCTCTCAAAAAAATTAAAAGACTTTTACATTTTTTGTACTGTCTGCAATAAAATAAAATAAAAAATTTGAATTGGCTCACAACTGTTTTACTGTTGTTAACTGTTAAGTAACTCTTGTCTGGCGCCTATCATCCAACAGACAGACTTAACGGTTACTGTAGCCCTGCCGGTATGACGCCCAATCTCAATCTATCCGAATTTCTTTTAATCATAAATATCTCCGTACTTTGGCTATTTTTTTATTCGTGCAATGCATGATGGGATATGGTGCTTTGGTTAGCGACCATCGATGTCCACTACATTTCGCGGTGGATTGTGGGATACATTGATTGCACTATATAGTAATTACAAATAGTTCACTAAAGATTCGGACACCCCTACAAAATGTCATGGTCCCTACGATATAGGGGGTGATTTAGGACACAGCCTATGTCTCTATTGCCACTTATTTTTCTGTTATAGTCAATTCAATTATTTTAGGTATTGATCCAGTGACCCCTGACCTCTTGAGTCGACAACAGTTCAAAATCTACACACACAAGATGTAGAATTGAAAGACCACCATTTTGGTTTTCCTTGTCAGTCTTGAAGATGAATAATTTAAAAATGATACCCAACATTCAATTTTGACTTTTATTTAAGATTCAAAGTGTTTATTGTCATGTGCACAGTATGGAAACGTGTTTACTTGTACAATGAAGTTCTTACATTACTGTCCGCAGAATGCCTAACATGTAGTCAATGTAAAGGAAATAGAAATAGAAACTTACAAATATACAATGGAACAGTAAAAAAAATAACACAAGTAAAGTCACTAAGGCAAAGTAGCAGCAATATAGTACAGTGGAGCTTATTGTGACCTTACATTGACCTTTGACCTAGAGTCTTCAAATGTGTCCTTCAAGGTTCTGATGTCAGTGATATCAACAGTGAGAACAAAAAGAAAGTTATATGTAAAAAGTGAATATACAGGAATGAAAAGGATAATTCCTGTTTCACCCCCATCTCTGATCATTGTGAAACCACATTTTTTGGTGATCTTGACCTTTGACCTTTGACTTACATTCAACCAAATGTAATTGGATCTATATTCTGGATAACCTCACATATTTCCTGAAATTTTAATGGAAAGTTTTGGCATAAAGTTGGTGACAAAACAGATAAACAGAAAATTAAAAAAAGAAATGACCAAAAACAATACCCCTCGTCTCCCTATTAGGGGGTGGGTGGGGTGGAACACTGGCCCCTGAGATCCATTGGGTTTTAATGGGATTCTATTTGTACATGGGTCCCTGTGTGTCCAGCCATCCATTGTTTGGATAGCAGCTGTAGTCTAATGTGGTAAGGACCTGCTGGCAGATTGAATAGTATTGATCACTTCTTCAGGACGTACAGTCAGCCCTCCAGGATTACAGATGCTTCAAGGAGAGTGTGTGTGTGTGTGTGTGTGTGTGTGTGTGTAGGTAGGGTTTGCTCCAATGCTGACAGTCACATAGGAATGGAGTTGTTGGGGCTAAAACACAAGTGGCTATTTCACGCTTGGGTGGAGATGCCGTGTCCATGTCTGTCAAGGCCACGGAAAGAAAAGGGAGGGCTGAAGCTTCTGTTGAGTTCCAAATTATTCTCCATTCCTTGATTTTTTTTCAACTAGAAGCTGTCAAGATGTGAACTGGAAGAAACATCCTGTCACAGCCAGACTGAGATTTGGTTAAATAATGGAAATATTCCAGATAGTGTCAATCAGTTTAATAATAAAATGCATTTTGCGTGGACAGTCCACCCACAGAGAATTTACAGGTTATTAGATTATATTTAACGGATGTTTGACTTTAGAATGAATCACCGTCTGATGAAATACTTGGTAATTTTTCATAATTTCTAGAATGAATTGTGACTACATTCTAAAGCTACTTTTTTTATAATTCCATGTTTTTTATTATAATTATTTACACATTAGATTTCATAGTAACCCATAAAGACCCACTGTTACTTTTCTGGCAGTTTTCAAATGATTTAAATTGTCTCTATTTAACCTCTCTAGTATAATATTATCCTCTGTATTTTGCATTGTATTTCATTTAGATGTTCATGAAAACTCACAGAGAAGTCAATGGTTATTATATAAAAATTTAAATTTTTAGAAAAAGTTATTACTTCAGCAAAGAAATCAATAATTAAACATAAACCCAGTGTGTCCATTCACTGTCATTGATCCAACTCCATGGGTTTTACTGGTGAATTAATGTTGTAGACGATGACGGTGTTTCCATAGTAACCACAGAGCTCCATCCAAATGGGTCATATATCTGATGAGCATGAACACATAATACACTTTTAATCCAATGATGTACATGTATTGATAGGATCAACATGTATTAAACGGTTTAAATCAGTGGATGGTTTTGGTTGCCAGTTGAGGTTTGGGTCTTTAACCCATAAAGACCCAAACATTCACAGTTCAACATCCAGCAGGAAAACACTGTCATCTTCTACAGCATTGATTCAGCAGTAAAACCACTAAGTGAATGGAGATAGTTAGTGATATATTTGACTGGAAAAAGTAGCTTTTTCCTCCATTTTCTCAGTTTAATTTTAACTTTTATGTGTAAATTAAATACATAAGAATACTTGATTCTCAATTAAGAATGCAAAATACTACATACATAGATTTGTTTGTATGTATGAGAGCAACAGAGTTCACAAAATTTACTTTGGGATCAAAAAAATTTCTCTCTCTCTCTCTCTCTCTCTCTCTCTCTCTCTCTCTCGCTCTCGCTTTTACATCCTGGTCACATGACAGTTTTTATTAATTTATTAAGTAATTACAGTAAAACCTCAAAATGAAATGTACATAATCATATTTCAACCTTTATTTTGAAATCATTTTTTTCCATTTTGGTTTCTTTCAACCCATGAAAAAAATAACAAAATTGTCCGTTTTCTGTTTTTAAAGCAGTTGAATCCTACCTGACAATTATTTTTACATTCATACCCTGACTGTAAACTCTACTAGTCAGACTCAAAATAGTCTAAAAGTTATCTGTCTGTCTGTATAAATATTCTATAAAAGCTTTTTCCTCTTTAAACTCTCTGTAGGCAGACTATCCAAACATAGTGCTCTTGAAATGAGTTGTATCTTTTGACAAAAAAAAAAAGCTTTTATTGGCATTTAACCTTAATTATTTACCAAAGCAAAAACATTTTTAAAAAATGTGACTAAGGTTGACTGCTTCCATAAATGTAATGGGGAAAGAAGATAACGCCAGCTAATAATCTCACAGTTTATGCTCCAATTGTGTTGCATTTCATATTTCTGATATGACAGAAATATGCACCTTTACCCTGAATCTCAACTTAACCCTCTGTGGGACTTATTAAGGAAAAAAAAAGAAAAAAGAATGACCTTGGCATAAAATACATTTCCTATGCTCACTTTACAAAATCGACCTTTGACCTTTATTTTGAGATACTGTCATTTATAAATGACTTTGTCCCATTAGAGTATATATTTTTATAATTTTTAATTTTTCATCTTAATGTAAAACAAAATGATAAAAGAACAATGGCTTTGTGATCCATTGAACATATTTGACTGACAAAAAAAATTATAACATTTCATTTCAGATTGATTCTAAAAATCCTAAAAAATATTTTTAAAAATATTCACGTTAGTTATGAATTCTGAAAAGTTAACGAACATAAGGTTGAATGGACGACTCCAAATGAAATGTGGTTCAACCCACATAAAAATCAAAACCAGTGCAGTTAAATTCTAAATTATTTAAAATAGTATATAGTATAATATGATGATTGGTTAGAGGCTTGTGTTATTTTTTTAAACCTGTTTTTTAAGCATCATTTATAAAAGACACAGTCCCATAGAGGGTTAAATCCATTTTGATCAATTCCTCCAAGATAGCACAAACTTTATTTTTAAAGAAAGCCTGAAGTTTATTTGCCTTTGCATAAGTAATGTAGCAGGATGATTTACTGATGCACATCCTCAGCTGGTGCAGTATAATAACCAACGGTGTGGGCAGTTAAATATTGATTCTTTATTGTTACTCCCAGAGTGTGTGTTTCTGACTTGCACTGGGGAGACTTCCTCTAAAGGCATTCAGAGAAACTTTTCACACAGTTTCTGGCTCTGTTATTCAGGTATAACTAGCTCACTATCTGGCAACTGTGCCAAGGTGTCCAAGGACTTGCCCGAACTGGCTCAGCTCATGGTCTCCCAGTACCTGTAAGAGGTTTGGCACGCACTCACAGAAGCTGATACACCGTGCACTGTTTCTTAAAAGAATGCCAGACTAAACCTCACACAATGTTATTGCACAAGAATCATCACATTAAATGCACACCAACCCAAATGTTGGGTGTAAATATAGTTACATATACAAGCACACACAGATATGACACAGTGACCCATCAATGACCCCGACTCATACACACCACTCAGAAAGTTAGCAGTAAACTGTTATAGCTGCTAATGCGTTTAACATTACCCATGTATGACACTGGAAAAAAATCCAAGTCTTCCCAAGTGTATTTTTCTCATTTCTAGTCCAAATATCTTATAGAAATAAGACATAATAACCTAAAGAGGACCTTTACAGTGAGATATAAGAAGTGATTATTAGACAGTA
>CM035793.1:37704711-37837211 GCA_020466265.1 Siphamia tubifer
TTGTCACTTTAAACAATAGCTTCACTCTACCGCCTCCCCACCCACACACACATACACACACAAACACACACATCAGGAAGTTGGACTCAGTAAAACTCAATCAAAATTCACCTGTTCAGACTTGTATCTTCTTTTGTTTTGTTCTGACCCTGTAGTCCTCATTAGACCTTACAGACCCTGTAGACCTCATTAGACCTTACAGACCCTGTAGACCACATTAGACCTTACAGACCCTGTAGACCACATTAGACCTTATAGACCCTGTACACCACATTGGGCCTTGCCATCCCTCTAGTCCACATTAGACCTTTCAGACCCTTTAGACCACATTAGACCTTTCAGACCCTGTAAACCTCATTAGACCTTATAGACCCTGTAGACCACATTGGACCTTGCACACACTGTAGACCACATTAGACTGTACAAACCCTATAGACCACATTGGACCTCAGATTGTTGTTTCCTCACTGTACCTGTTTTTATCAAATGACCAAAAACAGTCTGATAAAGAGTTAACCCGGTCCTGCTCACATCTTATTTGGTCTCTTCCTCCATGTCATTCTCTGAACCAAAAGAAGCCCCTATATCACTGCTCCCTGTGTTAATACAGGGTAGATCAAGCTGACATCCATCCGGTCATGAACTCCCTGTTCAGACTCTCTGTTCTTGGCATTGCTCTCATCCTCACCAGTGACATTTAATGGGGTTTTATCTTGCCAGCTAAGCTACCACCAGTGTCAGTGGTGCCAAGGATAATGCTTCTCCACTTATATTACACTAATTTACACTGACAACTTCTCACACTATGAGGGGTCAGCTGTAGGTCAGACAAGGAATACTGTAAAACATACTCACCATCAAAGTACATTACGGAGAGAAAACATAACAAGTAAAGCATGTGGTGAATGAGAAAGATTATAACCAGCTCAGTCATTACAATAAAAATGACATCACTGTAGGTTTCTTTAACCAACAAGTGTTTGACACACAACAAACACTGGTCCTGTGATCGATCGTTCGATCGTTCGATCTATCTATCTATCTATCTATCTATCTATCTATCTATCTATCTATCTATCTATCTATCTATCTATCTATCTATCTATCTATCTATCTATCTATCTATCTATCTATCTATCTATCTATCTATCTATCTATCTATCTATCTATCTACCTACCTACCTACCTACCTACCTACCTACCTACCTACCTACCTACCTACCTACCTACCTACCTACCTACCTACCTACCTACCTACCTACCTACCTACCTACCTACCTACCTACCTACCTACCTACCTACCTACGCCATAAAAACTCTCTCTGTATGTTTTGGTGTGAACTCTCGGAACAATTAAAAGATTACCACCTGAGGGTTCAAGAGGGCTCATACGTTAAAAGCAGATCCAATAAATAAACAGGGCTAAAACCATTAAGACTTTTTAAAACCAATAAAGGCACCTTAAAATCGATCCTGAAGCTGACAGGGAGCCAGTGCAGAGACCTGAGCACTGGTGTGATACGCTCTCTCTTTCTGGTCCTCGTCAGTAATGGGGTTGCAGAGTTCTGGAGCAGCGGTGCGATGGTCTTTTTCAATATTTATTATATAGCAGAGGATTGTGGGGCATTTCGGGGCCATACTGCTGCTGTCGGCCCCTCACAGCATAAGTCTGGGTTTATAGTTGCAGCGCGCAGCCAAGAGAAGCACGAACTTGAATGTTTTTTTGGTGTAATTCTATTTTTCTTAGACGATGGTTCACAAAAACACCCTTAACTCCTGAGTGTTTGGATTCTAATGGTTGTCAGTTTAACACCAGATGTATTAAATTTCCAACAGAATGCGGACTCTTCAACATCCCACGGAGTCATCGGAGCCATGCACTTGAAGAGAAAACAACAATGATGTGACAGACCGGCAGACACCCGCTGCCCGACGACTTTTCCCAGCGCCTCACGCAGCTGTGTGCACCGCTGTTTGACATCAAGGGGAAGCTGGAGTTATTACCGCTATGTTTATGTGTCAGGCAGAATCAATTATGTCTCTTATGGGAGGGGGTGAAAAAGGAGCACATGTGGTAAACCTTTCTACCCTAAGGCTGAATGTATGTGTGAGTGGATGCTTCTCTGTGGTTTTTAAGCATGTGCCTGTGCAAATGTTCCTGTTACTCTACAGGTAGTGAGAGAAAATAAATCTGGCTCTTTCGCTCCCCCTACTTTCAGCCGCAATAGAACTGGCTCAAGCTCCTGCTGGGGAGCCAAAACCTGGGGGCCTTCAGCCAGCAGGCGCCACTGAGGATGGAGGGGTGCTGTGAGTTTGCTCGTTAAACAGCCCTGCGTCAGACCATAATGATATCCATCGGCACGTTTCCCCTCAAAGCCTTTAACTCCTCTGCCCTCTTTCCCTCGGCCTCTATCACACTGTATCTCTTCTCACTTTCACTTTCCTCCATCCCATTCCCGCTTTCTTCTCTTCACTTTCTTCCACTGTAGCCATCTGCCTCTCGCCTCCCCCTCTGAGCTCGCCCTCTGTTTGGGTGAGGAAGTTAAACCCGTCTGGTGGAGTGGAGGAGGAGAGAGGCTCTGTCACACTTGCCTTCTAATGAGCAGTTGCTCTGCGTGCCATCGGCTCTGACAGAGCCAAAATGGCCGACGCATTTCGCCTTGCCGGGCCTTGATCTGTCTGGCTTGTGAGTGACTGGCTTGATGGCTTCACGCTGGAACGAAACTGTGGAAAAAAGAAAAGAAGACAAAAAAAAAAAAAAAAGAACAGAAGACATGATGTAACATGCTGGCTTTGGTGAGAAATCCTCTATTCTTGTTTCACTTTTGTGCAGATCTGGAACAGGCAGATGTGTGGTGGTGCTGGTTTCCTCAGGGGTTTAAAGTACAAGCCTGTTTGATGACCTCTTCACTTTCATCCACCACATGTATAAGTCAATATTCATTTAGAGCCTTTTCACTCTTTGTTTTTCCCAGAGGTGGGAAGTAACTAAATGTAAGTCCTTTGATATTGTACTTAACCCTTTAATCACTACCATTATAACAGGCCGCCTAGATTTCTTTATGTTGTTTGTGCTATAATATTATCAGAAAATATCATCTTTGCAATTCTTTTCAACCTGTTTTCAGCAAGAAGTTTCAATATTGTCGTCGTCTCCCACTTATCTGGGTCCGGGTCGCGGGGGCAGCAGCCCCAGCAAAGCAGCCCATACTTCCCTCACCTCAGCCAGCTCCTCCAGGGGAATCCCGAGGCGTTCCCAGGCCAGCCGAGAGATATAATCCTTCCAGCATGTCCTGGGTCGACCCCGAGGTCTCCTCCCGCATGGACATGCCCGAAACACCTCCCCAAGGAGGCGCCCAGGACACATCCTCACAAGGTGCCCGAGCCACCTCAGCTGGCTCCTCTGGACATAGAGGAGCAGCGGCTCTACTCCAAGCCCTTCCCGGAAGTTCGAGCTTCTCACCCTATCTCTGAGGCTGAGCCCACCCACCCTGCGAAGGAAACTCATTTCAGCCACGTGTACCCGTGATCTCACTCTTTCGGTAATGACCATAGGTGAGGGTCGGAACATAGATCGACCAGTAAATGGAAAGCTTTACTTTCTGTCTTAGCTCCTTCGTCACCACAACGGATCGGTTTAGCACCCGCATTACTGCGGATGCTGCCCCATCCACCTGTCGACCTCCCGCTCCATCCTACTGTCACTCATAAATAAGATACCGAGGTCCTTAAACTCCTCCACCTGATGCAGGACCTCCCCCCGACCCGAAGAGGGCACTTTACCCTTTTCAAAGGTAAGTTTCAATATATGCAAATTAATTATCATTATTATATGTAATACATTTTTAAAATGATATGTTTTAATAAAAACATAAAACAACAGACTTGAAATTTTTAGCATATTTACTATGATAAACAAATCTAAATGTTTATAATGAAATTTTATGAGATTATAGAAATATATTTTCGACTATTTTACATTTTTGTTTGTCTAGATCATTTTGCATCCATGTTCCAGATTCTTGTTTTTAATGATTTCTCGTCATTCAGTAATGAACTGTATAAACTGGAAAAATAACAGATAAACAGTGGGGAAAAATATCAGCAAAACTTGACAAAAACACACAAAGGCTGAATCCCATTTCACCCCTTAGCCCTACACCTACCCCTACACGTGGACACACAAAACGGAGGGGAAGGGGTAAGAAGATATACGGGAGGAAAATATTAAGCCAAAATGCCGTGTACCCCAACAAAATACGTTTTGACAAATAATCATAATAGTAATGAGTCAAGTAATAATATCATAAATAACAACAAATAATTATTGAATAATGCTAATTAAAATTTGTATCATACCACCTCCCATAAAAGATAAATTAACACAAGTTCAATTTAAATACAAACATAAGCAAATGATTGAAAAACCAATATTTCAAGAATGAAGGAAATTAAAATCTCATACTGTACATAAAATAACAAAAAATGCAATCTTATGCAATAACAAACATATAATGAACCACAGGGACTTTAACTAAATATGAAGTAAAGGATTTGAATCAGTACTTGTACTTTTACCAGAGTGGCAGTACAGAATCAGTATTGGATGGCAGGGTATTTCCAGTCTCACAGTCAATGATTAACATCATCGTCCTAATGCAGCCTCTTACTGGAACCACTGAAACAGAAGCCATTTGTTTGTCATGGGTCATATTTATCGTAGAGGTTAATGATCAGTACAAACAGGACATTTATGGTCAACAACTTCAGTTTATCTCATGATGAAATTCTAATAATCCTTTAGTCCTCCATACACAAGTAACATGAAATAATTAATTAGTGAAATAATAATAGGGTTTTTACCTCAAATTATTTGGTATTTGAATTAATTATTTACACATTTAAACACATTTATGTATTTAAATCCAGTTTTAATTCATTAATGACATATTTAATGAATTAATTAACTGATGATGCTCTTATTTATTTAATTTTGGCACTTTTAGTCCTCCGTAGATTTTCAATTGAGTTTTATTTTCTGAGAAAATTGGCTGCTTTACAATGTTCTTATGTCAAATTCATAACAGCTGCAGGTAATAAATGAGTATTTGGAATAAACAGAAACATTCCTCCTACCTTGTTGTGCAACCTTGTACTGTATCGTGGGCTCGAGTAAACCATAGACGTTCTGATATAATCGTAAGCCTTAAGCAATATTATTCCAACATTATGAAATTATTATTAACAAAGAGACACTTGTTCATGAGACTTCAGATAAGATCGTGGAACAGCTCATTATTTTGTTGTTGTCTCTGTTACATAAGGTGAAAACCCCTACAATCACAGCCACCAAATTTGCTGAGCCAAATATTTAACAGCAAGCTATATTTTAGTTGAATTTCCCACATTGTTGCAGTGATGTTGTTGTACACTGTAAAAAAAATCTAAATCTTTTTTTACCATTTCTAGTCAAAATTTCTCATCGCTCTTAAAGTAAGACATAATCACCTCAAGAGTACATTTTCATTGTGATATAAAGAACTTATTTTTAGATAATAGATCTTGAAAATCTTATTTCAAGAAATCTTAGGGAGATAAAACTGCTTTTAAATCGTAAGTGCTTTGATTTCCTTTGTTTTTATTGGATTGTATGTAAAATGTCTTTGAGTACCACTAAAAGCACGATAGAAATAAAATATATTATTAGTAGTAATAGTAGTAGTAGTAGTAGTAGTATTTTTTTACTTTATTTTTTGCTTAATTCACAAAAAAATAATCTGCTGATGGAACAATTGAAAATTATCTTGATATCATTTCCTGAAATAAAAATTTCCATAACTATTGCCTAAAAATCAGTTCTTATATCTCACTGAAAAATTATTCTTTAGGTGATTATGTTTCATTTTAAGTGTGATGACATATTTTGACTAGAAATGAGAAAAATACACTTTGAGTTTTTTCCAGTGTACATTGAAAGACATTAGAATAGAATAGAATAGAATAGAATAGAATAGAATAGAATAGAATAGAATAGAAGAGAAGAGAAGAGAAGAGAAGAGAAGAGAAGAGAAGAGAAGAGAATAGAGGGTGTAGTTAGTCATTCATTTTGGAAAAGGAACCCATAAAGTCTATCAGTGTGTACATCTTTGCACAATTCAAATTAGTGTTGTTCACTGAAGCATGAAAACTGACCCAGGACACTGGTGTCAATCAAGGCAGAATTACATGGTCAATTAACACACAGGACCAGATTTTCAAAATATATTTGCATTTTCAATGTGATATCATGGATTGCATACCAATAATACAGCACTTTTAATTCCTATGCTCTCTGTATGCAGTATAAGGTTTCACTGTGTATATTTACACTGCATAAAATAACATGTCATCCGCACCATTAGCAGTTAGGGTTAGCAGTTAGCATGATTAGCGGCTAGCACATTGCCACACCATCAAATTGTGTTGAATTCCTCACATGTGCACAGCAGCAGACATGCTATAAAGTGGCATCACATACAACACCGTTTCATGAGATCAGTCTGAGTTGTATTTAGTTTTTTCTGATACACCCTATAGAATAGAATAGAATACTGTACAATAGAATAGAATACAATATTTTTTCTGATACATACATACATACATTTATTCTCATAGATGATTTTAGATTTAATGGTTTGTTAACACATGGTTTGTTAATATTAAATTGTGTATGAACAATAAATTAACAAACCATTTACAAATAGGTAACAAATAGTTACATAGTGAATTGTGTGTAGATAATATAAACAGAATACAATATAACTTTAATGACACTGTAACAAGTACAATAAAATTAAAAGTGCCATCAGGTCTCTACCTCATATCTAAAATGTACAGAAAAAATACGAATAAAAGCCAAAAAGCTGAACTGAAAGTGAGGATGTACTGTCTCTTATAAGTGGTAAGAGTTCAGTATTGTGTGAATTAATAGATGGGTGACCCAGTGGTGTAGTGGGAAGCACTTTCACCTCATAGTAAGAAGGTTGTGTGTGATTTTCCATTCAGATCAGCTTTCCTGTGTTGTTTTCTCCATGCTGCGCAGGTTTCCTCAAGCCATCAGAAACAGGTATGTAGGTTAATTCTCCCATCAGTACCCTCCACCATGGTGCTTGTGAAGATTTGGAATTGGATCCCGAGTCCCTACCATGACAGCAAAATACTCCTGCTAATCACTAAGGTTACGTGCTGTGTGTAGTAAATGGGTGAAATACAGAGTGGATTTCCCTACATGGATAACAAAATAAGTTAACCTTTAATATGTCCTTATATTTCAGGCTACAATACCTATTAGAGGTATATGTACTGAAAAAAGTGAGGATGAATAGAATACACTATGGTCTGATCGTCTACTGCCCAGTAACCATAGTATCCAGTGGTAAATGATGCACACTATCACAACAAACTAACGTATTGTGTTGGACATTTCTGATCAGATAGTGAAAAATACATCTTCTTCTTCAAGGTGTTTCTTCCAATTCCAAGAAAGTTGGAAATTAAATTCCTTTGTACTTGTGGTTTAACAATGTCAAATATGGAAAATACACTTTTTAATATTTTTACAATACAAATATGTGTTGTCTGTGTGTGAGGAGGCCCTTAAATTATACAAAAAAAACAAAAAACAAAACATCTACTCTTCTTTTGTCTTGATCCATTTCTTGTTGTTTAAGACCCCATCTCGTCATCGGAGAAAACTGTTGAAGACAGGTTGCAAATCAGGCCAGGTCCGTCCCTGTGCAAACTTCACACAGAAAGGTCTGGTGTGGGATTTGAACCAGGGTCCTTCTTGTTGTGAGGCACGAGTGCTAACCACTGCACCAAGGCAAATACCTTTATTATATTGACTGTTAAGATTCAAAATCACAAAATAAAAAATACCACTTAATGCCTTTAAAATTTAATTTTAGTTTTAGTCACAATTTAGTCATCAAATCATTTTAGTGTTAGTCTAGTTTCATTTGACCAAAATTCATAACATTTTATTATTTTAGTCGACTAAAATAATTTTAGTCGACTAAAATGTGACAACCATTATTTTTTCATTTTGTTAAAAATTACATATAACTCAATGTGTTTATTGTAATGTTTTAATGTGTAATACACATAAGATTTCACTAATTCAACTTCCTGTTGGTTTATGGGCATAGTTATTGCAAGGTTTTTTTATTCATCATCATATGATGAACACGTGTACCGATTTTCATAGCTCTAACTTTACTAGGGCGTGATCTGGCCTAATATAAACTATTTTACCTTTTCTAGGGGGCGCTGTAGACACATTTACTGACTTTTACAAGGCCTATATATACTCACACTTTTTCACACTTCTGAAGTGTGTGCAAAATTTGGTGAGTTTTCATGCATGTTCAGGGGGTCAAATTTGAGCTCAAACAACAGAATCAGATCAAACTACAAGCAGTATCAATAGGCCTTGCACCCGACGTGGTACGCGGCGAAGGCCTAATAATAATAATAATAATAATAATTAAAAAAAACATGCTCGAGGACCAGGGTTGTCCATCCCTGAAGTAGATTATGGCCTACATACATAGCCATAACGTTTATGTCTGCTTATATGACTGTACCAGGAACAACCATTTCCATACTACAAACACAAGCGTCACACACTTCTGTAAAAGTGAGAACAGTTAACACTCACAGTAAAGTTCAGCTTTTATAACCATTTATTACAATAGGGTAAATAAAGAACACAGTAGCTGAAATGCCTGTGATTTATTTAAAGGAAGTATCTTATCTAATGCAGAAGTAGAAGTCTTTGTTTTTGCATGCTGTGTAAATATCTACAACCACAGCTCTGACTGAAAAAATAATTTCATGATCCACTGCTACACAAGGACCATGAAATAATGAAAATTAATTAATTAGTGAAATAATATATGTTGTTTTTTTCACCTCAAATGAGTTGATATTTTAATGAATTCATAACACATTTATATATTCAATTCTGATTTTAATCAATTCACATATTTAATTAATTATTTAATGTATTTATTTATTTAATTTTGGCACTTTTAGTTCTTCAAACAGTATAGGTGATAATTCTCTGATAATAGTAAAGTAGTGACACCAAAACCACACACAGTCTATCCAAGGTAACTTCATAACTAAACACAGGAACATAGATTCACGTATGTTTTGAGGGTCAAAGAACTCGATAATATTTCTGTGAGTGTATTAATTCACAATATACTGGAATTATTCTGTGTGGTGGAGATGATGTAAGAGGGTTACCAGACATGGCCTTTGTTATTCTTTTTGGCTGTGGGATGTTGAGAATAAAGCTCTGTTCTTATTACCAGGCAGATGAATAAAACATTGCTTCCATTTCTAGTTTTTATTGCTTCATATATGATAGTGATCATGCAAAACAGTCATCACTTCCTCTTCTTGTCACTTCCAGTTACGCAATGAAACGGAAAGATGAAACGAGTCATAAATAATTCTTGTTTTGCAATGAAGGGGTTTTTAAGTTTACTTTGAGAACTGGGTGTTTCTAAGAAAACAGAACATAGGGGGTTAAAGACGCAAACCAGATATAGATGAAAGTTTGGAAACACTTTAGGGTTTTTTTGAAAAAGAAATACTAACTGGATGCAAAAGTTAATGCATTAATGCAGATTAATCCATTAATTTGATGAAAAAAAAATTAACCAAACTAAATGGAACAGTTGTTTTGTTAGAAGTTGTTTTACTAAAACTGTCAAAGGTGTTGAATAAACATTTAATTGCATATAAATTCATATTTTTGCATCTATGTGGGATATGTTATTAGATTTTTTGGGTGTTTTTGACATTTTATTGCCTTTTTTGTGAATTGTAGCATGCGTTGTATATATTTCTTTGTTTGTTTTGTTTCTTAGTGTATGTTTGTAGCCTAGCTGCACTATCCCCATTTATTACATGTATGAGTCTAGTCATGCTTCAGTCATGGGAGGCGGGGCTAATAGGTTGTCTTTCAAATCCTCTGTATGCAATAGGATGGGACTACAACCAATCAGCGTAATCTTTAGGATGACGTAGTTAGACGTCGGAAAGGTCACGGAGGAGTCCAGAGAAAGTTACGAATGACTAAACTTAATTGAGGATTATGGAGTGTAATGATTGCTGTCGCTTCTGTAAAAAGAATTTTAAGATTTCTGCCGTTTTCTCACATTCTTCACTCATCTTCGATAAAAGGAAATCTCTACCCAGTCACAGCCGTCTATCATCATTGTTCTTCTTCTTCTATGGTTGTTTCCATTTGTTTCTCTCTGAATACACGCAGCTCTGTTGTCACTTTGTTACGCCCGCCCTCTTACTCTATACTTCACTGTGATTCGTCGGCCAGTTTCAGGGAAATCTAGCAAAAAAGTTTCATTGAGCGAAATTAGACCATCTATAGTAACAAATTAGATTTGCTGCTGCATTACTAGAGCTTTTATTTAAACTCTTAATTGTCTTTTAAGTGTTTTTATGTTGCTTATATCAATTGACTTTTAATGCACTTTAATCATTTTAATTAGTTTTATGTAAATCACCTTGAATTTTCCTGTACATGAAATGTGTTATACAAATAAAATTGCCTTGCCATTTGCCACTAGGGGGCATCTAGCGTGGCTAGGCTAGTATTTTGGGGTTTTTCCAGGGAATTTTGAGTACAAAAAAACTCTGAGACACAACAGTCAACCAACAGTGTTTTGATCATAATTAATCAAAATAAATCCAAAGTAGTCAAAATTATAATCATTTGATAGCCCCAATTTTTATACAATAATCCATATGTAACAGCTATTTTCATTTTATCCAATTTTGACCTGAAGCAAGTTGAGTAAACCGGAAATGACCGTGACCCACAGTGACAAAGATGGAAACCTGCGTCCTATTTCAGGAAACTGAGAGGGTCACCCTAAGACCTAAAGATATGACGACAGAGAACATATTCCAGGTATGTTATTGTTTTTTGTTTAAAACAAAGTGATAGACTGGATGTAAATATAATTTTTTTTTTACCTGAATTTTCTTCAGGTCAAAATTGGATAAAATGGGAAACAACCGTTATCCATTTAAATACAAAAAGGAAAATGTAAAAAAAAAAAAACATCGCTATCCATTTTTCGTTTTGGCTTTGGAAAAAAAATAATGAAGAAATGAGTTGTTGTTTCATCGTCTTATATTTGGTTTTATTTTGAAAAACATATGAACGAATGACACATGGATTTTGGTTCAAGATTTTTGTTTGTTTTTCAGCAACTTTATTCAAAAATTACTGGACCAGTTTCCGTGAAATTTTCAGGAAAGATGCAAAGTCAATTTTGGTGAATGTAGGTCAAAGGTTACAGTTACCAGAAATGTGTTTTTGCAATGAAAAGAGATGGGGCAAATCAGGTAAATTGTTGTGCTTACAACCATTTCTTTATTATTGAGTGTGAAAAGTTAATAAAATCCCATGTACCAAAATGTACTTCCACCTCAGTGTATTTATTTTTAGGTACCTACTTTGATGTATCGCTGTTTCGATTCCCTCTGTTATTGGGAAATGATTCTCTATAAAAGTTACAGCAGGAAATGACATAATCTCCTTTATCAAGACAGGAAGTCAGTTACTTCTTTGATGTCAGTCAAGATGACACAATAAAATCCACTGCACTTCAGCAAAAAGAAAAAAGGAAGAAAGAAAAAGCCGGTTGAAATGAATCTGAATCCCTGTCACGTTCATCTGAGGTTAAACATGAACATGATGAGAATCCTTGGTCAGACACAGTCAAGGGACCAAACTTCAAGTCCAAGGCCGGTGGTAGATCCATCACACAGTATATAAGATCTGTTTGTGCAAAAAATACAGTGACTTAAATGCTTATAAAAACCTCTGTATCCCATCTGTAAACACTGAATTCCACCTTTTACAGAAAAAAAGCAACAAGTTACCAAGTGCAATTTTCTCATTTCAAGTCAAAATGTCTCATCACACTTAAAATTATGTACAGGTAACACTTTATGATAGATAGATAGATAGATAGATAGATAGATAGATAGATAGATAGATAGATAGATAGATAGATAGATAGATAGATAGATAGATAGATAGATAGATAGATAGATAGATAGATAGATAGATAGATAGATAGATAGATAGATAGATAGATAGATAGATAGATAGATAGATAGATAGATAGATAGATAGATAGATAGATAGATAGATAGATAGATAGCTGACACCTTTATTTTGCACTTATTTGCACCATTTTTAAAACTGATACTTTCTCATGTCTTGGAATTTTAATGTGCCTGACATGTATATATTTATTTATTTATCTTTATTGCAGTCTGGGTTGAGTACATACCCATGTGAATTTGCTGGTGTCCTCTGTGTCTGTGTTTTGTTGTGTTTTTGTTTTACTGTCTTTTATTCCCTTGAAGCTGATGCCGTTCTATTGTTGCAAAAAATATCTACCTAAGGGCATAAATTGTTGAAGTTACTTTGACTTTGCATTTGAGCCCTCCAGCTGCTGAAAAGCTATCTTTATATTAATTTTGTGAATAATCAAGTGAATATCTACAGCCTGTTTTAATTTGTCTAATTTGTCACCCCCCACCCTTAAAGCCAACATATTGTTTTTGTCCATTTGTTTGTTTTTCAGTAACTTTACGCAAAAACTACTGGTATTTAGAGGCCTATTCTCATATTATTTTTCAGGTCTGGCCTACCTTAGATCACACTGTGACCCCTGAACTAAAATACAACTGATAATCAAAATCATGACATAGTAAGAAAAAGGGCATTAACTAAAATGTGAACTAGTCGACACGTCGTCTTCTGTAGCACAAGTCGACTTAAATTTGGAGGAGTCGACAAGTCACATGTTATTCTCTCTCTCTCTCTCTCTCTCTCTCTCTCTCTCTCTCTCTCTCTCTCTCTCTCTCTCTTATTGTTTCTCTCTCACTTTCTCTCGGTGCGTAAACTCAGACTAGACGTAAACAAGACACCTGCAAGTAAGACAGTTGTGGTGGGCTAACAAAACACACATCGCATGTGTGGAAATACTTCATTTTATTTGAAAAAAAAAAGGCGCGGCCATCTGAAGAGGTATCTGTTAACCTGAGTGATACAGCAGCATTAGCTAGCTAAGCTGTGTGCTAAGCAGCGAAGACAACCCGCATGATGTGGACAGTGTGGGTTCATCTTGTTCTTTTTTCGCTTAATATAAAAAATGAGAACTTGTGGCAGACATCTGGACAGTCCAGTTTTAGAGCCATGGGTCCAGACAAAATGTGGACATATATTCACCTACAGATGTTGTGCTGTTAAGTTTAACAGAAAACTCTTTGCTAACTTTAGCCTTTGTTTTGTTGGGGTTAAAATGTTGATGATTGTGTCTTGTCAGTGGACATTGTTACATTGCAGTGAACTTTAATACAAGTTACTCATTGCTGGACAGACGGGTGTCCATGTTTTTTTTTTTTTTTTTTCTGTGTATCTGTGTTGTTTCTCCATTGACAATGTGATGACGTCATCGCGACAAGTCGACTGAACTTAGACTTTATTGACGGATAAGTCGACTTAAAAAAAACTGAAGTCATTAATTAATGCCCCAGTAAGTCACAATTTCTGATTCACGACTTATTTTTCATAATGTCACATCTGTATAGTTTGAAAACAGTAATGAGTCTATTCTGAAAATGTAAAGAGATACAGATAACAGATATTTATACACAAATGTAGGGAGTAAAAGTGAAAAGTTGCCAGAAATATAAATACTCAAATAAAGTACTGATACCTAAAAAATCTACCTAAGTACAGTAAATGACTTCCACCTCTGTGTGTGTGTGTGTGTGTGTGTATTACAAAGGTATGTGGGTGAGGAGGGAGTATCAGCCTTCCCATCACATATGCATACTTGAGATGTGTGTGTGTGTGTGTGTGTGTGTGTGTGTGTGAGAAACAGACAGAACACAACTCCAGATACAAGACGTGCATGTAGTTACGTAACCCTTAGGCCAGTACGTAACTGTGATCGTACATGCATATGCGTCTAAACTCGTGTGACCCCTACCAGTCTAAACAGCATGAGTTCCTCACTGTCGAGACAACAAAAGACTTGACGTCCGATTCACACCAGTGAAGAAGAACTCAAGCAAAACAAACACAGCAATAACCAACGATGACATGTATTCTTCTATTTCTAAGAACCAGAAACCAGTGTGGAGCGTTTGTAGCTGATTGGCTTGGAGGCTATTTGCATAATACGTGGGCTGGAATAACGCTGAACAATAACCGTTTCAATATGAATGGGCAGTTTAAGATCTATGGCAACAATACTGTGAATAAACAACAATTCAAGGAACAAAAGTCACACTCGGCTCTTATCCCTCAGCTGCAGCTCAACGTCTTGATTGTGTCGTTGTCCTACATTCTCTCTCAAATGTTAAATTCTCACTTTTATCTCTAAATCAGCCTCTTAATCTCAGCCATTATGATCCTGCATTACCATAATAAATAGTCCACCCAAATTAAAGATGACATCACTCTCTCCTCCAGCGGCAATTACTTGAACTCTCCACCCGCCTCTTTTTTTCCTTCAGATGTGTTGAGTGAGGGGACAGATTTATTGATTGAGCCTGTGTGTCGGCACTAGCGTGCTCTGGGGGGATGAGGAGGATTATGTAGCAGCAGCTTGATGTTGTTGACACCCCTGTCGCCTTTACAGCTCCGACATGCCAAGACTTGGGTGTGTGCCCACCCCGAGTGTGTATTGAGGTGGAGGAAGGGAAAGGCGGGCAAGTTTGAGAGGTCAATGGAAGAGTTTTTGGGGTGTGAGATAGAAGGGGGATTGTGTGTGTATGTGTGTGTCATCATGGTGGTGGTGGTGGTGATGGTTGGAGTTTGGGGTGGGGTGGTGTGGGGGGTGGATGGTTGGTGGGCCAGCTGGCAGCCTCTGGCTCCAGCATGCCCTGTGGGTATCCGGCTTGGCGCAAATTCCCTCTACCGTGACAGCTGGGACCTGGGTGCCAACCAAGACAGAACTCCAAAGTACACAACAACAACACGCACACACTGTCAAAAACATGTACACAGCAGGAGGACACACAGGATTGGACGGGACACAAAAGATGAGGTGGTGTTTCAGAAAGCCTGTGGAGAGGAGAAGATGAGTGGTTTTGTGTGTTCTCAAATTAGGCAGGGGGTAACTCTTTAAAATGTAGCTCATCCAGATTACAAGAGACAGGTGACAGGCTTTAATTCACTGGAATTGTAACGTGATAAAGGCAGAAAACCATCACACTGTTGACAAACTGTGTCAAACTATTGTTAAAATTCTGCTTTTTTTTTCTCTTAAGGCATTTCAGGTTCCTCACGTTATTCGCATTTTTTAAAACTGTACGACACTTTCATTATGTAAATGTACTTTTTTCCTCATATTATTTTTATGGTCCCACACCCCTGCTTTCAGAACATCCAAACTCCTCATTGAAAAACCCTCTGAAATCACATCCCAGAATGGAAAGTGCTCACATAATTATGAATATTGTATTTCATTTGCATAATCAGAAGCACTTAAATCCACGTAAATGTTACGTGCCATACCTTTAAATGAACAATCACGACATTAACATGCAGAGGTGTGAGGGTTTTGAACATTTTAATCCATATGAAAGTTAAAGGAAAACCCACTCACCCTGGTGAAAACAATATTACAGTCACTGTGGAGTATTTTCTGAGGTCATGAACCCAAACATTACCTGGAGAGATACATCTCTATAGAACTGATTGCATTCTTTGCTTTGTCTTGTGGAAAAACATGTCTGAAGGATGAGGTAGTTGCTAATATTCACTGCTTCAATAACTAAAAGTATTTTACATTAAAAAAAATCAAAATATTAAGTAAGAGTATTTTTGTCATTTCTAGTCTAAATATTTCATCACACTTAAAATAAGACATAATCACCTAAAGAGTAACTTTTCAATGAAATATAAGAACTGATTTTTAGACAATAAATCTGAAAAATTCTACGTCAAGAAATCTTACCAAGATAATGTTGTTGTTATTGTTAGAAAAAAACAAAAAATTCTTGAATTAAGGAAAAATAAAAGTGAAAAAATTGCCAATGGAAATAACATGAAAGTTCAATAATAGTTGCAATTTTGTGTGATATACCATTATTATTATTATTATTATTATTATTATTATTATTATTACTACTACTACACTTCTTGCCAGCACTAAAACTATTAATCAAAAAACAAGAGTTTTGGTGAAATAGTCATTTTTACATTTGGAATATTTTTATCTACAAATTTGTGCAGTTGCTTAAATTCACTACCTCGATAACTAGAAAGTCATTTCTAGTCCAAATATCTCATCGCACTTAAAATAAGACAAAATCACCTCCAGTAATTTTTCAGTGAGATATTAGAGACAATACATCTGGAAAATTGCATTTCAAGAAATATTACCAGGATGGTTTTTTTTTGGTTTTGCTTGAATTCTGAAAAAAAATCTTGAATTAAGCAAAAACATAATAACCTGCCAATGGAACAAGTGAAATGATTTAATAGTTGCAGATAAAAGGTCTTTTCATTGCATTTGTTCTACCAACACTTCCCAGCGCAAAAAGTTGTCCTTGAAAAACTAGAGTATTGGTGAAATTGTTGTTTTATATTTTTATGCACAATTTATACTTGTGCAATTTGAAAGTCAGTGGAAAAGCAGCTTATATTTGTTAAATACCCCATACTATTTTTCTGTATATTTAATCTTTCTCAATTGAATTATGTCTAAATATATTATTAACTGAATATAAACAACAAATGTATCCATCCACTGTTATTGATTTAACTCCATGGGTTTTACTGGTGAATCAATGTTGTAGAAGATGATGGCGTTTCCATGGCGACCTCTGAACATCCAAATGGATCATATCTGACCACAAAAAAATTACAAATTGTATTTTGCAGCAATTATTTACATATATTAATAGGATTAATGCATCAGAAATGATTAAACACTGTAGATCAGTAGATGGTTTTGGTCACTGATGGGTTAGCCTCTTTTCTTTTTATTATGAATTCAAATGTCATTGGTAGCATGACTAAAAATAAGCTACTGTTATACAAAAATTAAAGTGGCTGGCATTTCTAATTTATTAATAAAGACTTTTAAAGAGCTCTTGAGTTGTTCTCCCATCACTATGTGAGTGAGCAGTGGAATAAGCGCAGATAAGTAAAGACATTAACTGTGCAATTTGCTTTACTATTGAGACCATTTCCCAATTATAGAAAGAAAGACCAATTTAATGTTAGATATGCTTAGGGGAAAGGCACAGAATCATGTGAAGTCTTTGCAGTTCATTGTTACAACGCTTTGCACCTTCGGCTCATTAACAATAAATGCATGTTAGCTTGTTAAAAATGGTTTTTGTCAACGCATCTACTACATAATAGTTATGTTAGTGTTAATGTCAAGGAGGTGTCACAGGCCCACAAATAAAAGCTGCTTTCTTTTACCCATTAGATTCACAAGCTGTGGATTCCAGGCATCAGGGAACCGAAAATGAGGACATGGTTTTTTGGGGAGAGCAGCAGGCTGAAGTCATGGAGGTTGAAGACAGCCGCAAGCCGCCGAGGGAGGGAGGTTAATGGGAGTAAATCAGGGAACTGCTGAGGTGAGGACCCACCTGTGAGGGTTTTTTTTTTGGGGGGGGGTATGGCGACTGACGGACTCGCCTCATTTGTCAGTGTACTTATAATGACTGACTACTGAGAAAACGTCCAAAATAGAAAGCACTCATACATGATCTAATTTGGTTTTCCCCTCCACTACTCAGTTGCTATAAAGCATGTGGGATCACCTGAAATTTAAACACATTGGCTATGTTTATATAATGTCTTTTTAATTCAGATTTATTTATTCTGAATAAAATAATTCAGAATTAAAGCTATATCCTTCATCCTTTAAGAGCTGGGGGGTACAGAGGGTTCTGATTGGACAGAACGACCACTTAATGTGTGGATGCCGGAAGAAAAGAATCACATCCAATTCCTGTTTGCTTTCATTTCAGCTAACAACAAGGAAGGCCAGATATTAAATGTGATTTTTCCATTTATATTTGTAATAATTATGAAGCAGCAGCTCTACTGAATCAACATAATAATATGTGCGTCATCGTGACGCACCAGAGTAACCAGAGAGAACTCATACAGACATTAGGAGAACATGCAAAGTCAAAGTTAGCTTTGGTTTGGTTTGGTTTGGTTTATTTATGGATATAGCAGGACAAGGTATCCAAGGGATAACATGTAAAAGTGTAAACACTTGTTTCCAACATGGTCCCTGATGGAAAGGACAAGACATACAAAAACATGCAAGAAAATATCACATAAATACAATCACATGGCTAAGTCACCTACGTAATTCTCTACTTTATTCCACAGAAAAACTCTAACCTTTTGTTTAAAAACCCTTTTTGATTTTGCCATTTTAATGTTTAGTGGAAGGCTCTTCCATAACATAATCCCAGTATAAAAGAAAGATCTACGTGCCACAGTTTTTGCAGATGGTATTTTACAGGAGTGGACATGTTCTCTCGTTTCATGGGCATGTTGACTATTCACCATTACAATTTGAGATCCCAAATAATTAGGACTTTATTGTCAAATATACCATATTCACAACATACAGCACAGATGAAATTACATCCTCACACCCCACGTGCAAACGCGGAATAATTAAAACACAGAATACAAAAAAATGACGAGGTAGCAAAGTAAATATATATAAATATAAAAAACGAAGTATACATTAGAAAGAGAATAAAAGGTCAGATCTATTAGTGGAAGATAATAAAATAAAATAAAAGTTATTACAAAACAACATGAAATTATGGACAAGATAAAATACAGTAAAAAAAGACGCAGAAAGGTCCCACCTTCATCGACTGGTGTGGGAAATGTAGTTTCGTCATTTTAAAAATAAATGTAGTTCCTTATTTTATTTCCTGACAAACCAAAAAAAAAATAAAAGAGATACTGTTATCAAGAGGCAACAGATGGACAAAAAAAAAATAAAGACTACATTTGTTGTTAACTGATATTAAAAAGTGGGTGTTGGAAAGACCGCTGATTCACTGACCTTTCCATTCTCTGTGAGAAATGTTACCACCAACATATCTGGCAACATGGAAACATGTGGCTCAGCAGGCAACAAAACACATTGTACTACACACTTGCTATCACTGTGATATGTTTTGACAGCTGAGAGTCTCTCAATATTAAACTCTCCTGAATATGGGATGGAAACAGCTGGAGCATGAGGTTATATCAACATTTCAGACCTTCCCCTCCTGATGATACATCCTCACACAGAGTGGCATTCATGCATTCAAAATGGCATTCATTTTTCACACACCCACCCTCGCATTCACTCTCACTAACCCTCATGCGCTGTGACAACACTTGTGCAAATGTGCCATTGTATGCCAAGCTTTAAAACAGCAGCTTTGGAGAAAATAAAAAAAAAAAAAGCACAATAAACATCCCACAATGGAATAAATGCACAGTGACATAAGTCAACTTACGGGTGAAATGTAAGACAATGTAAAGTGAATTATGTCAAGTACTGGAGCTTAGCTAAGCTAGCAGGTGCATAGGCCATTTTGATGGACGGGTGAAGTAGATTGATAGACTGCTGTGTAGATATGATATCAAGACGGTCTGACAGGTGCACAGACAGGCAGACAGAGGTAAAGCAATATTTATTACCCTGTCTCTTTATCTTCCAATGACTTGTAATGTACTGAGAGAAGGAAGGGCCCGCCTCCTTTCCACAGACTCACAAACATAAAAATCCTCAGAGGGAATATAAAGCTGGCGTGATGCATACAATACCTATCATAATTGCTTGTGTGTCTGTTCTTATCTAACTACTCAGGACAGCAGCACTTTGTTAGAACTCACTTTGATTAATTGCTGATACAAAGAACTGCTCTATTTACTGCATGTAGGTCATGTTGTACCTACTTAAGCATTAGGTGGCAAAACCTGGATGTCCCCAAAATATGTATTAAAAAAAAAAAAGTTGTATTTTAGTCACTGTGAGATGCAACAGGATTATGCTGCACTCTGTATTTGGGTAGGTGTGTATTGCAAAGGTGGGAAAAGTACTCACATTTTGTACTTAATTAGAAGTACTGCTACTGGTGTAGAAAAAAAACTTGTAAAAATAGAAGTATTGATTCATCTAATTTACTTAAGTAAGAGTTAAAAAAAAAAAGTACAACTTCTCAATTAAAACGCCATGAATGAAACAATACTTACTTAATAACCAGGCAAAATAAGAAAATATTCCGTTTTCTAATTCCACAGTGAATGGTTCTGACCAGAGTTCTGCACCAGGTCTGGTCCCTGACAAACATATGTGGTTATGGAAAGAAAAAAAAAGTTTCATAATTCTCACAGGTGCAGGCAATGGGTAAAATTAAACAAAATGCAGGAGATTAACAATTGTCGTCCTCAGTTTTGAGTGTACAGTTTGACATTTTTGTAAAAAATGGACCCATGCAGGGCTTATCTCCACTGATTTCTTTCCCCTTGAAGTGACATATTTTACATTATGTCACATCTGTTTAGATTGAAAAAGTAATAAGCCTATTGTAAGAAGTATAAAATACATATATTTATGCAAAAAGTTGCCAGAAAAATAAATATTCAAGTGAAGTACAGATACCTTAAACATCTCCCCAAGTACAGTCATGAAGTACTTATACTTAGTTACTTCCCAGCTCTGGTGTATTGGCAAAAACTTGGTGTTTAGCAGCTCTCAGCAACAGCACCACAATTCATTCAGTTAGATACATTACAAAAAGGCAGTAAAAGCTCATAATAAATAAATAACTTACATGATATCATACCAAATCATAACATGAGTATCACGATACGCTATATGACGATATATCGTGATACTTTAAAAAGTCAATTTTGTTTATTTTTTAAATGATCATGTCCTGGAAGAATTGAATTGCACCAGAAATATGCACAAATACGAAACTTGACTCTGACACAATTGAATTCTATATCACAAACATTTCTTCTGTTAAAACTTAAATGATGTTTTACAGATATTAGTTGAACTTCCAGCTCTAATGTTGCTGTTCTGTGACTTTATAACTAACATCAGAACATTTTTTTTTTTTTGCAAGGGAACTAACAAATGCTAGTTTCAGGCAGTAAATGTTGATTTTAGGATGTTTCAAATAACTATTATTTAATAAAACTTTGTTAAATAATAAAACAAATAAAACAAAAAAGAACCTCCACCAAATCTGCATAAATCTGCACTTGAATAAATACCTAAACATAATGATACAGTAGTTTTTAAATATCAATACATAAATGAAATATCATGATATCCAGTGTTGCAGAATTGATATTTTCTTACACCCGACATTTGACCTGTTGTTCAAATTGTGCGTCTCTCTTGTTCTTATGACGAGACAGTATCCTAGGATCTTCTCGGCTTAACCTGATGATTATGACATTTGTGAATTCTGATGATTATGATGATGAACTGATTAGAATTCAGTGAGCCGAGGTCAAAGGTCACATTCACTGTCATGTCACTGAGGATACTATGAGAAAATTCCACACAAGCATATAATAAAACAAATGATGTAGTGATAATATTTCACACCTACAGTAAAAGGTCAAAGGGCAACTGAACTAACAATAAAGTTCAGAAAAATGCATTTCCTGACGTTGATTGACGCAGAATTACAATACTATATATGTATAAAAATATAGTCTCAGTGTTCTGTATAAATTATGATTGACAGATGTGAAAAGTATGTTATTTTACTGCAACTACAGAGTTAGTTTTCCATCTTTCTGTTTTCATGTTCTTGCTATTATTTGACAGAGCGATAATACTTTGGTGAACGTTAACATAGCGTCTAACCCTGAGGTATAAAGAATATCTATAAAAGTGTAGCTGTTAAAAATTCCATTATCTCCTGCTCAAAATTTACTGGCTTTGTGAAAATTCCTTATTGAGTCTCTTCTGGATTTTAATGTTCCAGCTGGTGAAGTGGAATTGGAATTTAAGAGGAATAATGACATGTTGATGACTGCAGGCCTATGCATGCTGTTGAAGAGAGAGAGGGGGGGTGTGTTAATGATACTGGAGACTGACCCCATCATTGGGAAATCTACGCAGTTTACTCTTTATTTTTCTCAATTTCTCATTAAAATTCACTTAATATGTTTGACTAGGAAGGGGTTTTGTGTTTCAGTCAGCGGGGTGAGACTGTGGAATAGATTCAGCATGGAGTTAAAGCAGTGGTTCTCAAATCCGGTCCTCATGGCCCAGTGTCCTGCATGTTTTAAATATCTCCGTTTTCTTCTTGTTTTTTTAAATAAATAAAATAATTAAATACATTTACTTCATTAAATAAATACATTTAATTTTTTAAATAAAAAAAGACATTTACAAATAATTTTTTTTAATTAAATGACAAAAATACAAAATGTACGAATAAAAAGTAAATTTTAAGTAAATTCAATTTTAAAAAAGAATTAAATAAAAAGTACAAATAATTTTAAAAAAACAATACAAAATTTAGAAATAAAAATACATTTAAAACATTAAATTCCAAAATTATATATATATATATATATATACACACATACATATCCTTTTTTTTAATTTAAAATATCTCCCTCTTCCATTACATCATTATCAGGCTTCTGAAGAGTCGATCAATAATTTAACTAAGTGTGATAGAAGAAGGAAATAGCTAAAACATTCAGGACACTGGGCCACGAGGACCGGTTTTAAGAAGCACTGTGTTAACGTATGTCCAAGTATGACTACATTTAAAAGGAGGGACAAAGACACCATTTTGTCCAACCTCGCTAGGACATATCACTGTTGTGTGAGTCAAATTATGTAAAAGTACAGAGACTTTACCTTCAGGGAGTGTCTTTCTAGGAACCAGAAGTGTTTCTGAGAGTCCTTTTATATGCCTAGTTCCACAAACGTTTTGATCTAAGTCTGGGGTAAACTGAGCAGTGGAAGGAAATCACAGCTTTATGCTAATGATGCAAACTTTGTGGTTGCCTAGGTGACTAATTTGTCCTAGCAAGTCGTAAAAGATGGCCGACAGAGATAAATGCTTCTATGCATGCTTGACTCATAATGTCCGAAGACTCAAATCATCTCTTAACAGGCCCGTCTTTCTCCGTTTGACAAATGTTAGCATAGATAGCAACACATTCTCACTCCCAGATCATCAAAAGCAGGGTTCTAACCTGACCACAGTAATATAAAAGCACTCAGAGTGACTGATCCTGCCATGCATTCACTTCAGCGTTAACCCAACTGCAGTATTTTAAGGGTTAGCGTCAGGGTTAGGGTCAGAATATAAGTATTAGAGCACAGACAAAGTAATGTGATTTAATTATATACTTATACATGTATTCTGTTGAGAGTCTTTGTATTATCACACACTGTTGTATTCAAGTTATTTGTGTTACTTGCTCACTTGCTTGAAATAAATGGAAAAAATAATAATGAAATGAAGCCTGCTACAGCTAACAAAGACGCTAAGAGAGACCTTGTGTGTCAAAAACAAGGCCGTCTGACCAAGTGTGGGTTTTTGACGCACAAGGTCTCTCTCTCTCTCTCTCTCTCTCTCTCTCTCTCTCTCTCTCTCTCTCTCTCTCTCTCTCTCTCTCTCTCTGCTGGAAGTGTGACTGGGTTGTATATAGATTCTTCTTCAGCTCGCAGATCTCAGCGTCTGCCCAGGTTCACATCTTTCCAGTTGCGTTGATATATTTGTTTACTGTACACACCCTGCACTCATTTTTAAATCAACCCAGCACAGGAGATGCACATGCAATATGTCCTCAAAATGTCACACATCGGTTGCAGAACAAAAACTGTTCATCACGGCCCTGTCACTACCTCCAGAGGTATTAGTACAAAGCTGCGATAAAATTGGGAGCAAATGATTCCATCACTTCCTTTATACAAACCTTTCAGAATAAAGGTAAAATATTCCCACAACAGAAGTGCTGTGTAAAAAGGACTAGTGTTGTAGAAGATGATGGTGTTGCCAAAATCCGTGTATCATTGGTTTTTCAAAGTTAAACCAAAAATAAGACAATGGAACAACATTGTTGCTGCCACTTTGCTCTGTTTTTCTTTCAAACCAAAGACATCATTCAGTCACTCAATACTTGAAGACTCAACATTTTTTACATTTAGTATAGATTTATATTTACTTCCTGATCTATTATGTGCTTTGAAGCTGAAAACCTTTTAGAAAGAACTTATTGTGTTCGCATAATTTCAATAAAAGTATATATTACAGCTAAAATATAACATATGTTAAACAGTATATAGAGCAATAGATATATAGAGCAATAGATGGAGCAGGTTAATGTTGGATGTTTGGGTCTTTATGGGTTAAAATAAAATGTTTGTTTTGTTGTGAAGTGTCATTACACTACTGCAGATACTCCATAAATCATTTCCCCCCTCATTCCTTTCCTCCGCTGTCAGTCACTTGTTATGCATTTTTATTTGTTTGTCCTCATTTACTGCAAACTCAGCCTCAGATTAATTTCCTTCAGTGGAATCCCCAACTCGCCTTGGGGATACATAGACACCGTGAGCTTTCGAAGACTGTTCTCTATCTTTTTTTTTCCCTTCATTCACTGCCTGCTATATTCACATACAGTATAAAATTGTAAGTAGCATGATTTCACGGCCATGTGCTATCTTGGGAGCCACTCGTACTTATTTCTCCTCTTTTACCTGCAGCCACTTCATGGTAGAAGTAGAATAATTAGTTTCACGTTTTACACACCTGGCAATTTCCATACACTAGGCTTGTGCTACATGTTGTATCCTAGTATAATAACCTTAATAACCTTAATTTGAATCTGCCATTTGGGTGGGAGCCATGCCTGCCTCACATTCACACACATTCTGACAATTTGTCAGGGACTAATCAGTTTCAGAATTCTGGAAATGTGAGTTTTGGTGGTGGATGGAATATAGTTCAGAGATACCTGCCAAGGTGTTGAGACAAGCTCAAACTCAGAGCAGAGCAGAGTGAGGAATCAGACAGAGAAGGGGAAAAAAAGTGAACTTTTCCCAGACTTGTATCTGCAAATGTACCGTAGATACAGTTTCATGTCTGATCTTCAAGGTAGATAGGGGACTGGGGAGTTGGATTTATGGAGCAGCTTTTTAAGAAACCGTCTTGACTTGACTTGATGTTAGAAGTGTACATGCAAATATCCCCACGTTCCAAACATTTTATAGCAACATATATTTATTCTAGTTTGACTTGGTTTTTTTAGTTAGTCATGTAAAGTCATGAGTTCTTGGTGGTAGAAGGAAGAGACAGCAGATAGATAAAGGTGGCTGTGATGAGTTTCCTCCACAGGGTTGCAGGGAGTCAGTACGTTCACATTCACATTTAATGCCCTATTTGCATGGGATAAGTATTATCTGTGGACCACTGGTAATTTGCAATTACCCCCGTACCTCTGTGTGGTGCATTCGGACGGGATGAACAAAAATCTGTAATTCACGCAAATTACAGACATTATGGCAGGATATGTCGTAAATTCACAACATCCTGTTTGGTCTTAATACATTAATAAGGTTGTATGAAAACAAAGTATGTATAAGAATAAAGGAGGTAAATGTCATTGGCCGGGGTGTTGTCTGTAAATTTGCTCCACGCCTTCAAAATAAGAGTGGGGTCAGTGCAGATTAAAACAGTCTCCAGATTACAGAATCAGTAGTTCTTAGCGGAGGACTTCCCTCTGGAAAATGGCCGACTGAATCTATAGCGACAACTTCAGATAGTTATAAATATTGAATAGAAATGTATTGATTATAAATATTATAAATATGGTGTGATCATATCTTCCTTTTACCACATGCTGCTACACAATTCCAGCCACTTCCTCCGTTATTCATTCCAGAAAAAGACAAAAGGCATGCAATTGAAATCACAAACACAGACATACGCATTCATACAGGACTTTAATTATCACTGGACAAATGCTTTTCACCCAAACACAGTAGGTAATTTGCGGCGGAATTATTACTGAGCAAATCACGGACATGGTACATTCGCATTCTCAATAATTATTCCAAATTACCTGTGGTCCATAGGTAATATTTATCCTGTGCAAATAGGGCATTAGCCGAACTATTGACAGTAGTCGAACTATGGACTTAACTGGAGTTTCTGAGAAATATCTGTCTACATGTAGAGCAAGAAAATCTAATTATTGAGTGAGATACTTTCAAATCCTAGGCACTAGATGGCACTACACACTTTTTCGCATTGGCATTCTTCCGGTTGGCACCATAGAAGACATAGCAGAAGACTTGAGCACTCAGCAACGATATGGACAACAACCATGCAGCAGCTCAAGACATGTCCTATGTCCTGTGCACTCTGATTTATTACACATAACATGTATGTTGTCATGCCGTGTCTCTGGTCACTTCTGGAAGGGGGCGTGTCCAGGTCAGTCAATAGTCCAGCTAAGGTTGGCAGCATTTACACGTACAGAGAAGCTCTATTTAGAACCACATTATCTGGCTTGGTTACGTCAACTTCACAAACTCCAGTTCAGTTCGATTACAGTCCAACTAAAGTGTTGACATAGTTGGACTGAGGCAATAATTGATAAGACCATCCAAAGTCATCACAAACAATGGTTATGCAATCCAGTCCTAGCTTCTGTGTATATCTTCATGTGACTAAAACAGACAGAAAAGAAAACATGGAATGAATTAAAGCAGTTTTTGTCAGTACAATTACATAGATAGTAACTGAAGTTATTTTGGCTATTATCAAGAAAACATGGAAAATGGATAGATATCAGTTCTTAAATTAAACTATTATGATTGATTTTTGTTACCATTATATTTGTCCAATCAAATGTATCTTTAGTTTTTCTTTTTTCAGGCATTAAAATGAAGATATTGAAGAAAACAATGGGTAGTCGAAGAATGTTTTTTTTTTTTCCTGTGACTGTATATTCTCACAATATAAGTCAGAAGTGTCAATTTTAACTTTCATTGTCCTCCATTGTGTCATTCATAGCCACACAGAAGACAACATCACAACAGGTTATTCTGTGTCGCCATGACAACTAGCCATGCCGAGGGAGTGCTATCTATCCAGATGTCATTTACTGTTTCCATATCCAAGGACTTAAGTGGATACCAACAGTGGATATGTAACACTTTGGGGCCAAACCAAGCCAAGCCATGCCAGGTAAAGTGAAATCACGTTCATACTGGCAGTGGAAAAAAAGCTTATTACAGTATGTATGTTACAGCTGCGCTCATAAGTTTACATACCCTAGCAAGAATTTACCCTTTTTTAGGCCAATTTTCAGGGTAATATGAAGGAAAATATCAAAATTTCTTTCACTCATGGCTTGTCTTGACTACAGCCCTGATGCGAAATGACAAAAATAGACTCAATATATTTAGATTTTTGCAGCGTATGTAACATGATACCTGCTGATATTCTTCAATTCCAATTTAGGTCCTAAAACAGAAGCACATGTTCACCACTAACTTCCATTTATACTAGATATTAATTTCCAGAGGCTTTGGAAAGTTAAAAAACGCAATTAGTGTGCGCAAAACCTTTGACAGAATGAATGCAAAAGTCAAAATTTTGTTGCACACACAATCTAAATAAAAATAACTGGTCTAACAGAAGCAAAGAATGGGTTTACTGTGTAAATGATGAAAGCCCAGAGCTGAGAAAAAACGGACTTTGAACACATTCATCCAAGGCCTGTGGTCTGACCTCCAGTGTGCGTTTCTGCTCAGAATCCAGCGTGTTTACCAGGATCCAACCAGCTGTCCCTTAAATGCTGTGGAGCTGCCTTTTGTTTTTCACCCACTGTTCCTCATCTCCTCTATCTGTCATGAGCAAACATTGACACACTCTTGTCAATTCTTTGAACTCTGTGGATGCTTCAATCTAAACCCAGCATTCCTGTGTTTCAATCCCACATCATGTCGCACCAAAAACCACCAAGCCTTGTGCCAGAATGATTTATGAGATTGAAATCAGTGTGAATGTGTTCTTCTTGATATTTTACTATTATTATTATTATTATTATTATTATTGTTAGTAGTAGTAATAGCAGTAGTAGTAACACTAGTAGTATCAGTAGTACTGTAGTACTGTAGTACTAGTAGCAGTAGTAGCAGTAGTAGTAGTAATAGTAACAGTAGCAGTAGTAGTAGTAACAGTAGTAGTAGTAGTAGTAGTTGTAGCAGTAGTAGTAGTAGTAGTAGTAGTAGTAACAGTAGCAGTAGTAGTAGTTGTAGCAGTAGTAGTAGTAGCAGTAGTAGTAACAGTAGCAGTAGTAGTAGTAGTAACAGTAGCAGTAGTAGTAGTGGTAGCAGTAGTAGTAACAGTAGCAGTAGTAGTAGTAGTAACAGTAGCAGTAGTAGTAGCAGTAGTAGTAACAGTAGCAGTAGTAGTAGTAGTAGTAGCAGTAGTAGTAACAGTAGCAGTAGTAGTAGCAGTAGTAGTAACAGTAGCAGTAGTAGTAGTAGTAGTAGCAGTAGTAGTAACAGTAGCAGTAGTAGTAGCAGTAGTAGTAACAGTAGCAGTAGTAGTAGTAGTAGTAGCAGTAGTAGTAACAGTAGCAGTAGTAGTAGCAGTAGTAGTAGTAGCAGTAGTAGTAACAGTAGCAGTAGTAGTAGTAGTAGTAGTAGCAGTAGTAGTAGTAGTAACAGTAGTAGTAGTAGTAGTAGTAGTTTCCCCACAAAAGACACAAAAAAACACAAAATGTGAAGACAATGAATAAAAAAATCACACAAAAACTAACATAAAATATAACATAAAAATGAAAAATCCAAAATATATTCAAAAAGTCTTCTGAAATACAAAAAAAATCACCAAAAACATGCAAAAAATAAGACTTTTGACAGGCCTGGTGTTGTTGCTATAAGATGGTGATGTTTTTATATATACATGATGTCCTGTAAGTCTCCATACATAGGAAAAATAAATATTTCTTGACATAAACCATTTTTATTTATATAATATGCTCTATATGACAGTTTGTCTCCACTGCTGAAGAACACTTCTAAAGTGCAATAAGTGTAATTTCATTGTAACTTGTGTGCAATGACAATAAAGTCATATATATACATATATATATGGTGCAACAATTTCAATACCAGTGTTTTTTACTTTTAATGGTCTAATAATTATTTTTTATGCGACTGTACATACAAATCTTTTTCCTCCTTTACATATTTAATTGGTTCTTCTGTTTAATGACATGAGCTGAAAATAACTGGACACATTTGTTCATGTTCACTGATGCTCTTTGTCCTATTTTCTTCATCGACTGTATTTTTGTTGATTTGTTTTCTGTCAAATCTCTCTTATTTCTTAAGCACAATAACAGGCAAAGAAAAAAAAGAAAAGAAAATGAAAGTTTCAGATGCGTTTGAGTCCCTATTTCACCCAGGTTTATAGCAGTCGTTTTCCAGGTGATTTACGGTGGGAAGCCCCCTTTACTCTTATCATAACACAAAGTAAACATCCAGAGGGGAGGAATGAGGGATCTTCTGGTCTGAAGAGGGACTGACCCTCACCTACCTTTGTGTTCTAGAAAACAAGCCCCGGTAGCAGAGTCTTCATTTATTTTTACTTTTTTTTTTTCACCTCCTCAGTAATACCACTGCAAAACAGAAATAGTTGGTGCCAGTTGCAACTTTATTTTTAGCCCACATTTGTCTGTGCTGAATACTAAGAAGGTACAACGAGTAAAAATATGGACACTACCTTGGACACCATATTCATATCATACTCTATTCCTTCTGTTGCAGTTTCCAATTTTTTTCCCACTATATTGAATATTTCCCTAATGATTTTTTTTTTACTGTTAATTCTCAGACTTTTTTTTTAATTCAAGATTTGATGAGGAAAAAAAAAAAAAAAACCCAACAAACTTTAACCTTTAAATTCTGATGCGTCAGTGCTGACATGTTCTGAATGGATGGTTTAGTTTTAAAATTCAGAATAATTAAAATTTTTTTGGGTTATTTTACTCAGAATTTTGTTGATGGAACTGATGTACAGGTGTTGAAAAGCAACTGATTGAGAAAAAGAAAAAAGACCAAATTAAAACTACTGGAACCAAATGACAACATGTATTCTTTTTTTTTAAACTTCATTTTGTTTTTGTTTTTTTTGTTTTTTTTTTGGGGGGGGGGTGCATTTTTTCATGTTGTTATTTTGTGAATATTTATTAGTTTCTGTTGATGTTGTTGCTTATTTTTGTTAATTTTTTCTACATTTTGTTGCTTTATTTTATTTTCTTTTTTTCACTTGTGTTCTGTTAGTGTCTTACTTTGTTCACGTTGCATATTATTTTGTTAGTTTAATATTAATTTTTGTTCATTTTACTGATCACTTTGGCAGTTTTTTGTTCATTTTGTTGTTGTTTTTGTTTTTTTACTGTGGAATTGCTTAAGTCTCAGGAGTTAAAGGGTTAAAAAGTGTTGATGTGCATTAAATGTTTTAAAAAGGGTTGACACAGTTGTACATCAGTCTATTTGTCCGTCCGTCCAGTGCCCTCGATCTCCTTCCAGCTGGGGGTGGGGGCTCTCAAACATTTGGTTTGAGATGTTAAATTGTGTAAAACAAACAAAAAAAAAATACAGCAGTTTCACAGTTTGTTTGTTATATATTGTTAATGTCTCATCTTGTCTCATGTATGTTTATTACTACATTTTTATGTGTTTGTTTTTTTAACCAATTACTAGAAATTCCACATGAGCTCCTTACCCCAAGGTTGAAAAACACTCGGTTGATGTTTAAAATGTCAGGGTCTGACAAACATATCTGCATTTGTTTTTCAAAGCTATTATTCATTAGCTAAAGTGGAGAAGCATGTAGTGTGTATGTGGTCCATAACTGTCCAAAGGCACAGACAGAACACTGGTGCACTTCTGGAGTCAACTCTGAGCCTTCTGCTGCACTGCAGTTAGATAAGTGCTAATGGTTTCAGCATGTAGTCAGTGTGTGATTTAGGCTGTTGTTCAGAACATTACATTAAATTATCTTAATTGGATGAGGCTCGGCCTTTACAGTTTGTAAGCTTTTGTAAACGTGAATATGTGCGCTTAGTTCACTGTTTCTGCACTCATTGTGACTATTTTAAGTAAGATGTGTATTTTTAAAGATGCCCCCCCACCACCACCACCACCACCACCACCACCACCCCACCCCCTCACCGACACACACACACACACACACACACATACACCACTGCCACCACGGGTGCACACCACACAAAAATAGTTGTTGTTTTTTGGTACAATTCCCAGGATATTTGAAATGAAAAGTGAAAAAAACTAAATTATGAATTAGGTTCTGAGAGTGAAGTCCAACACATGCCACTGAAAGACACACAACTACACAATAAGCAACACAACTACCCAAAAACACACAAAAAAAACACAACTACACTAACACACAACTACACACAAAACAACACAACTACACTAACACACACACCAACAACTACACAAAAAACAACACAACTACACAAACACAAAACTACACACACCAACAACTACACAAAAAACAATACAACTACACTTACACACAACTACACACACACACACACACACCAACAACTACACAAAAAACAACACAACTACACAAACACAAAACTACACACACCAACAACTACACAAAAAACAACACAACTACACAAACACAAAACTACACACACCAACAACTACACAAAAAACAACACAACTACACAAACACACGTATACATCCCCATACACACACTCATGAAAACACACAAACAACCAACTCTAAGCCGCCCCCTCGTGGGTGCCCCCCCCCATAGTCCTTGGAGTGGAGTCCTTATACATAAGGAATAAGGACTCCACCAGTGCTTCACCAGGCTACCATATGTTTACATTCAACATATATGTATTCTCACCTAATTGCACTGTTGTTATTGTTATCATTGTTCTCATTATCACTCACACACACTCACACACACACTCACACACACTGTATGTAGTGCCAAAAATCAACAACAACATATGGCAGCATCCACATTGTTCATATAATATGACTCCACCTGGTGCATTTTGAAAGTAATCTGTCCTTTTTTTTCCTTCTTACTGATATTTTCCTTCCATTTCTTTCTTTTGCAATTTTACGCAAAAAAAAAGACACTTGTCATTTGAAAATATCGTAAACATTCTGGCAATAACAAGATGTTTCAAAGTGATCTCACGTTTCATATAATACTTGTCAGTCGTGTTTTTAATGCATTCTAAAAATAATCTCCTTCTTCTGAACCCTCTCGTTCTCTCATAAACAAAAAACAAGCAATATGTCGATGGTTTTTGAGCAGATTTTTCACATTCTCATACAATAGAAAACAGAGGCCGTTTCCCTGCATCACACAGCAGGCACACTGCATCATCTCAACAGGCAGCAGTGATTGTGTCTGAAAATAACCAGAGCACTTCCAGATAAGTTTTGTCAAAAATATGACTTGGAAATAAAAAAAATAAAAAAAAAAATTCGGGAAATGTCTTCCATTATGCGAATGTAAATGATCTAATCAGCTGTTGTACTGTTGGAGTTCATTCCTTCATTTTGTGAATTTGTTTTTATCACAGTTTAGTGAGATGAACTTGAAGATTATTATTATTTCGGAGGCCACACTGCAAAATTCAAAATCTTACCAAGTGTGTTTTTCTCATTTCTGGTTCAAATATCTCATCGCACTTAAAATAAGACATAATCACTTAAATAATCATTTTTCAGTGAGATACAAAAACCTGATTATTTCGACGATTTTAGTTCAAGAAATCTTACCACGATAATATATCGTAGCCAATGACAGGTCGACCTGGCTTTATTTTTTGGGTCATTGTCATGTTATAACATTCAAACCGTGTGCCGTCAGTTACTGTATGTAAATTTCTAAGCACAACTGTATGTTCACGCTGCATCAAATACCACATAGTTTAGGTTAATGGGGTTAGTGGTTATGGATATGTAAATCAGAGACTTGGTGTAAAATAACATAAAATACTTTAACACACCATAAGAGCTGACGTAACAGAATAAATGATATATGATCTGTCTGAAATCTGACGACCATGAATAGATAACAAACTGCATTTTACACCAATTATTTACATGCATTAATGGTTTAGTCCAGGTGTATTCAATTAAAAGTCCATGAGGTCCGGTTATTACATTTTGCCAGAGTTGAAGGTCCGAGCCAAAGTCAAATTTGTAAAAAGTTACTAATTGTTTAAGTTTTTACTTCAGTTGCAAGAAATTTCAAATCAACCAAAAGGGAATTCTCAGAATAAAATAAATAATAGTGCAACTGGGTGGGCAACAGTCCCATGTTTGAATAACTGGAAGGCCTCTTCAAGTGAAAAAAATTACCTTCATTTTTCATAAAAAAAAAAAAAAACCTGTCCTTTTTTTTTAAAAAAATTGAAGCCTTCTTCATGTAAATAAAAAAAAGTCTGGAAAAATGAAATAAAAAAGTACAAAACATTTTTCATGGAACTCTCTTTCTTATCTTTCTTATTCTTAAACGTTGTAATCTTTCATCTTTTTTTCAATGGGAGAAATGGGCATGTGGCTGACCTGCCAGGAGTTGATGTGATGAGTCGTGTCGATCTTACATATTGAGCTTGCGATTTGCTTATTTTCTGCGCCCTCACCTGGGTACCTGGGCCATACGTTTGCTCAAACGAGCCATGCCTTGTTTCGTAGTGGTGCTTCACGTTCCCACTTTTAATCAATGCCACGGTCTCGGAACAAATTAAGCACACAGGCTTGGTGCTGCCAGCGGGGAGGATGAACAGATATTTAGTTGTCCATTCATCCTTAAAACAACGATTTTCAGTGTCTACTTTCCTCTTTTTAGAACAAGCCATGTCTCATCTCAGCCTTGCTTTCCCTGCTCTGTGGAAAGTTTGATAGCGTCGCAGTTTACCGTATTGACTGTAGTAGCAGTGCCCGCGGCAAATTTTTATATGCGCTCAAAACCACTCTATGGGGAAAAGACTACTTATTTCGTGAGTGGTCAGAGTCCAGACAGAACCATTTCCCGGTCCGGATCTGGACCGGAGTCTGCCAATACGTGATGCCCGGTTTAGTCTGTCAGAAGTTATGGAGCATTTCATATCAGTAGATGGTTTTGGTTACCAGTGGCTGTTTGGGTCTTTATGGGTTAACATCACATTGGGCTGCATGTGACCCCTGAACTAAAACAAACTCAACACTGTTCACTCTTCATATATTCACTATACATTTTCCACTTTGCAGATTCATCTTGGATCAGATTGAACCCTTTAGGGGGTCAGTTTTGACCTGTGAGCCATATGTTTGACATCCCTGTTTTAACCCTTTAATGCGTACTGGTCACTACAGTGGACACTTACAGTGTTCTACAGCTGCTCCCTTGTATATTCATGGGTTTTGCTACAATACAATACGATACGATATGATACGATACGATACGATATGATATGATAAGATTCAATATACTTTATTGGGGAAATTTGTCTTGGCCTTAATGCCTCAACAACCACAACCATTGTTTTAATTCCATCTCAGTCAGTTCATATCATTACTGTAACTTGTCTGTTCTTAATACCTGATCTGCACTAACATGTTTACGTGTAAATCAGTTGCTTGTTGTTATTACACTGTAATTAACAGTTTTTTTAAACAAAAAATTGCATTAAAATGTTTTATTTCATAGTGTTCTGATATTGTATTTTAAATACACACTTCTTTGGTTCAAACCTTAAACACATGTCCAGCTGACTGGACACTTTTGTAACTCCATAAAAAAAAGCTTTTTGGTTTTTTCATTGCTTTTTTGTCAATGCTTAAAGAGGAATAAAAACCCTTCTGAAAAAAAAAACTTGACTAAGGTTCTTATAATTCATGCATTAAATGGTTAATTTATTTGTTTCATCCTACACTCTTTCATTTATATAACTGACTAATTGAGTGTTTTTAGTTATTTTGTTGGCTCCTATGAAACACTGTAAAACAAAAAATTATGTTTAAGTCTTGTCAGCGCTCAATGAAATGGATGTTATAGATTTAAAAGTGGTTCCCATTATGTAGTTTGGTGTTTTTAGTTCACCTTTAACCTATTGTCCTATCTTGTATTAATTAATTTTCCTTAGGATTAGATCTTATCCCAGTAATAAAAGTGCCAGCACCTTAATATGATCATGAAACGATATGAAAAAGACGAGCCGTGTGTGCTTCATGCATATTTTTTAGGTGTATTTCCTAACTGTTATACAGACTAATCGAGTAGTGGTCACATTTGCAGCTGTACTGTACGTTACAGGGATGCAGTTGGCAGGAATGAACTATTACCATCTGGTAAACATCTGTAAGAACACTGTGGTCTCAGAGCATTGTTCCTTTCCCAACCACAACAATGATCCAGGAATCAGAAACGTCAAAAATACTTCATCAGATGTTGTTTCTTAATCAGATGTCCACTCCAGATGTGTTGACCCATAGTCCAGTTTAATGTGTTTTGACAGAACTCACTGAGGCTGTAAATCTGTTTGTGTCACATCCAATGTTAGATTTCATGTTGATGACAGTGAAAAGCTAAACACCTACTGTGTTTAAATGTTAGGAGCAATTTTCCTCCTTTTTAATGATGAAAACAGACAAGACAAAACACACACAAAAAACTGTAAAAAAAGAAAAAAATTAATATTTTATGGCTCCTGGCTGATTTGTAATTGTAGTGTCTCTTTGGAAACCTATTATCACATTGTTGTGACATTCTTGGCAAAAAAAAGAAAAAAAACTAGTCACTCGCATTTAATGTGCTGTTACTGGTAAAGAAGAAATGTTTTAAAACACATAATTCCATTTTTCAAAAATGCAAAATATCAAAAGTGACCAAAAGTGATTTTGGTTATTATCAAGAAAAAATTCTAGAAAATTCCAAGATACCAGTTCTGAAATTAACCTACTATGAGATATTTTTGTTGTTATTACTATATTTGTCCAAACAAATGTACGTTGAGTTTTAACAGGCATTAATGATTCAAGATTGAAGATGTTTTATTCTCACAGGGATGTATAAGTACATGCACTGTGAAGAACTTATAAAAAACAGTTCATAAATAACAACACTAAAACTTTGTGAAATAAAAATAAGATAAAAATAAAAATAAAAACTGTTTAAAAGACAGTTCTTAAAAGACCATGGTCAGCATACAAAGCAGTCACATCATAGAAATAAATCAATTCATATCATAGACTTATTTAAAAGTCTCACAGCCTGGGAAATAAACAAGAAATTGAAGAAAACAAGGATGTTTTAATAATTAAACTGTATAACACACTGCAAAAGTCTGATCCCCATTACCAACCTACCCTGAAAATGTCATCAAAATCCGTCCATAAGTTTTTGAATTATCTTGCTAACTAACACACAGACAGACAGACAGACAGACAGACAGACAAACAAACTCTGGCAAGAACATAACCTAAAAACATAACCTCCTTGGTGGAGTAAATAAGACAGAATCACCTTAAGAGTAACTTTTCAATTTCAGATCTTATTTTTAGAAAATAGTTGTGTCTGGCACCAATTATTTCTTTGATTTTCAGCAACTTTACACAAAAACTACTGGACTAATTTCCATAAAATTTTCAGGAAAGGTGCGAGGTGGTCCATAATAGATCCCATTAAATATTGGTGAATATAGGTTAAAGGTCACCGTCACAATCACCAAATATGTCTAAATCAGGAAAAGTGTTTGTAAGGGGGCGGGGTTTGTTGTGCCTGGGGTTTGTTGTGCCTGCCACCACTTGTTTTAAGTGTGCTGAGATATTTTGACTAAGAATGACAAAAATAAACTTGGTCAGATTAACATTTTTACAGTCAGCAAGTAAGTGTGTTTGTGTCAACCGTTTGAGCAGCAGCCCCCCCACCTCCCCTCCCCTCTCCAATTAAAGAGTCATAAACATGACAGTTATCACAACTGCGGCTCTGAGAACATGTTTTTCATAAACTAGCACTTTTTCTAAGTGTTTGACAGGTGGCTTGTGTAATCCTTGTCATCACAGTGACTGGAAAATGTTGTTCTTATCACTGTGTTGTTATAGCCCTAGGCCAAGTAGCATGTGACATTAATGTGGATGTGTCACTGCATTCACTCAGGGTTGGGTGAGTAACACGGAACTCCCTAACTGTTCAACAGCTGGTAAACCGATTTCGTCGAACGTGATTTACAAGTGCTTCTTCTCCTTCCCCTCCTTCCTTTCCGTCCTCCAGCCACACCTTCGTCACTTTCATTCTCATCGCTCTCATTCTTGTGCCATCTAAACAAATTACAGAGCAAATGAGGGGGGAGGAGTGATATGGGTGATGAGGCATGCCAGAGTGTCAACAGATGACAAGTAGCACAGATGGGGGAGGGGTAGGAGAGACAGTATGTGATGAAAAGAGAAAAGTATTCCCCAAAAAGCTAGACTTGAAAAGAAATGATTAATGAGGCCAGATGTTAGGCTTCTTTTAGCATGAATCATCGCATTCCCCATGACAAAGCAAAAACTACCCATAACCCCCACCCCCCCATTTGCCTAAACATAGGCACAGCAGGCAAATGACTTCCCAGACTGTAGACAATAGAGACAACTCCTGTACTTTTCTGGCATGAGTAACTTTGTCCCAGTGCCAGGTTAGGACAGTAAATCCACTCAGTGTTTCAGGCTTTTGTTTCACTTAAGTACAATCTACAGCTCTCCAATAAAACAATACCAAGAAGAGTAGGGTCTTACAAAGTCGGTAAGAACGCCGTTAGAGAACGTACACAAGCCTGTCTGTAATTGAACGGCTGCATATACTTATGAACCTTCCATGTCTCTGCTGTATTCGCACCATCTGCTCCATAACATATTTACCTCAAATCAACACAATCACTGGAAAAAATCCAAATCTTATCAAGTATATTTTTCTCATTTCTAGTTAAAATATCTCATCACACTTAAAATAAATCAATCACCTAAGCCTGGGTGTTACAGCGATTTTATTCTACTTTGAATTTTTGGTTGCAGCCTATTTAAAAAATAAAAAGCACCATTTTTTGTTCTTCTCTTGCCATTGCACTTGGGAACTTTCAGAGCCCCCTCATCCTCGCTCCCTGACACATGCAGGCAGCACTTCGTCTCGTCATATGAACCCGCTTTATCCTCACTAGGGTTGCGGGGGTCACTGTGGGCCTAATCCAGTTACAGTGGGTGAAGGCGGGGTACACCCTGTATGAGGCTCCAGTTTATCTCAGGGCTGAACATATATAGACAAACAATCACTCACATTCACAATTTAAATTAACCAATTAACCTATCAGTGCATGTGTTTGGATGGTGGGAGGAAACTGGAGTACCTGGAGAAAACCCACGCAGACACGAGGAGAACCTGCAAACTCCACACAGAAAGGTCTGGTGTGGGAATCGAACCAGGGTACAGGGGCGAGTGCTAACCACTGCACCACCAGCAGGTGGTTCCTGAGAATTCACGTGTGCTGAACAGCAACAGTTCAGTTATTGCCATTTCAAGCTCCGGTCCAGTTTGAGCTCAGGACCCAATACCAACTCAGATCTCACCCCAGTTCCAGTCCACACATAAGATGCTTTCCTACTGTAGGAACCATTTGTAGTTCCTATAACATTTTTAGTTCCTGGAACCCCCTCCCCCCTATTCCCACAGCATATGAGCTACACAATTTCTAGAACCTTTTTAGTTCCACTCGCAGGAACTCTCTCTCTCTCTCTCTCTCTCTCTCTCTCTCTCTCTCTCTCTCTCTCTCTCTCTCTCTCTCTCTCTCTCTCTCTCTCTATATATATATATATATATATATATATATATATATATATATATATATATATATATATATATATATATGTGTGTGTGTGTGTCTTTTTGTAATATTATCCTCTGTCTTTTGCTAATTGAAACTCTATTAATTTCCTGTATTTAATTTATTGATGATATAGATGTTCATTCAAGCTCAGATTAAAGTTAATGTTTATGTTTAACAGAGGAAATAGAAGGAAAAGTGACTTTTTCAGGAAATGTATCCAACACAGTGGGTTTTACTGGTGAATTAATGTTGTAGATGACAGTGTTTCCATGGTAACGACAGAGCTCTAAATGTCCAAATGGGTCATATCTGATGACCATGAAAAGATGACAAACTGCATTTTACAGCAATTATTCAGATATATTGATACAATTAACAGATCAAGAGGTATTAAACATTTTAAATCAATAGACAATTTTGTTTGATGGTGGATGTTTGGGTCTTTATGGGTTAAGGTAGAATTAGAAGCATTTATTAAAACACTTTTTTAAAAAGGAGTTTGTTTTATGGGCAGCCTGACCTAGCTCACAGTGAAATAAATGATAACCCTAATTTCAACGGTACATTTCAGTTGTCTCTACTGACTCATACGCACCAGTCTATTGCTATAGAGGGAGTGTTAAAGCTTTTCTTCATGAACAACAGTCCAAGCACGTTTCTGCAGCATCTCTGCCTGCAAGGAATGTTTCCAGATGTGCAAAGTCAGTTCAGCCAGTGGTCGAATGTAACTACATATAGTACATACACATGAAGTATTTGTACTTCACTGTCAGCATTAATAATTTCTACTTTTAGACATAAACAAATATTACTTGGTCACAATAGCTCAGTTACATACAAATACAATACACTAAACTAAGTATGAAGATAACAGCAATAAGTAATATAAAAAAACAGGTAAAATACATTGGCATTTTACTCAGATTTTTTTTGGCTCCATTTACTTTACATTTCTTTTTCTTTTTTTGCATTACACTAGTGGTTTTTTCATTAAACATCAGCACAAAAGTTTACCAATATACACTAAAGGTTGAAAATTTAAAAATGTATTTATTTATCGTGAGATGCCACAAAAGGTCATTCCATAAATAAGGTGATGTATTTAAATATTGTGTTGATTTACAGATATATTCATTATTATTATTGTTTATTTCCCTTACATTTTGTATTATATTTAAAAACTACCAGGTTTCCTGTTGTGTCCACACATACCACACCGTGTTTATTTAAAAACTCTTCTTTTTTACTGGTTACAAAGGTCTTTTCATTGCAGTTTTGCATGATATACCATGTATCCTATGCCTGGAAAAATCACGTCTTGCCAGAACAAACACATAATATAGAATTTTGGTGAAACTATCATTTTTAGTTATATTCACACAATTTGAGGGTTGATGGAAAAGTGTTTTTTATGCCCTTATTTGGAGTCTGTTTATATCCACACCATTTTTTAAAAATATGATAACAATGGTGATCTGATTATGAGACATTGGATTAACACACCTGGACTTCTTCCCAATACTCCCATGTCTTCCCATATATGCAAGTTATTTTATTTTTTAATTTTTATGTCTGTGCATGTGTAAATGCAATTAAAGTCAAACATGAGCAGAAGACAACAGGAAGTTTAAGTCTACCATCATTACACATGTACTCCAAAATAAATCTGATAATGGAGTTTTGATTATTGTATTTCTTAATTGAATTAGATTTGATTATTCCAATTATCTGATTACTTCCAGTTGTCTGATTTTTATGATCATATAAAAAAGCTCTTTGTATTTTTAAATATATTATGTGATAAACTGAAGGATGCAGCGTTCCTTCATGGATTTGGTTTAAAATCCTCCTCATACTTATGCTTAAACTCTTTAAAACCTTCTCGGATTACCTGAGAAATGCATTGTCACAAAGCTCAAGACAGAGTTTTTTTTCTGAGTTCATGGGAAGTTTACTTTTTAAAGATACCTGGTTCTCAAGAGACAGCAATGGAACAGGCATGTGATGATCTTCAAGAATACATTTTATTAATTCAAAAACATATATGTGTGTATATATATATATATATATATATATATATATATATATATATATATATATATATATATATATATATATGTCTCAGAGACAGTAGAGCAGGAACTACTGAACATAAATTCACACAACATAAACTGAAGTCAAAAAACAATGTCAATGCATCAAGTATTAACTCCTCTGTTCATGTGATTAAAACAGAAAAGAAAATGTGAAATGCCTAAAACACTGTTTTTTATCAGTTCAGTGCAATTGATATTGATGTAAGAAATTACGTGATTTTGGTTATTATCAAAAAAACATAGAAAGTGGATAGATATCAGCTCTGAACTTGAACTACTATGAGCTATTTTTGTTGTTATCATTATATGTACCAGGTATTAAATTGAACAAGAAATTGAAGAAAACAGCAGGTAGTCTAATATTTTTTTCTGCAACTGTATGTTACATTTATGCTTTTCTATATTAGAAAATGACCTAAAATTATCATTACAGCAATGTCAGTAAAGAACTCTAAAGTTGCACCAAAAATGCCGATATATTGCATTTTCAAGATATGCATTGAGTAAATCCACTCTGACAGGTAAGAGGATTTATGTGGCCACTAGAGGAAGTAGTGAGTCATTCTGCTGGTCTGGCATTGTTGGAAAAAAGTAACACTGTGATGCCCTTGACTAAAGTGTCTGAAAGTGACAAAATAAGATGAGAACCACTAAGAAACTACTTTTAAAGTCAAATAACGTGACAAAAGCTAGAAGTGCTGGACTTGTTTTCTCCACTGGACACGGCTCTAAATCAACAGAATAGAGTTTGATGCTAAAACCACTGGGTTTATTCTCCACAGGTGAGTTGATTATGAGGCCTATGAAGGTATAGCACAGGCGTCTCAAACTCAACTTACCTGGAGGCTGCTGGAGGTAGAGTCTTGGTCAGGGTGAGCGACATTAAGTATTCCATAAAAAGGGTTTCTTTACTTTACTCACACCAAGTAACATGCACTTTTTCACAAACTCTCCTTCTTTGAATGGTTTTCTGGCTGTAGCAATCATCTCACTCACCATGTAGCTGCTTCGACCGCTACTTCATTCTCTTTACTTGCTTTCTTGAGTAAATATTATTCCCTCAATAGACTTTTTTTAAGCGTCGGTGACCTGGCTCCTTCTTTCATCTCCCCAGTATTTTGCAAACTCCTCAGCCTGTCTAGTTGTGTAATGACATCAGATGATGGTATGTTTTGAGAAAGACATGACTACAACTGGCTGAAGGCATATATTTTCCATCTGCTTGGTGTCACACTGGAATATGTTTCAAGTAAGTGACAAACATTTATACTCTACTTCCCCAGGTACTTTCAGTTAGTGAGCTTGACAACCTTTGACCACAAACGCCACCTAAAGCTGTCAGGAGACAATCTATGGTAGTGGTAAGACTCAGCAAAAAGATGCATGCAAGAACTACATGTGGGCCGCACTAACATTAAACTTTGATGCCAAGTAGAGGGCCACAAATATCATCCTGTAGACTGTAAGTGGCCTCCAGATGCAAGTTTGAGACCCCTGTTATAGAGGTATTATGTGATTGTTAAGTTCCCTGTTGCTTGATCCATGGTTCAAACTAAACTGTGAAAGACAAATGTTTAGTGCAGCTAACAGTGACACAAACTGTGCAGAAAACGAGGGTGATTCATGGTTTTACTGTGGCTGTTTTCAGTCTAAAAATACAGCAAAGTTATTCGAGCTGTAATGTAAACTATCAGCTCAAAATTATGAGGTCATGAGGTAGCCATAGCTCAGGAGAAGAGTGGAATGTCCAATACCCAAAAGGTTAGCTGTTGGAATCCCAATCTGTCCTAGTCAGTCCATTGTGCCCTTAGGCAAGACACTTCACCCTCCTTGCCTTGAGTGTCACTCATGTGTATGTAATATGTATGATGGTCAGAGGGTCCATTTGGCAGCTGTGGCTACATATGTAGTTTACCACTACCAGAGGGAGAATGTGAGAGCGAATAAATAATGGATCAATAATATATAATTGTCGCTCACTATAATGTGATTCACCTTTCATGGCCTTGCTGTTTCATAGATTTTTTTGTGTGTGCAGTTTTTCTCGCTTTTGTTAATATAGCGTATATACATGCATTGTGTTGTGCTTCCTGATTGGCTAAGAGACTGTAGACCATTGTCAATCAACTTCCATGCCGTGTCTCCTATACAGTACAGAATGTGTGCAGCTTTGCCAAATTTACATAAATGTTCCATCGCTTACAGTGTGACTCTGAAGTTCTGTATGTTTGACAGTTTTCTCCTCCAAAACCCATAATGTCGATGAAACGTTCTGCACCGACAAAAGCATCTGCCATCGCACCCAAAAGGCAAAGTTGGACTTCTGGACATGCTGAAGGAACGTAGATGTTACACAGCTATAGTGTGTCACACATGTATGTAATAATTATAAAAAATAAAGTTGACCACTTGGCAGATTTTGCCTATTGCAGGTTATTTTTAGAATGTAAACGAAGGACCAGTGTAAAGCACTTTGGATGCCTTGAAAACCACTATAGAAATCATAACGTATTATTATAAGTGACCAACTGTCAAAATAACCAGATATGAGCTCTTATCTGGTTATTTTGATAGTTTGAAGACAAAATCTTCATGATACCATAATACAGATGCAAGTTAACAGTAACTTTTATACTTAAGTCAGTGAGTGACCTGTGGGTGGTTGTTGTTGCCACAAGTGTGCACTGGTTTGGAATTTGGCGAATAAATGTAATTACTGTTTATTCCATTCAACCGGATCGACTTGTAATCTGCAGCATATTAGATTTCATTGTGAACTCTTGTAATAAACACTGATCCAAATCCACCACCTCATCACATTCTTGGACAGCGAGGAAACACACCTGTCTCCAAAATTGTTGAATTATTCCATTGAGGACATGATTAGATTTGCCTCTTATTACTGGCAAGCGGTAGATATTACTGTGTTTCTCTTCCAGACTCCTGTGTTCAGTTTTTGCCTCCTGGTGGCTTCGTGGTCCTGGTGCTGGACGATGTGCTTTTCTAATATCCTGTGAGTAAAACATCATGTGAAACCGTTGTTGACTTCTCATGTCAGAAAGCTAATTTCCAACCTAAAAATGGAACTCGGCCTCTCTAGTGAAACCTCCCGCAGTAATAAAACATAAGAAGGCCTAATGCACATAGCCAGAAGGCAGCTTGGCCTCGGTCGACTCCCAGACTTCGCGTTGAGTCTGCGCCAACAGCGGAGGCCATCCATAATTAACCCTGCACTGTCAAGTCAAGGCAGCAGTCATAACATGTCCTCACATGTCATTCTAACCTTTTTCCCTTCGCCGTTTTCTTCACCGTCAACTCATCAGCCACATCTGTCGCTCCCTACATAAGGAACGCTGTGAGACAGGCTGAGGGAAAAGACTTTGATCTGCTGTGTTTCCATCACAGCGTCTCTCTCAAAGGCTTTGGACGGCAAATGATATGAGAACAGAGGGAGAAGAATGTGTTTCTCGTTTGCTGTTGTCGAGGGTGATTTTTTTGTGATTTATTTCACATTAGTAAGAAGTGATTGAGCCATTTGGCAAAAGGGTAATCACTGCTGTCAACATTTGTTGTTCTTAGCAAAAACCAAAATGTATTTTTTTTTTTTTTTTGTAGCCTTCTGTCTGTCAGTGTCTGTGTTCCTCTCTCAGTTCTCTGAATCATAAAGAAAATGTCTCGATGAATGAAGATTTCATTAATTCCAGAGATGGGGAAATAGGCAATTAAAATGTGTGAATCAAAGCAGAGAAAGGAGAGGTATAACAAGTGTGAGTGACTAATTCAAAGGGTCAGAGAGGCTAAGTCAAAGAGAAAAAGGAACAAGAAACAGAGCAAGAGACGGTGATTAAAAAGTGAAAGAAAGAGATTGATTTGCGTATCTTTGAATTGAAACTGAAATAAGGTCCAATCATTTATGTTTGAGGGAAGCTAAAGTGAGAGAATTGAGAGCAAGAAAACCAAATCAGACTGAAACCTTGGAACAGCAAGTCAGAAAATGAGATTTAAGATTGATTTGCCTTCAATTGAAAGCTGAGCTGAATTGGAATCGACAAAGATCATAAAAAAAAGCGACAGTGTTTTTTAATCCAGAGATCTAGGTAAGAGCAGAATTCCGTGTATCCAACTATCCTATAATTCGTACATAAATAAATCCTTCACTAATACTAGCCGGCGGCCAGCAGCGCGAACCTGACAAGGACAGAGGATGGTACAGTGAAAAGTGGGTTAGAGTTTAAAGGCTTGAGCCAGGGAGGCACTGCTCTGATCTTTGGCAGGGGAGTTAAAACATTAACATTCATCTGACACAGGCAGGCTTTACCCCTGCTTCTCCTCAAAGATGGCGAAGGTTATCATACAGTGTGCGGGGTGGATATGCATATGGTACATATGGTATGTGCAGCATATATGCATGTGGGTGTATTGGTATGATTATACTGGTTTATGTGCGGAAGTGTGCCGTCACCACTGAAAATTGCAAACAGATCATTCATATACAGTGTATATGGTCTAATTTCCTCACTCACCAGGTCTATTGGTGGGATTATGTGAGTGCATTTATCATTCTGTACAAGTATAGCTTGCATGGGTAATTGTAAATTAAGTGGATTACTATGCAGTATAGTCCCTGAGGGAATTAGAGAATCTCTGAATGGATGCAAAATCCTATCGTACTGTAGCCAGCAGGTCCCACAGCAGCATCAGCACTTTCTGAAGAAATGATATCAGCATGAGTTCTTTTGAATGATACTGATTTAATATCACAGTCATAGATTTAATGATACTGACACTCATTAAGTTTCAGTTCCCTGAAGTGGTTCTGATGTTTCAAGTGATTGGCAAATTCAGCCGCAAGTGTGCTTAAGAATAGGTGTTTCAAGAGGTGTATTTTGGAGGGTGTGTGTGTGTGGGGGGGGGTTGTATGATGGAACACTTTCATTTTGTAATGCCAAGACAGAGGTTTTGTCTTTAATCACAAAGCTGGAAAGTGACTTAGTATAAAGTATGTAAAGTTGCTCTTTCGGGTCTTTGCGTAAGGCGAAAGTACAAGATGCATTCGTTCACTCCTGGCTTCAGTGGCCTTACACCATCCAAATCCCCCAAAATCAAAATCCACCTCGAATGAATTGCGGTGGAATACAAATGAGGGAGCAGTGGCAGGGATTTCTATTTTAATGAGGACAAAAACCTATCACCAGATCTAACCTGAAACGCTTCATTTGCTGCTGTCTGCCAGCCCGCACTTCCCTGAAGAGTTCTGGGGTTAAAATTGTAGAGTTTCGACGCTGTTCACTCACAAGCCCTGGCAACAAATGATGGCCTTCCTCCCACACCCCTGAACATTTACACCCAGCTCAGTTTGCCCAAAGCAATCTCGACTTGGGAGGCAAAAGGTCACTTTAAATAAATAAAGAATGGGGCTAGATCACTTGGCATCCTACACATAGAACGAACAGCACTTTGAATGGATAGCCAAGGCTACAGCATTTAGCATTCAGTAGCCTCAAGCAATCTGTGAGGCCTGCAGTCTGAGAGCAGAAAGTCCACAATGACTCCCACTCACTTGCCACAGCTACATCAGTCACATTGCTCTTTTAGAAAAACTTCTGGTCTGTTTGTCATTGCAACATTGCCTGTTGTCAGTTCTGAAAGGAGACGACTTTGTAAAATTAATTCATTGCCTTAGGTTAAGAGATTGTTTTGACTAGAAATTCATCATAATATGCTCATGCTAGTGCTGTCAAATTATTACAGATGTTTAATCAGATTAATCACAGGGTTGCTTTGGATTCATTTGCATTAATCATGATTAAATATTCATTTCTAATTGATATTAATTGAGTTTAATTTTTCATGAGCAAACAGATTCAAGAAAGAAGGGAATATATCTGCACTTAATGTGTTTGGCCAAGCTGGGTGACACCTTAACCAAAGTGCTAACATGTCTCTCCTGACTAATACATGCTTCACGTTAATGTGCTATTTGCACCTGGAAGTGCCTTTAGTGAAAGGGAAACCCCCATCTTGCCAAGTGTCCAAAACACTATTCTGTCATGGGTTTTTTTTTGTTTCCATAAAATGCTCAAAATGCGCTAAGACACACAAAAAATGTTGAGAAAAAATCTATAAAAAATACATAAAATACATGAAATTTCACACAAAAGAAACTAACTTGAAAAAAGTGATTAAAATCCTAAACATATTCAAAAACTCATCTAAAATACAGAATAAAAACAACAAAAAATATATCACAAAATATACAAATGTGCAAAAATATCAATATATATGCAATGAACATGTTTATTCAACACCTTCAGCAGGTGAAACAGAACAACTGTTCCATTGAATTGCGTTACAATTTTGAATCAGATTAATCATGATGATGGATTAGTCTGTGTTAAGTTTGACTGCCTTAGCTCATACTGTATTCCCAGTGCTCTTAAAGTGTACCCCTCGCAAACTTTGCCAAAGTAAACACTCAGAAATCACAGCTCAGGTGACGTGATGAAAAATTGGACATGAATACTTGAAAATCCTCTGCTATTTTATGATTCTTCCAAATAAAGGCAGTATTGTTGGAATGGAAAAGCATGCTCCCTGTGAGACCATGTAGGCGAGATTGCACACTACATCAGTGGAAGTCTATTCTCGGGTTTTAAGGGGGACTTCACAGGCCTTTAAAGAGTAAACTCAATTGGATTTGTGACTTGTTATCACACTCCATCCACACATATACACAACAGTGCCGTCCACACACATAAGCCAGGTGCAGCGACCAATAACACTGCACCTCTGAGATACAGTATTTCTGGCCAAAGCACACACACACACACACACACACACACACACACACACACACACACACACACACATGCCCTTTGTCATTCCAGGAGCCCAGCTTGTTACATCATCCAGAGAGGAGTTTATCAGCAACTAATCAGCAGCAGCCTGAAGACTCTCAAAGGCTGTTTTGTCTTCCTCTTGCCTGAAACTCCGTGAACCCACAGATTACTTTTCAGTCGTGGGTATTTGTTTACCATGGCCTGAATTTGCAAGTCTTTATCATGACTGCAGGCCGTTATGAGAGGAAGTGATTTACATGCGGTTTATCAGTGCCAGGTGAACTCAAAGTTACAGGTAATCCAACTTTTTGGATGACAAATAAAAGTGTCAACTAATAAAACAAACTCTGGTATCAGTCAGAGAAATCAGATCAGTCTTCTATGATAGTATAAAACATAAAAATGAGGCATAAGTTTAATGTCACTTGGGACCATTGGATGGTGTAAATGGGTTTTACCATAGTAACACAAGTCTTGGTTCTAAATTAAACGCTGTTCAGACTAAATATTCAAAGTGAAGCAGGTTGGAACTTGCAAATATTTGTAGTGTGCCAGTCTGCAACATTCATTCCCAGTAGACAAAATGATGCGTTGTTTCCATCCTAAGAACTGCCAGAATTTCATGCTTTTCTATAATTTCTGCTAAAATAGCATTTGGAGAACTAAAGTACGAAATAAGGTTAGTTCATTATAGACCACATTAATGTGGTAAATGAAGACATAGCAAGACTTTAACTCTCCTGTTGTCCTTGGGTCAAAATGACCCACAACTGTGTTTAACCCCCCCCCCCTCACACACACACTAAAAAAAAACCTAAAAATCCCCTAAACAATATTTTTTCGACCTGAAATTTTGTGATTTTTCTACATTGAGCCCAACATTACAACAGGGTGAATTGTTGCCTTTATGTACATTTCCATGTCAGCTGTACAAAAAAAGGGACATAGATCGTCTTCAGGTTAAAATGACCCAAAAGTCAAACTGAGTGTAAATCAGTCACAGAGTTAGTTCCATGTGAGAATGTTTTAGTTCTGTCCCAGATGAATAAGTATCAGACGTAATTACAGCCCACCAGGTGGTCTTCTGATGGACTGCACTGCACCTTTGATCGGACCCACATGGATCAATATTAACCCTTTTATCTGACCCAAATGGAACAATATTAACCCTGTGATTTGACATACATGGATCAATATTAACCCTTTGATCTGACCCAAATGGAACAATATTAACCCTTTGATCTGACCCAAATGGAACAATATTAACCCTTTGATCTGACCCAAATGGAACAATATTAACCCTTTGATCTGACCCAAATGGAACAATATTAACCCTTTGATCTGACCCAAATGGAACAATATTAACCCTTTGATCTGACCCAAATGGAATAATATTAACCTTTTGTGGATTCCCAGAGGCTCTAGAATTGCTGCAAATGACAGTACCCCCAAATATCAATAAGAGATGTCTTGAATGAATCTTTCTTTAGCTGAAGAGGAAAAACTCAGGTTTTCACACATTTTGTGGTGGATGAAAAGGTGTTTCTTTACCCAAAATAAGATTCTATTCAGTTGGTTATATTGGGGGTTTAGTGCAGATGGGTCATTTTGACCCAGAGGACATGGGGTGTATAAAGAATACGAGGACAACAGGAGATTTAATACGCTTGTGAAAAATGTCTTATTGTTAAATAGAAAAAATACATGATGGTTAATATCTTCAGTATAATTTTTGTATTTCACAAATTCATCCCGGGCACCTGTGTTCTAAACCCTGTAGACCAAATTGAATCTCAGATTGTTGAATAACTGTATCTGTTGCTATGAGTGTCTCATAATGCAGAAAATGACATGAATTACCTGATACTGGGTTAAATAAAACAGGGTTGTTCATCTCGTACCCACTGAGTGTTCACCAGGGAAACAGCTGATAATAACATTATGCTTCTTTGCCACAGGTGACCTATACCCCATAAATTCTGAGGAAAAACATACACTACTAAACAATACTGCGTTCTAAAACCAGCCACTGGCAACAAGATGAGTTGAAGGTGATGCATCAGCTCGCTTAAGTCAAGCTGACATGGGCCATTTCACACGGCTGTGACTTGGCTCTGCAACATCCTAAAAAGGTTTGTCTGATCTGGGATCTTTGTTCTGAACTTGGCTTTAGTCTGAAGTTGGGGAGGGGGTAGTGGATCTGGTCCAAACCCTAATGGGCTGCTGGCTTGCCCTATGACAAAGTTTTATTGAAAATTGGGGAAGTAGATTTTGCCAATTCTGTTGGCGGACGGACAGACAGACTTTTTGGCAGTGGTGATTAAAAAAAAAAAAAACTCATTTAGTTAGTAAAATGACTTTCCAGGTCAAAATGATTTGCATTATCTTCAGGACCTTTTGGATTTCCTGTAACTAAATGTCAAAGTCAGTCATTCAACCCATATGCACGTGTCTCTGCATTTACAGGAATATGCACAAGCGTTTAATTTAATTTAATTTAATTTAACCCATAAAGACCTGAACAGCAACCGAAAACATCTACTGATGTAAATTGTTTGATACCTGTTGATCTAATTCTATCAATCCATGTAAATAATTTGTGTAAAATGCATCTTGTCATCATTTCTTGGTAATCAGATATGACCCATTTTAATATTCAGAGGCTCCTTAGTTACCATGGAAACACTGTTATCTTCTACAGCATTGAATCATTAATAAAACCTATGGATTTGGATCAATGACAGTGGATCGTAGCATTTGTTTATGTTCAGTTAATGGTAGATTTTACTGAAAAAAGTCACTTTTTCTTAGTTTTTTTTTTCGTCTTGATACAATAACACAATTAATGTGAGCTTTTATGAACAGATACATGGTGAGCTTCCTGAAAAGAAGGCGAGATTATTCCTTTTGATTAGCTTTTTGTTTGTTTGTTTGATTGTCACCAACTTTATGCAAAACTACTGAACTAATTTTTAGGATTTTTTTAAGGAAAGGTGCAAGATAGTCCAGAATAGATCCCATCAAATTTTGGTTAACATAGGTCAAAGGTCAAAGTCAAGGTCACCAAAAATGTGTTTTCACCATGATATGAGATAAGGTAAATTAGGTAAAACATTTGCGACAGGTGAGGTTTGTTGTGCCTGAGAAAAGCAATTGTTAACAAATCAAGTCTGAATAATTAAAGGATAGATAGATAGATAGATAGATAGATAGATAGATAGATAGATAGATAGATAGATAGATAGATAGATAGATAGATAGATAGATAGATAGATAGATAGATAGATAGATAGATAGATAGATAGATAGATAGATAGATAGATAGATAGATAGATAGATAGATAGATTGGGGTGGGGTCTCTTTTCTCTACCTTCTAAAGCTTTTCAAACTTTAATTTGAGGGGGTAAGACATTTGTCCTGACATATTAAATATTCTATATTATACATATCTATATCACTGGTCTACTAGTAAAATGCTTCTGGAATAAAACTTATGAAATGTTCCTATGTGTGTCAGTGATAAAGGTGTTATTAAAGTATGTAAGATTTAGCACATTTAATGTCTGAAGCACATACTTTCTATATATATATAATTAGAATTGAGTGATACTTTGGCTCCGCCCACACCAGCTGATGCTTTTCCTTCCTGAGCTGCTCCTGCTATTTCAACTCATATATCTCATATATATATATATATAAATTAATATAATAAAAGTGTAAAATACAATGGATTATTTTTGTAATAAATGGTGTTAAATTACTGAGGAAATGTTAAATATAGAGGAAAAATGTTTTGAAACGGCCACAAAAGTAACACTAGGTTTTTGTGTTAATTATACAGTATCACTCAGATGTTGACAATAGAATCTAACATGTAGGAAAGCAGACAGTCTGTATCACCTGATTGGAAAATGTGATGCACTTTTCTGTTTGAAGTCCACAGTTGAATTTAGCAAATGACACACAAGTCCTTTTTGCTCTTTGTGAGGTTTCACAGCTGGTCATGTGTTCTTATCTTCTAATATCCCCGTCCTGTTTTTGTCTCACAGACAAAAAGAACAGATGTGATAGAAAAGGGGATTTTTGTGGTGTGGAAATATTAGAAATGAATACAAGGAAAGATAAGGGAGTGGAGTGAGACTTGGTTCAGTATAATGACTTTCAGGCACCATCATGAAGAAACCACAGAGCTTCAAAATATTCCAAAACAGTTGAGATACGGGCAGTGAACAGAGCTGATGGATTTCAGGATGCAGTGGTTTACCACATTCTAATATAAGTGCTTTATGTAGTTTCTGTCTCATCATTCTATATTAACAAGCAAAAACAAAAAACAAAAAAAAACAATGAGTTTATTCAAATTTGTTAAAATGATATCTCTCCCATGTCCACATTTTTAAAATGTAAAAACTAAAATTTAAATTCTAAATATGCAAATACTGCTATTTTCTTTTCATGTGTTTTACTTGTTTTCTGTCTTTCCCAGGAAAATACACTTTATTTTTTTTCTTACCTCAGTGATGAAAAGTAGTTATTTCTGATTTTCAAACATTCTGTGCTTCAAAAATACACTTTATGAACTCATACCGTTGTTAGAAAACCTTCACCTTTCAGCAGAAAAATATGTGAATGAGTCAAACTAATCAACTCATATAAATTCATCTGACACTGGAACTGTTGTGTACAATCTAGCATAAATATATAATGTGTTTTATTTGTCTGTTGAATGAGTACACTGGGTTGTACTGTTTTATGTGAACAATGTTGTTTTATATCAATACCTTCAGGTGGATGGTATTGTGTTCATTAATATTCAGTGTCCCTTTGAAAAAAAAAAAAGCATTTCAAACAAATGGTACCAGGCACAACAAGCCCCGCCCCCCTGACCTCGTTTGCTATATCTCTTATCACTGTGAAAACACATATTTGGTGACTGTGACCTTGACCTTTGACCTACATTCACTACAATTCAATTGGGTCTATTCTGGACTACCTGCACCTTTCTTGAAAACTTAATAGATATTGGTCCAATAGTTTTTATGTTAAGCTGCTTACAAACAAACAAACAAACAGTGATGGACTGTAGCGTTACTACATGTAGCAAAGCTATGAGTTAAACTACATTTTCCATTAGCTTGACTGTAGCATCATGTAACTTTTCTGTAGTTATGTTTTTTTTTTTTTTTGTTTTTTTTTTTATCAAGTAGCGACGTAGCGTCCATAAAAGCTACAAATTCCAGGACATGTCTCAGAAAAACAGAGGTTTGCGCTGCAGGAGACTATGTATGATTTTGAAACACAACAATCAGAGTGAATAAAACCTTGTCAACATGTTAATGTGGGAGCTTCCATTCTACTTCTTCTATGGACTGTGTCTATGGAAACACACACACAGATAAATATGATAAAGGAGACAGAAGGAGAGCAAGTCAACTGACCTTACATCGTGTCCTTATCTGTAAAAATATGACACTTGTCAACTCGTCAGAGAAAAAGTACGTGTTCAGATGTGAGCGTTGCAACCCTAAAATCAAACTGTTGTCGACATCCAAGTCATCTAACACCAACCTAAAAACCCACATTCAGGTGAATCATTCATTTCCCTCCTGCAGTAGTGAAGTGTTTTTGTATAAAACCCAACTCATTTTAATTAAATGTTAGAAATTTGTAAAAAATAAAAATAAAATAAAAATAACATCATAACGAACGTTAGCCCAGCTAGCTAGCAGAGGGAAACTAGCCAAATGACTATAGGTCCTAGATCTTTTTTAATAAATGCCTTAAACAGTGTACCTGACTGTCATTTTGAATTAATCTGACATTAAATTTTGGACAACATGAAGTAGCTTCTGATGTACTGAACTACTTTAGTCACATTTGTGTAACTTAGCTTGCTATATTACTGTAGGTGGTAGCTTTTGTGTAGTGAAACTTACAGTAATTTGTTGTTGATTAACTGATAGCTTAGCTCACTACACTTTACAAAGTAACTTGCCCAACATTGCAAACAAACAAACATCACACAAATTGAACCAAAAACACCCACCCCCCACCCCCCAATACCCCTAATGCACTTCAAATTGCTCAGACATTATCCTGTTTCCTGAACCTCCATGATTATATTAAAGGAACACAGAAACTTCATTAACATGTGGTGCTAGGCACAACAATCCCCCTTGGACACATTTTACCTGATTTATCTTTTACCTTATCACTGTGCAAACACATGTTTGATCATTTTGCACTTTTCCTTAAAATGTCATATAAATTGTTCCAGTAGTTTTGTGTAAACTTGCTTACAAACAGACAGACAGACAGACAGACAGACAGACGCACAAACTGACTCAAAAACAATACCTCTCTTCCCTATAGTATTAAACTACATACTTTTTCTCTATAATTTGCAATTAATCAAAATATTAGTTGATAATCAAATTAATTAAACATATGATAATACTTAGTACACATGAAACTCAGGCCTAAAGAAAGAAAGAAAGAAAGCCATGTTTTATCACAAGTTTTCCACTTAATCAAGAAGGTTTTGAAGTGTAATTTTAACACCATCTCATTTACACATGGTTTTCATTGTTAAAAGAAGAAACCTACAAAGTAACTAAGCCTATAGAACAAATGTAATTGACTAATAAAAAAAAAAAAAAAAAAAGACAAAACACAATATGTCTGTGAGATGTAGTAGAACAGCAGAATACATTTCCATACAAAAGGGGGTGGTAGTGCTTTGTAACCTTCCATCACTGCCTTTAAAAAGCACACATTAGTCCCATTAAAGCTGCAGTTGACACCAAGTCCCTGAAGCATAAACCACAGCCACAGTCACTAGACTTACACTTGTAATTAGTTCATTAGTTCTGTGACTTTTCTGCTCTGCACTTCCGACGACCACTCAGCAAATTTAGAGCTTCTCCAAACTTTTTTTCAAAGATGCATTGACTTCAGAGAAATAATTGAGGATTCATGTTTGGTGTGCTTACACTAAATGAATCGGTACAAACCAAGAAGACAGGAGCAGCCCCCTGGAACAGCACCCAGGCCTTTTCATCACCGCCATATTCTGACCATGAGCGCTGGCCAACCACAGGATCCTGGCCTGTCTCCCAGCCAGCCCAGCTAATTAGTCCCCCTCTTCTAAGCTAATTGGCCGATAAAAAATGAGGATGGCCTCTTCACCGGGCCTCAGCGTTGTGCCACCAAATGGCAGTGGGGAGGATTATGTGGGCTTATGAGGCATGGTGACACTCAGCAAGAAGTGCTCCTCTGCTATTAATTTCCTTGTCAGGCGGGTCCCCTCTGCTGTGTCACTTTGGTTTGTTAGTGAAACAGGAAACTTTAGCCCACAGTTGACTTCTAACAACTTAGTTCCATTAAGTTCCTTCATACTTTAACTGGAGGTTTTTAGCCTAAATCAGTGGTTTTCAAATCCGGTCCTTGTGGCCCAGTGTCCTGCATGTTTTAGATATTTCCCTCTTTTTCTTTTTTTTTTTTTAAATAAATACATCCATCCATCCATCCACACACACACCCATCCATACGTTCATCTATAACCTGTCCGTCTATGGGAGTGGATCTCTCCTTCATTGTGGTTCTCCTCAAGATTTCTTCTTTTTCCCAAAAGGTTTTGAAGTTTTTTCTTGCAGAGAAGGAGGGTCTAAGGACAGGAGATGCTTGGGACTTTTCCTATATCTCTGTAGTTGATTGTGTTTCTGTAAAGTCCTGTGAGACAACTTTGTTGTGATTTGGGGCTTTATAAATAAAATTTAAATTGAAAAAAATACACACACACACACACACACACACTTTTAAATTAACATTTTGAAAAAAAAAATACAAAGAATTTTAAAAACAATAAAATACAAAAATGTAAATTTCAATTAAATTAAAAAATAATACAAAAACTAAAACTTAAAAATAAATAAATAAATACATGTTTCATCAAACCTGAAAGCCGTTCTTCTTCTTTTTGGATTTTTTTTTTTGGGCGGTTGGCAAACAACTTTTAATGTGTGTTACCAACACCTACTGTTTTGAAGTGTGAATCAGGTTGACTCTTCTTATCACATGTCAACTAAAAAAAAAAAACTCCTATCCAAATGTACCTTCTATTAACATACACCCACCCATATCTAATAATAGCCATTACATCATTATCAGGCTTCTGAAGAGCTGATCAACATGTGAACCATGTGTGATAGAAGAGGGAAACATCTAAAACATGCAGGATAGTGGGCCACGAGGACCAGGGTTGGAACCACTGCTTTAAAGCACAGGTGTCAAACTCCAGTCCTCTAGGGCATGGTTTAGATATTTCCCTTTTCCACATGATTTAGTTTAACCCTTATACTCCTGAGACTTTAGCAGTTCCACAGTAAAAAAAAAAAAAAAAAAGAAAGAAAGAAAATAAGCAACAAAATGAACAAAAACAGCCAAAGTCATCAATAAAATAAACAAAAATGAATATTAAACTAACAAAAAAATAACTAATAACATGTACAAAGTAAGACACAAATGGAATAAATAAAAATTAAATAATAAAATCGAAATGTAGAAAAATATACAAAATGAGCAACAAAAAGACCAAAAACTAATAAATATTTGAAAAATTATAAATAACATGGAAACAGTTGCAAAAGATTTACTAAAAAAAAAAGAAAGCGAGAACTAGTTTTGAAGCAGTTTTAATCTAGCCTTTTTCTAAATACGATGCCTTTTGACACCTGTTCCATACTAAACTAGAAAAGCACTCAGAGAGCGTAGACCCCCCCCCCTCCAAAAAAAACCCCCTCCCCATTACCAACCTACCCTGAAAATTTCATCAAAATCTGTCCATAAGTTTTTATGTTATCTTGCTAATGAACAGACAAACAAACAAAAACATAACCTCCTTGCCAAAGAAAGAAAAGAAAACAGTTCAATTTTTCTGAATATTTAAACCAACGTGTCAGCGCTGACACTAAAGAGTTAATGATCAGCTCATCATCATTCTCTGCAGAATCCTGATAATGATGTAATAGCTTCCAGGTGTGATGGAAACGTACACTGACCCTGTTTTAAGGCATACACTGCAAAAATACAAATGTTACCAAGTGTATTTTTTTTCCTCATTTCTAAACTAAATATCTCCTTACCACCTAAAGAGTCATTTGGAATTGAGATATAAGAATTTATTTTGAGACAATAGATCTTAAAAATCTTATTTTAACAAATCTTACCAAGAACATTTTTATTTGTTCCATTGGTACATTATTTATTTATTTATTTATTCAAGAAAAAATATTCATTTTTTTCCACAATATACTGCAAAAATCCAAATCTTACCAAATGCATTTTCTCATTTTTAGTCAAAATATTTCATATCTCTGAAATTGAAATATAACAACTTATTTTTTTGATTGAATTGAGATTTTTAGACTTATTTATTTCAGACTTAACTTTAGGTCTAGATGTTAAAATTTTATTTTGTTTTTGTTTTGTTTGTTTTTTCATTAATGTGTTCTTTATTTCTTTTTTTTTTTCTTCTTTTTATGTCTGAACATGTATTTGTTTTGTTGATACAAAAAAAAAAAAAAAAAAAAAAAAGATGCATAATGTACCAAACAGGAAATCTTAAATCTGTACCATGTTAAGATTTAGACTTAAAATATCTGGGGAAAAAAAAGGAAGAAAAAAAATATAGAAATGTAATTATATTATATTATATTATATTATATCATATTATATTATATTATATTATATTATATTATATTATATTATATTATATTATATTATATTATATAAAAAATAAATGATAAATTCCTTTGGAAAGGTTAAACAGAGACAACATGTTAAAATAGCACTGGGTCTGTATGGGTTAAATAAATACTAAGTCCTTCAGGTAGGATCAGTGCTGCAACATGTTCACTTAAATTGCACAAAGTGTATCTGATGTGTTGCCGTTTTCCTCAACACTGTTTAGAGCGTGGGTTTGTGATTGTGTTCCCATGAACCTGTCTGACAGCAGTAAGACACACAAGAAACCAGTGAATCCGGTTTAAAATGCTTGGATTAAATTATAACCGCAAAAAAACACCAACACTCTTTGTCACAAAGGGGTAGCACAAATCCCCTACAATCGCTTACAATGTTAAGAAAGAAAATAATATATACAGTGAGGTGACTTTTAATTAAATGCTTGAAGCCATAAATACCCAGTGCTACTTTGTGTGCATTTCTCAGATCAATCTGTCTCTATTCAACCTTCCTTAACTGATTTATGTCCATTTATTATACTGTCATCCTCTGTATTTTGCATGTTTCACTGTAAATCATGCATTTTTCTATATTTAATTTAGATGTTCATGGGAACTCAAAATAAATTCAAAGGTTATTTTATAAAAACAGACCAAATGAAAGAAAAAAAAACCCCTGTATTTTGTCTAGTTTAACAGCTGAATATAAAAACAAGCGCCTCCATCTCCAACTCTATGGGTTTTACTGGTGCATCAATGTTGTAGAAGATCAGTGTTTCCATGGTAACTGCAGAGCATCTGTACGTCCAAATGAGTCATATCTGATGACCATGAAAAGATGAACAAATGTATTTACACCAGTTTATATCAGTAGATGCGTTTGGTGGATGATTGGGTTTTTATGGGTTAAAGATAGAAAAATCTGCTTAATATATATATTCCAGAGGTATTAATATATACATATACATATACACACACACATATATATATATACCCTGATTAAATTATATATAACCTGAACTGATTTTTTTCTGATTAACTACTTTCACTTCTAATCTGAGGTAAATATGATTGTAGGCTATAATGGAAATGTACCATGTGCTACTAATTTACTATTGATAATTAACAGTATTTTACCTTAATAGTAATTATTTAACCAACTAGTATATGCCTTTTTACTGAAGTTGAAGTGAATAAAAGCAGTCTATATTTTAGAAAAGAATAACATGAACCTATACAGTACAGTTTTCTATTAAATAATTTGTTTTTGATGACACACCACATAAAGCTATATCTTACATCACATGTGTTTATAATTTGTGGGTGGAATGCACATGACATTTCCCATCATGGTCATATGAAAATTAATTTACCATAGACAAAAAAAATTCCCCTGAAGATATTAAGTCAATGTTGTCCAAACCCAGGGCTGAACAAATATAGACAATCACTCACTCTCACATTCACACCTATGGGTAATTTAGATTAACCAATTAACCTATCAGTGCATGTGTTTGGATGGTGGGAGGAAACCGGAGTACCTGGAGAAAACCCACACAGACACGAGGAGAACATACAAATAGAAACAGGGTCCTTCCTGCTGTGCTAACAACTGCACCACCCTGTCATCCTGGACTAAAACCTATTCTCTTGTTAATTTTAAGAATTTTGCACTTTGAAGCAAAATTTATCTTGGAAACTTGAGCCAACCAGCATTTAAGACTTGAGTTTTCTTTATCACTAACACACGTGTTAAAATGGCATTAGCATTTTCCTTGTAATTACTTATTATTCAGATTTTTAGTAAGAGAATGATTTGTATTTGTATTTTAGTTATATATTAGTGCGGTATGACCACATGGGCTATTATTACATTATGTTATGGGTGTGTTTATATGGCACCTGAGGTAAAGTAACTTTGACACACCTGCTTTCAGAGATTTGGATGAGAAATAACAGTTTAATGATGTATGAGAATGAACCCCCTGAGATATTAAAGAAAATGCAGAGATGCCAGGGGTTGAACTCAGGTCCTCATACATGCAAACCATGCACTATACCAATGAACTACATCCTCTATTCTTCATACTAAAATCATTTTTTTCTTCACCAAATCATCTATTTTTAATGGTAGTAGCATGAATTAAAGTCATATCTCAGATCCTAACTGTATGCATTAACTAACAGCATAAATATGTTGCTTTACAGACATAATAAAACGTGATGGAGGTAAGAGGGTTTATATTCTTATTCATGTAATTTTTTTAATTGTTTTTACATCATTTTTAATTGTCTTTTTTTTTAAATCTTGTTTACTGTCTTTCGTGCATGTTTTGCTGAGTTCTTACAATCTGCTTCCAAAATGATAAATGTTCAGTATGTGAAGTGTAAATACGCCATCATGTGAGCATAAGTTCAGTGTAACACAAGTGTCCAAACATCACACAACTTCATTAAGCCCACAATTAGATAATTTGCACATGGGGAGGACCCCCTGAGATATTAAGGAGCATGTGGAGATGCTAAAGATTGAACATACGAAGCATGCGCTCTACCACTGAGCTTCACCCTCCACCCATTCCTCTAAAATCATTTTCTCCCCACCCAATTCATAAATTTTTGATAGGAGTAGCATGTATTACAGTCACATCTCAGATCATAACTGTATGCATTAACTGACAGTATAACTGACCATTCATTCATTCATTTGCACACATAATAAAATCTGATGGAAGTAGAGGTTTCTATTTTGTAATTGTATTCTTATGTGTTTAAATAGGGTTATATGAATATATGTTATATTACCATAAGGCAATCTCTTTAATATTTATATATTATATTCTGTATAATATTTATATCATTTGTGCATTTTTTTGTGTTTTTTTTTCCGAGTATGGGAGTGCTAATGATGATGATCATTTATAAAGGAATATTATTGTATTGTTGTGTATGACAGTGAAGATTGTATACATTGTTATATAGTTATATTTGTTATGATTGTTATCACATTGATATTCATATAAAATAATAATTAATAATGATAAGAGAGGTCATAAGGAATAAACATTGAGGGTAGGAGTATATAAGTTTTTACTTCTTCCTATTCCTTTTTGAGCATGTTTAATTAAATTCATTATGTGCATTAGTGTTTTTTTTCCTTTTGTTTACTTATCAACCCTATGATTATTGATGTTTCAATGTTAGATTTGTTTTTATCTCACTTTTTCACATTTCAAACAAACAAGTTCAGTGACACACAGACTCTTATGACACAAACACTTACCCCAGGCTCACAATTAGATTATTTGCACATGGAGAAAACCCCCTGAGGTATTAAGGAAAATGTGGAGATGCCGGGGATTGAACCCGGGGCCTCATACATGCAAAGCATGCGCTCTACCACTGAGCTACATCCCCTCCTTATGTCATCTGTCATTCACTGTCAGACACTACATTCATTCCACAAATAGTCACGTTTTGATGTAAGTAACGTGGATTCAAAGTCATATTTCAGATCCTAACTGTAGGCATTAAGTGACAGTATATATATGTTGGTTAGCAGACTTTCTAAAAGGGGGTGGAGGCGTTTTTTAAACTTCCATTTCAATAATTGGCTAAAACAAATATCAAACATACATTCAACAAAGTTACAGGAAGTAACAACGATTTAAAAAATACATATGAACACATACAACGACATACATATATATATATATATATATATATATATATATATATATATATATATATATATATATATATATATATATATATATATATATATATATATATATATATACTCTTCATATAATGTGACTGTCTTGATAGACACAGTAGTTTGTATATTCGCGTACATATTTTACGTAATATTGTTTTTTTAAATCATGTGTACTGTCTTTCATGCATATTTTACTCAGCTCTTCCAATCCGTTTCCAGGGCAGTTTTTTTTCCCTGCAAATACATCGATTGATTCTTGCTAAATGATGAGTATGTGAAGTATGATGCATTCACTGCCATCATGTGAGCATTAGTTCAGTGAAACACAGCCCCTCAAGTATCCAAACTACTCCACACAACTTCCATAGGCTCACAATTAGATAATTTGCACATGCGGAGGACTCTGGTTATGAATGGGTGCATTCCCTCAAGTCCCGCCTCTTCCGTTCCCACACGCGGACCAATCCAAAACGCCGGTGTGCATCGATGGGACGTCACGTCAGCTGCCGTCGTGTCGGGATTGGAATGTTACCGACTAACAATCGGAACAACTGAGCACTCGGTAATTGGACACTAGGATCAAGGAATCCCGTCTTTTTGAACATTTTCTCAGCTATTTACCCAGTGTGGAGCTCGCGTCGGTTTGGCGCGTGTCGACCGGATAACTTCACCCGTTGCGTGGCTTTTTTGCCGTGGAGCTTTTTTTATTTGATATTAAGGCGAATGAGGCTATGTGGGGAGGTTGTAATAAATAAGAAGAGAAATGCAGGGATTCGTCAGGTTACAGTTGCACCGCTGAGCTGCTCCCTGCGCTACGACGCGTCCCCCGGTTTGCGCTTCTCTCCACTCGGGACCATGGAGTGAGAAAAGCGGGGAATCAGACACGTTCACCCGAGGCGTTTGGATCTGAGCGCGGCGGCCACACCAACGGGGGTTTCACACTCCCGGTCAGTGTGTTACCGAGTTTACCATCTCATCTCCACCGGGGTGTACCTTTCCGTCTGGGAGAGCCTCGGGGACCCCTGTCGCTGTAGATCCGGGGGGAGAGAGAGAGAGAGAGAGAAACACACACTCTGAGAGAGCGAGAGAGAGAAGGAGAGATAGAGAGAGAGTTCCCAGACGGCTGTCGGACAGTTTTCCATGTGAATAGACCCACGCAGCGAGACTGAATGAAGCTGAGGAGACGCGCAGGGAGAGAGAGTCGCCTATGATTGTGTCCGAGTGGGTCCTGGTGTTTTTTGGGTGCTCCGGAGCCCCCGCTGTAGGGCTGTGCGACATGCAGAAACTCTACAGAAGAGGGAGAAAGGGACAAGACTTTTAAAATCGCCCACATGCACTGGATCAATTGCTGGATTTGGGAACCGAATACGCAGAAGGGGAGTTGTGGATCCTTGGAGGCTGCCGGAGGATGGAGCGGTGTAGCCGGGGTTAGTGAGAGCCTAACTTCGGGCCACTTTACATTTCTTATTCCTAAACAACTCGCCCCTGTTCCCAGGACACATGCAGGCCAAAAAACGCTACCTGATCCTGCTCTCCGCCGGTGCGTGTCTAGTGCTTCTCTTCTACCTCGGAGGGGTTCAACTTCCAGCCAGCAGGAGCCGGCATGACCGCAGCCGGAATGGGTACCGACCCGAGCAGCCCTGGCCGCACTTCTCGGACCCTTTACAACCGATCCAGTCCTGGGATCAGACGGACACTGAGGAGTACAACCTGCACATATCTCCGAGGCAAAAGAGGGACGTCAACACGAGTGTTTACAAAGGCAAACGGTGCCGAATGGAGTCGTGCTTTGATTTCTCTCTGTGTAAAAATAACGGATTCAAAGTTTATGTTTACCCGCAGCAGAAAGGAGAGAAAATATCAGAGAGTTACCAGAATATTTTATCCACAATTGAAGGGTCCAGGTTTTACACCTCAGACCCCGGGCAGGCGTGTCTGTTTGTCCTGAGTCTGGACACTTTGGACCGGGACCAGTTGTCCCCGCAATACGTCCACAACCTGAAGACCAAGGTCCAGAACCTGCCCTTGTGGAACGACGGCAGGAACCACCTCATATTTAACTTGTACTCGGGGACATGGCCGGACTATACGGAAGACCTGGGTTTTGACATCGGTCAGGCCATGTTGGCCAAAGCCAGCATCAGTACCGAGAACTTCAGGCCCAATTTCGACGTGTCCATCCCCCTCTTCTCCAAGGACCACCCGAGGACCGGCGGAGAGAGGGGTTACCTTAAGTACAACTCCATCCCGCCTTTTAGAAAATACATGCTGGTGTTCAAAGGGAAGCGCTACCTGACAGGTATCGGTTCGGACACCAGGAATGCCTTATACCACGTCCATAACGCCGAGGATGTGGTGCTGCTCACCACCTGCAAGCACGGCAAGGACTGGCAGAAACACAAGGACGCACGCTGTGACAAGGACAACGCAGAGTATGACAAGTAAGTTGGAGTTTTTTAAAAAAAGATTGTGGCACAGATGAACAAGTTTCTCTTTTAATATGGTTTTCTGTCAACTTTTACGCACGGTATCTCGGTGCGTCGAGCTGTTGTGCGCATCCTGAAAAGCGCGCTTTTACTCTGTGTATCAGTGTGTGATCTATGTATTTACAATGTTATCACATTTTAAGCTTAAAAATATATACTACGTAAAAAAAAAAAAAAGTTAGTTTAACATAACACATTGAAATCCATGTGTGCGTAAAGGCGCACACTCATAATTAACTACACCGTATCCTCCCCCGTACACAAAATGGTCATTGATTAGTTATACAGCACATTATTTCACCTCCACATTTTGCCTGAAACTATAACTGATTGGCTGTGAATGATTATAGTCCTGTAGTAATCACTTACTGACCCTTTTATAAATGACTACATGACCGGTTTACCTCCCATCCCACCCCTCAGCTGCCTTTCACGCATGAACTGAAACATCCCCAGCCTCTCTATTAGCCCTTTGCACAAACTCCTTTTTCCTTTTACTGTTTCTCTCTTCGTTCCCATAAAGGAATTCACCACCTCAACCACCCCATTTTCCCCACTCCATGGGAAGACATCAGTTCATACAGTCAGTACCAGGATATGCAGAGGCACGTTTTATTTGCATCATGTACTTAGTACAAATTAAGTGAAAGTTTACAATGGGAATCTACTCTGAAATTAGTATTAGTGTTGCATTGACCTTGTTGAGACAAAATGCTGCATCCCACTTGAAAGGTGTTTGCAGTTTAGTTCACGCAGGCTGTGGTGTGTTCGGCTGAATTATGAAGCTGTTAACTGGGAATAAATCAATCATACTGTGTTAATTATCCCCTTAATTTCCAGGAGTTAGCACCATCGTCTCCACTTAGCCCCCAGGGACAGTTGATTACCTCAAATTTTAGAGGTCTCACTTTTGTCAAGGTGGTAATTAATAATTCGCCTTGGGATCAACAGCTGTACGTGACGCCTGGTATGTTTTAATATAGAAAGCGCTGTTGACTGTGTTGTTTATTTAGGAGGATTAGGTATGGAGCTCCACTGTCAGGTTCATTTGTCCCTGAGTGACATTGGTTTGATCTGCACTTATCAACCTGTGGCTCCTATGCCGTTCTAAACCCCTAGATAAACTCAGGCATGCGATAACAGCACTTGTCGACATTGTTCCCGGTGGGTGTGTGTACCTTTGCATGTCAAGAGTAAGTGAAAGGACAGATGGAAAGTTAACGTCTACATATTTCCATTCAATCAATCAGAAAATCTCTCTCTCTCTTCTCTCTCTGTGTGTTGGATGGAGCAGTGGGATGCAAGTGGGGGAAGATAAGACGTATATTTTAGTTATGCACATGATGGGATAAGAAGGAAGTGACTATCCTTGAACTTGAAGTGAACTCTAAAAACCTCCAGCTCTTCTCAGACGAACTGGTAATGCAAAAGAGGAGCTCCAGCAAAACTTCACAAGCATACACTTGTCTATCCATTCGTCATCCCCCCCCCCCCCCCACACACACACACACACACACATTCTCTTGGACTCCTACTCCCTGGATGCCTTTGGCTCGGTGTCACCTGGAGAGATATGTCATCCATTATCTGACATTCCTGTCGTCTTTGGACGGTTCATCTCCTCTCCTCTCTCCTTAAGGCTCTCTTTCCCAAAAGCTCGTGTCTTCTTGTTTTCCCCAGAGGTCCCTCTGTCTCGGAAGCATCTCGGTACCCTAACCAGCTGATTGACACACACGATCCCTGGGAACTTCTCTATGATCACTCTTTCCACTGCAGTGTGTTTCATGGTTGATTTATTTTGATCAATACCATTGCCTGTTAGTCATTCTGTTGCCAGCACTGATTCTGCATGTGATTTGTTTCACCTCTAAAACACAATACATTCAATGTAATCATAAGGTAATGAAATTATTGTGTCAACAAGTTGTTGGCTATAGGTTGTTTTGCTGTATACCTATACAGGGTTTGGCGCAGAGCTGATTTGTCCAGTATCTGTGAAGGGATTTTTCTGTTATTTAGGTTACTGACCTACATTTATATCTAAACACAACCAATAAATACCTATTTTTTGTTCTGATAAACAACATTTACATTCATCCCAACTGATGCCTTTCATTTCAACCTAATTTAGCTTCCTGTGGCTGCAAGCACAGGTTTTTGCAAACCCCTGACATAGCTCTCTCAGGTAAATGGATCTATATCCAGCTGGCGAGGCACTGTTAGTGCTCCATTTCCACAGGCTGAGGGCGGACAGGCAATGCCTTGAGGAGACGCTGTAGTGCAGACTCAGGAATGCACACACGTGTCAGAGCAGCTGTTAGCATTTGAGGAGGGAGCACTGCCAGAGCAGACTGACAGCATATACAGTTAATGCACATATAGTTTTGCACCTGGATCCCCTTTGAATTTAGCTTGACACGAACACAGAAAAAAATGGGATGTGGTACAGCACTGATTGTGGTGTTGCTAAGTGTGTATACGCTCCATCCACTTGTTGATTATACTGGTTAAAGGATAACTCAAATCCGACATTTGACTAAAAGTATGAGGGCAGTGAAGTAAAAACACTCCAGAACAAGTCAAAAGTTATGCATGAACAACTCTGCTTAAGCTGAAGTGCATAAATATAGCAAGTGCTTTGGTCTTTCTTGTATCCTGAGATTAATACTGAAGCATCAGTGTTGTTCCTGTTGGAGCTGGCAGAGGCTGAGATAAATCAAGTTTGGAAGTAGAAGAAAGAAGGAAAACAACAGAGCTCTGTTACACCATGATTTAAAGGAGTGATCTTTTGCATTTTTAAATGGATTGATTCATTTAAAAACATTTCCCTGTGGGCTACATAAACTTTAAATGCTCTGCTTGGGTCTGAATTCTTCATCATTTTAACTCCACAGGTTCATCTTCAACACTATTTCTAACTAATGACTAAATTTGAGCGCTGGCCCTTTAAATGCAAATAAGTTGGCTCTGTCCTTGTCAACCAACAATTGAACATTTTAAGCAATTGGCTCAAAACTTTGACTTATTTGCAGTTTTTACTCCGAATGATTGATAGGCTGATATTTATGATTTTTTTTTTCTTGTATCAGTATCTGCCGGTTGAATTTGCTCTTTTTTTTTTTTCCCCTGCTGTGATTTACTGACAAGCCAAGTTCACAGCAACTCGATGTTCTTAAAGCCACTACTAACCGAGTGGAAGGGATATTTGAGTTTGACACCATGACTGAGTGGTCTGTACTGCTGTCATTGTTTATTTTAGAAAGAACTGACTTGAAGAATTAAGTGACTGAACCCTTTAAAAAATATACGAAAAGAAGTTTTATTATGTGAAATGTTAATGTTACTTGCTATACCTCACTTTTCTCAATTTCTTACCAGTAGTTTTTAGTTAAATTAATAAAAAAAGGAAGATTTTCTGACATTTGTTATCATTAGACAGAGAAAGAAAATCAGTATTGGTTTCAAATATTGGCTTAGATGTATTCTAAGGCTGATATACACACACACACACACATACACACACACACATATAAATATATATGTATAGTCTTGCAGCACCTGAAGGTTTCAAATTCAAACATTATGTACTGTTATTTCCCACAAAGACACAACTAAATGTGCCAGAGACTAATAAAACATGGATTTAAATAAATATGACCTTTTTAAGCAGCTGCAATTAAACCATATGAGAGGTTAATGGGGGTCTCAATAGCCAAAGAAAAGCTTGAAACCACCATTAAAGCACCATTCAAACTTCCATTCTATGACATTGTGTTATGTTTTCAAAGCATCATATACTATTGATTATGTACAATGTCTGAGTAAACATGTTTAGTTATTTTCCACTGCTGGTTGTTTGCAGTCAATATGCACCCAGCCATTAACCATGAACACACACACACACACACACACACACACACACACACACACACCCACACACACACACACACCCACACACACTTCCATGCATACCCATAAATGCTCTATCACAGAGGGCGGTGCAGAACTGTGATGCATCTATTCATCTTTACTTCCTAACCTTTGACCCTTCAGGAATGCTGCTCTGTAAAAGAATGCGGCAGGAGGGCACATCTAGTAAGTGTAGGTATATAAACTGCCTCTCACCCACACACTGCACACAAATGCACCATGTTCCACACATTTATTCAATTGATTTTCTTAGCTGCAATCACTTTCAATTGGAGTCACTCTGGTCCACTTCCATGGCCAAGCACTGATGAAAGGGCCCATTCACTGCTACATTATCCACTGAGTTTTCAGGACTACTGACAATGATGCTGTGAGAGGACAGTGAAAAGCTATTACAGGCTCCACAATTGAAAATTTTAACGTAAGGCCGGATTTTGCTCTAATGCTATCCTGTGGTAGCTAAGCGGTCTTTATTGAAATATTTTCAACCTGAAATGTGATATTGCCCTGGAAGGTTTTTTTTCCTGTTTGTTTTACTCATCTAATTGGGGTTTAATTTCATTTAATTGTGGTTTAACCTTCTTGAAGTGCTTTATCGCCATGCATTATAAAGTTGTCCACTGCATTTTGTATTTTCTCAGTGAAAATAAGATCTTTTCCTCTATTCAATTTACTAACCATTTGAGAAAGGAAATTAAATGCTGTATTCAGACAGAGAAAAATGGAAACAAGTGACTTTTTCTGCAAAATATCTAATTAACTACCCTGCCCCACCAAAAGGGAAGCAAAGGGCTATTGCTTTTATTTTGTTTTTTTATATATTGAGATTTGTTTTACTATTTGTCTGTCTGTCTCAAAAGGTATGAAAGGAATTTGATGAAAATTTAAGGAAATGCTGATACTGGCACAAGGAATGAATGGTTTGGTGGTGATCAGGGGTTGGTGATGGTGTGTGTGTGTGTGTGTGTGGGGGGGGGGGGGGGGGGGGGTTGATCTGCCTTGACGGAGGTTGTTTGATTGTTAGCACTGTAGCAGAAAAAAAATATTGGTTGAATTCATGCCAAACTGGGTTCATAGATTGTCAGTGACCCAGATTAGATGTGATATATAGATGTGATATATATATATATATATATATATATATATATATATATATATATATATATAAAGGAAGTTGATATTCCAACATCAGTACATGCATGATGACACCAGCTGGATCGATGCCAAAATGAGCTACAATATGTGTGTTGTGTCTGGCAACATTTGTTGTATATAAATCAAGTGTTTATAACCACTGTCATTTGTCAAACTACATGGAATGTACTCGTAAATCAGGTTTGAAGAAGATGACGATGCTTTCCCATTCAGTATGGAGTCTCTGCATATTAAAAAAAGATACATGTGATGCTAATGAAAGGCTGATAAACTGTATTTTACCTTAATTATTTTAATGCAATGACAAATTTAGTGGTTTAAAAGTCATGAAACCTTTTAGATCAGTATATATTTTTGGTTGCTGGTGGTTGTTTCGATGGTTGAAGGTTGAATCTAATGGGGAGTTTGTTAGTTGCAGTTTAGTTTCTCAATGTTAAATTACTACAGACATTAGAAATGCTTTTCCATCTGTGTGTTTGTCTTTGTGTGGTTTATCGAACAGTGCAGATGCAGTATTCATTGTCATAGATAAATTGAGTGAAGGGTATGTGAAGTAACAGTAAGAAGGAAACATCAAAAATATGGAGCTAAATAAAAGTGAGAGGACAGTGACTGAAGAAGGTATACATCTTATTATGTATAAAACAAGGCAGTCATAGACGGCAGACCTCCGCCAAGAGTTAATATGGTGTCATATGACGTCAAATCTATACTTGGGTTTAAGAGAAATATCACTTAATCTACAGTAACTATCATTCCAATAGTAGAGGCCAAACATGTTTTACATTACTGTTATACATATACTGGTCTTTTCCATTAAAATTTTTGACTTCATCCAAAACTCAGATTAAAATGATACCAACAGAAAGACACTGTATAAACTCATATCATCTGACCCATCTGATGTCCGAAGGCGAGAGGATGTGAATGCAAAAAAATGCCAGATTCTATCTTGTCTGAATCCTGAGATATTACCTTTGATCTGTTTTAGCTGTTGACCTTTGACCTTCATTGCTCAAAATCTAATGGGTTCTTCCTTGACCTATTATCTATCATTTCTGAAAGTTCAATCAAAATCCGTTGAGACTTTTTGCGTAATCCTGCCGACAGACAGACAGACAGACAGACAAACAAATGGACTATAATTTGTAACTAGGCATGAATACAGGTTTGTTGCATAATTTAGCCAAGATTTTGTTCTTACTGTCAATGTAAAATATGACAATTGTGTCGTACAACCGTTTAAACCATGTAAAAACACTGGAAATGCACCCTTTTCTACTCAGCCAGACCATTACACAGAAATACAAACAGAATGTCATCTAATAGTCAACTGCTTAAAGGATGTCATTATTACTGCTGAGTGTTCTATTAAACTCTGACTGCACAGATTTCTTTTATTTGTTCTTTGTGAAGCCTTTCTCTGGCTAACAGCAGCGTCATCTTCCCCCATTTAATACTTAACCAGCTTTGTTGGCTCGTATTGACTTTGTACTTTAGCTATTTCACTGGCAGCTGCCGTTCAAGGTCACCTGGGGAAACTGAAAGAGAGAGAGAGACGCAGAGTAATGAAGAGAAGTAGAAGGAAAGATTTAGCGACTCAGAAAGTCAAAGAAGAGGTTCTGAAAATGTCTGTGTTTGCACATGCGTGAAACTGTGTGTGGAAAAAAGACCAGCGAGTGGATGTGAGTGGAGCGCTAATAGTGCGGTGCATGTCAGAGATGAAAGAAATGAAGAGTTCAGAAAAGTGTATGTGTAGTGGGATTTTTCCCATTAGGAACAAATGACAGTAACAAGTGCGGTGATGTTTTTGTTTTCATTTCATCAGCAGAAATTTGTCCCCACTTGAAGAGTAAGTCCTCTGAACAGCCAGTCCGTCCATCGGCTCATCCTCTTTTCATAGTCTTCTTTTACTTTGCATTTCCTATAGTTACTTCTGTCAAAGAGGTTGTAATTTCATTGCCGTTCATCTGTCTTTCTGTCTGTCTGTTAGCAAGATAACTCAAAAAGTTATGGATGGATTTTGATGATATTTTCATGAAATGTTAATACTGGCACAAGGAAAAAATGATCCCATTTTGGTGGTGATCCAGATCACTCTCTGGATTCAGTAATTTTTTTTGAAAGATTCTTTATCATTCCAAGGTAGAGCCAGTTTCAACATACATAGTGGTGGGAAAAGGTTTTTGGACACCCCATGCATTTGTGATATATTGTAGTAAAGTCTTTTTGAAGTCACTGAAATCTGCCAAGTATTGTTCCCTTCTGCACATGCTCAATTCTGTCCAGGTTAAAACTGGATGTTTCAGCTGAAAAACATCCAGGACAGAACATGTCAGAACTGTCAATGATTTAGTTTTTTTTTCTGTTCTTATAAACAAAAACAAACAAACAAAACAAAACAAACAGAAAAACATAACAAGTGGTGCCTGGCACAACACGCCCCGCCCCCCTTGCCCCGATTTGCCCTATCTGTTATCATTGTCAAAATAAATGTTTGGTGACTGTGACCTTTGACCTACATTCACCAAAATTTAATGAAATCTATTCTGGGCCGCCCCGTACCTTTCCTGAAAATGTCATGGAACTTGGTCCAGTAGTTTTGTGTAAAGCTGCTGACAAACGGACAGACACAGACCAACAAACAAACAAAATCAAACATAATACCTATCTCCCCTCTTCGGAGGCAGGGTAATCATTTGCATGTGTTTGTGTGATAACATTTTAAGGCTGTGCGAAAATGTTTTTCCACTAGTGTATAATAATAATAATAATAATGATTAATAAATGTTATTTGTAAAGTATTTGACATTCAAAGTCAAATCTCAAAGTGCTCAGTAAAAAGATAAATCAACAGATTAAAATCAAATGGTAAAATACTTTCTAATAAGTAGGGTTTTAAGTCTCTTATTTAAAAGCACCCACTGTCTGTGGAGCTGTGAGATGGTCTGGGAGGGGGTCCCACAGACGGGGGTGGGCAGAAGGCTCAAAGGTCCGGTCACTCATGGCTTTGAACCGACCCTCAACTTCTCCAATGGAAATAATTTTACTGTGGATCTAACGCTATTTATACGTTTTCAAGGTCTACGAAATAATTTAAGGAGAACATTAACCCTTTAATGCATGAATTATGAGAACCTTAGTCAAGATTTTTTTCCTACGTGTTTTTCTTCCTCTTTAGGCCTGAAAAAAGGAATGTGATTGAAATCTTATTAATGAACCTATTTTTTTTATGGAGTTACAAAAATGTCCACTCAGATGGACATCATGTGTTTAAGCTTTGAAGGAAAGAAACATATATATAAAACACTTTTTATTTTAAATGCAGTTTTTGTTTAAGAAGATGTTGTTAATTACAGTCTAATAAAAACAAGCAATTAATTTACATATAAACATGATTAGTGCAGATCAGGTATAAGAACAGAACAGTTACAGTAATGAAATGAACTGACTGATATGGAACTAAAACAATGAAATCCATGAATATATAAGAGAACAACTGCAGAATAACTGTCCACTGGAGTGACCAGTATGTAAAGAAGGGTTAATCATTGTGGTTGGGGGTGTGTGCGGGGGTGTCTATTCTGCCTTGGTGGAGGTCTGCTTACTCTTAAGTGCTTTTCAAGTTCACTCCTGTTTGTCTTTTTGCTTCAGTTCTCATTTTCTTTCCTCTTCTCTTTCACCCTTCCCTCTCTCTATCCCAATTTGGCCTGAGAAGACTCCCCCACTTGACTCCATTCCTCCCATTCTTTCCCTTTTTGTTTTCATAGAAGACGTGGTTGACATTTTGTTGACAGAATGTCTCAAAATGAGAGGCAGAAGCTGACGCGGGGCCGTGTGAAGAAAAGCAGCACCACTTCTTTCCCACCTTATCTCAGTAAAACACTATTATGAGTGGGAATACAAGCCTTCACCTGAATGTCAGTGCAGTGGTGTTGCTGATAGTGGACTTTCCGTTGTAGATTTTGAGTGCTGAGCACCGAGCAAACAGTCGTGTTACTACCTTGCTGTTTGGCAGAGAGGGTGTCATACTCCCTGGGTTGCCATTGTTTGTTTTTCTGTAGTCAGATTAATAAATCATGAATATTTCATGATTGCCTGCTCTCTCTTAGATAAAGTACCAGCTTGTGATGGAGAATGTTAATGATGTGGCTTATAATTAGTCTGAATGTAATGCAGCTTAATTAGGATTCTTTGATATTTGGGGTGTGTGCATCTGTGGAAGACGCAGATTTAAGCCAGTGACTACATAAAACCTTTGTTTGTCATTGTATCTTATCAGCCCATCTATTCATCTCCCATCCATCTGTACGCCACCATCTCTTCTCATTTAGTTTGTGAAGCTCCTCCAGTTCCTTCAGCCTCATTTGGTAATATCTGGGGCAAGTCTCCGTGTCACAGTTACATGAGACGAACCAACATGGCTCCATTCGAGCATTTCTGTCATTTCTCAGTCTAGGGGGGTTTGTCTTGCTGCTTTAATTACGCGTATTTTCATCATTCCCAGACTCTTGTGATTACCTTTCATTAATACTGCGTAAAGCTCCAGCAGGCAGTTTGTTTTAGCACTGTTGGACAATTTCATATTTGCTTTTAAGCACACTTTAATCCATTTCTTCACTCAGATAATAGAGCTTGTGACAGAAGATCTTGGCCAATCCATTGTGCAGACTTTGGCTTCCAAAACAAACAACACAACAGTTGCCCTATTTGTCATATTTTAGCAACATCTCATCCAATTATATTGCAACACTGTATCATGGATCTTTATGTACAGTCTACGCTTATGACATTCATTCCCTCTGATTTTCACTGACTGAAACTTGACTTTACAGCAAATTGAAAGTGATTCACTGCGTCTCATTATTACGAGATTAAAAAAAAAACGCAATCTTGATAATCCCTAGAAAGGTTAATCACCAGAATGACAATACAGAGTTGTTTCAAAATTTTTGGTCTATTTCTAATTATCTTTATCCTTCATTCCTTGGGCTATCAGGCTAAGAAATGACAAAATACTGGTTGTTAAACTATTTAGTTACATAACAAAATAGTTCTCTTATTTACTGCTGAAAATTGATCTTTTGCCTCTGACATATAAGTACAGTTTTGTGAGTTTTCAACATGTGTATAAAGTTGTTAATTAATGGCTCCTTTGGGATCAATAAGGGTGTCAGAATCTGAATCTAAACATCAGACTAACCGTCCAAAACCCCAAATTCTAGACAGTCATATGAAGTCTGCAAAACCAACTAACATGTGTATAAAACTGTGAATTAATGGCTCCTTTGGGATCAATAAAGTGTCCGATTATGTATCTAAACATCAGACCAGCAGTCCAAAACCCTGCAAAACTTTGTCGAATTGTTATAATAATTACTATAGCTATTTTTTATTGTATTCTTAGCTGTGCCTAAATGTGCTCCAAGTGTGTGGCGTTGTGTTTTTTTCTCTTTTGTGGGTCTCCGGCTGCTGCCCCATTTGTACCAGTGTGTGTCTACATGTGTGTGAACATGGCTGTGTTTAGGTCTTTGTCTTTTGTACCGGGGCGTGTGACCGTAAGCGTACATGTGTGTGCGCCAGTGCACGCCGAATGACTGGGGTCACGACCTCTCTGTCTGTCCCCTCGTTGAGTGACGAAGGCAAAGCCCCGCTCACTGACCCACATTCATTGAGGGATTACCGGCACAGCCAAGCTGCCCCTGGCCTCTGAGGTGGTAGTGGGTGGATGGGTGGGTGGGTGAAAGACACAGGAAGAATTGGGGGTTGGACATGAACTAGACTCGCACAAACACAACCGATCTGACAGTCAAGCACAAGTGGAGCATCCTCATCCTCATCTTCACCCCCCACCTCCCACCCCCAGGCCAGCTGCTGGCTACTTGGTCGAGGGAAATTGATCAGCTGTGAGGGTTCACCCCAAATGAAAATCGATGAGGGAATTAACACAGCAGTGGGCCAGCCCCTGGAATCATTTCCTCTATTAAAAGCAGCTTACTTCCACTCTAAAGGGGAAACAACAGAAAACAATTGCCTGTGTTACTTCATAGCAACAGTAATTGAAAGACCGAGGAATAACAAGGCATCAAAATTAAAATGCCCTCCTTTCCCATGACTGTCAGGAAACGTTTCAGAAGTGTGAATTACTGGCAGTCTCAATAGTTAAAGTTGTGCCTCTTTCTTTCTGTCTGTCTCTCATTCCCTCTCATCCTTAGTGTTGATATGTTGGTGTAGAAATTTTGCCAGCAGACAGGAAAGGGAGTAGCTGGGCAGCTTTGAAAGGCTCTGGCAGTGCAGAACAGAAAGACAATGAGAACCAGACAAAGAAGCTGATTGGATACTAGTGAACTCAATTAAAGTCGACAGGTATGCGACTGGCTGAGATAAAAAGTGATGATCAGGACAGACGTGTGATTGGCTTCTCATTAAATTCCCTATGGAGCAGGTACAACAAATCCATGGCTGCCGTTTGCATGATTGGAGAAGACGGTGAGTTGTGAGTTCTGGCATATGTCTTTTTTCATTTTCTCAGCACAGAAGCGGTAGTAGAGTTTCTAAAAACCCCTCACGTCTTCTTCTCTCTTTGTGGCGTGGGGCATGCTGCGACAGGGGGGGCGCATTCTCTCTCAAGTTTTCCCACATTTAGCTGCTGGAGTGTGTTGCCATGGGCCTTGTGGTTTTTGTTGCTTTACCTTTTGAGTATCAAAGTAACGGTAAGAACATGTTCTTCTCTTGTGTCACACTATATTTACAGCCAGTTATTCACCACAGTGAGAATGCGATACTCGTACCAGACCATTTGAGAGAAATTTCTGCTAAATATTGGAAATAACAGTGCAGTTCTATAAGTTATAGGTTGTGTCAGTGGACAACTCTTTCAGATCCTTGGAGTATTGATACAAATGCACTCCTCAAAAATACAACTGAGTAACATGTATGCATTTCTTCATTTATTTATCTTCTTAGTGTTTATTCTTAATATCATGCATATATACCGGTCACTACATTGGAAGGTTCTTCTAAATTCCCTTGTATATCCATAGGTTTTGTTGTTTTAGTTCCATATCAGTCAGTTCATATCATTACTGTAAATGGTGTTTTTAAAATACCTGATCTGCAGGTTTACCTGTACACAAATTGCTTATTATTATTAGACTGTAATTAGCAGTCTTCTTAAACAAAATCTTTTTAAAAAATGTTGTATTTCACAGTGTTCTGATATTACATTTTAAATACACAGCTGAGTGGACATTTTTGTAACTCAATAAAAAATGGGTTCATTAACAAGATTTCAATCACATTGCTTTTTACATTACAAGAATAAAAGCACTTAGGAAAAAAAAAACTTGACTAAGGTTCTCATACTGTAATTTGTGCCTCATAGGGTTAATGTATACACTCTTCCATTCATATAACATACTGATCAAGTGTTTTTAGGGATTTTGTTGGCTCCTATGAGACGCTGTAAAACAAAAAATTATGTTTAAGGCTACATTTATACGGAGAGACAATGAAAACAGAAGACGCAAAAGTGGCATCTCGTCTTCAGTTTTCCATCCGCATTTCAACGATCATATTCGGGAGGAAATCCTTGTTTATACAAGATGCAACAGTAGGCGAAATATGATTGGATAGTCATGCCAGACTGTTTTTTGACGTATGTAATTGTCCACCTATGGTATGTGTGTACAATAACTGAAACGATTCCTGTACATTTACTGGAGCTGCCAGTGCTAATGCTAATGCAGCTGGAAGATCTGTGGGATTGAGTTTGTCCGACATGTTTGTTTCTGCACTTGCTCAACGTATGAATGTAACGTGAAATAAAGTTACGAGTGCATCCCTAGTAGCTTATGTATTGAACATGGCATCGTAGAATTATTAATCGTGAAGTATCAGTGTTGTTGGAGTATCTTCCAACTGTAGCTGATTGAGGCAGGGCTGGTTTTTCTACCAACTTTATAAACACCAGAGGAGAGGAGGACGATCACCTAATAATGATAGTAAGACATTTTTTTTAGACCACCCCCAAACACTCCATACAGAGGATCAGAACAAGTCAGTAAAACAATAAAACCATAACATACACAAACTATACAAGGATATAGACAAGATAATAGTTTGGAGGAAGTGTTCCTGGGGTCTTGGAGAGAATTCTAGAAACGAAACATAGCGTAGGAAAATGTAGTATAAATAGTTTTTTCTTTTAAAATTGAATTACTGTTATGATGGGGTTGTCAAATTTAAATTTAAATTTTTATATAAAATGGCAGAATGTTTTAATAGTTTCTGATTTACATTCATCATGTGAATTGCTGGTAACCGCTAATTACTCAACTGGAGTCAAAAGTAGAGTCCTTTCCTCCAAGATATGTTATTAACACAGCTTGAGATGTGTACTTGACAAACAGTATTTGTGTTTACTCCACTACAGTGATTGATGCGACTGTCATCCCTCCCATTTGCTCATGTGATCGACTGAGATGACAGGTTTCACAGAGTAAATCACGCTGTAGTTTCATGCTTGTTATCTTTTCACTGCTAAACTGTGGACTGTTGTGAGTATTGTGCATGAGGGGTCAGGGTGTGAGTCTTTGGGTGAAGGGGGGGGTGAGTGTGTGTGTGTGTGTGGTGGGAGGTGGGGAGCTGGGGGATCGGAGATTGCCTGAGGTCCGGGAGCTCACAGGGATTTGTCCCTCTTCCTGAATGACTCTCCAGGCTGCGGAGCACCTGACCACAGTTATCTCATCAATGCGGGGCAGTGGGCAGAAATTATGGCCTATATTATCCACCGTGAACTTTTGCATACTCGGAAGTCAACTGGGGCGCACATGTAGACCACAATAAGAAAACAAATACTGATTAGAATGTTGCAGATCAGCATTGTCAGCGTTTGTTGCCGGTCTCGGCTCCTGTGAGCTCCGTGTCTCCCTTGGGGCGTTGCAGCAGCTCCACATGGGAAGAAGGGGCGGGGTGGGAGTGGGGTGGCTAAGTTTTTATGGCCCTGCAGAATGGCAGGTTTTATGGCCCCTAGAGAGTGTTCAGCAAACACCTACTGACGGCACATCAATGGGATGGCACATTGTTGACGTCAGCTCGCGCACTGACCTCCCTCCTTCACTTCTCACCACCACGAGGGCAAAAACAAACACTTAACCTCTCTGCTGGTATTCATATTTAAATAGTAATTGGCAAAAGGGAGAAATCCGAGGAGGGAAAGGAGAAGGGAAGGAAGGGTGGGGGGTGGGGGGTTTGGGTTTGAAGAGGGCAATAGCTTAAAAAAGCATTATGTCACTGAAGAATGTGTGCATGGCTCAATGTTTAAGGGCCCAAGGCTTCAAGGAGAGAAAGAGGGTTTTGTTGGAGCAGATCTGGCTGCCTGGCAGGCTGATGGAGGGGCTCCTTTCCCCGTCTGGTTCATCATGCTTTATGGCTCAGTTTGACTTCCACTCTTGGGGTGTAAAAGTTGGGGCTGCCCCCAGGCGCTCCAAAGGGGTCCTATTGTGTTAAAGTTTGCTGTCTTTTCAGAGAGAATGCATGTGCCTTGTTGACATCACAGCGTCCCCATATGGTCCCTTTTTACTCCCTGATGTTTCACTCATCTTGTCTCCTTCAAGAGCGAAGCAGTAGGTTGGTGTTTTCTGCAAAAAAAATTGTGTAGCAATGCTCCCAAACTTGATGTTGTGTTCCATAAAGTCAGCATTAGCATCCGCCCTTCTTTAACTACAGGCTGCCACTGTTTCAGAGTAAGATGAAGATATTTTGACATTTTTTTTATTTCCAGAAAAATCTTTAATGTTGTGTTTCGCTCCATTGCTTCAGCGAAACATCTGTGTGAAACCAGAATTACTGCATGGTTTGACGTCAGTCCATGAGTCAATGTACCGAGGTGGTCTGAACTTGTTTAATATCTGACATTGACTACATTAGCAGCAGCAGCAGGAAAATGCAATAGACAAACTTCTACAGGTTAAAGTGGAAATCAACACTTTTAGAGTTAAGAAAACATCAATTATGTGGCACTCTGTAAAAAACAAATCCTATTTACATTGGTACTCCAATGCTTTGAAGTTAACATGCAATTAACAACTTCCCTGCATCTCATGTGCTCTGACCTCACTTTGTAGAAAATACTGAGATATATTATTTATTCAGCCGAAGATTCGTCAACAGAATGCACAAGATTGAACTATTGAAGCAAGGAAAAAAGCTGAATGGAACAAACGTCTATCTGAACGAGCACTTAACCAAACGCCTACTCCGAAAACAAGGCAAAATACAGAACACTTGGACCACTGTAAAATGACCAAGATCAGAATTTCCTGGCTTCCTTGTTATTGAGTCTTAATCCCTAACTTTTGTTTTTAAAATCTGGATGACAACTGGCAGCAACGCCTGCTAACGTAATGCCAGCCATCGGCAACCGGACCCCAGTTTGGCAGATTCCATGACACTTCACGGATCAACGGCTAAGCCAAAACTAACTGGGAAGGAGACGGAGGTAGAGGAGGGGTGGGGGGGGGTGTTGGTTACAAGGGAGGAAGGCATCTGGTCTCACCAAGGAGAGTCTCAGCATGCCCAGAGTGTGGGAGTATGATTGACCAAAGAGAGGAAGCAAAGAATCATTTCTGTTTTTGGTGGCTTTTTCCTCATTTCCTTGGCAGCTTGTTTGGTGGCGTTGTGTGCTGTTTGCATGGTGTTTATTCATGAGCTTCAAGGGGCCTCCTTTTCAGATAAAATGAAGGAATGCGTGCTTGTTTTTAGGAGACTATGTTGGACAAAGTGCAGCTGCTGATGGTAATGTTGGATATTCTAAATTAACACCCACCCTTGTTGTCTTTCTTCACCATTTCTTCCTGCCTCCTCCTCCTCTTCTTCCTCCTCCTTCGCATCTATTCTGAAGTCATCCTACTGTCACACCTCCTCATCGGAGAGGAAATCTCACGAAAGAAAAAAAAAAACCTTTTCAGAGTGACTTTTTGTGAGTGTTTAATATCACACCATTGTTGAGGGATTGAATTTACACTTTTTTTTTTGGAGTCATTCTCAAAAGTTCATGTTTTTTGGTGACGTATCTTGGAAATCCATCCGGTCAGATTCAAACTCCCAAGTCAATGTCCAATTCATTTTAGTTCAGGATACACATTTTTCCTGATCTCAAGTAAAATGATGAGATGGAGACATTATCATCATAGAATTTTACTTTTTTCCCCACTGTTATCGACAAAGTTTTCTTAAAAATGTGATTAACGGGAACGGCTTGAACTGTTTTAAGGAAAAACATGTGCAAAAACATGTTCACTACAATCACACAAAACATTTAGTAACAGGCAGAATATTGGTTAAAGTGCATTAACTCCTCATCAGCCATTTCAGGTTGTTTTTATTTTATATATTTTAACATAGTATTAGTATATAGTATATTTTATAGTTGTAGTAATAGTATATTGTAAGTGCATTTACTTCTCTTAAGGCATTTCAGTTTGTTAGTATGTATATGTTTAATATATTAATATAATAATAATATAATTAATAGTAATTTTTTTTAAATAGCTTGGTAATGTGAACATTATAATATAAATTATCTTTTTTTTTTACACCAAAACAATGATAAAATTTGCAGTTTCCATTATTTATTGTTTATTAAGATAATATTTTACTTGTGGTTTAATCAGTCTGTAAGTTAAACCTGAACTAAAATAATTTTGACACCATTGTTTCTTTTTTTCTTCAGTGTAATATTATCATTTTTCACAAATCCATCCCATGGGCTTGGATTGGACCCTTTGCCAGACCAGATTTGGTCCCCGAGCCGCATGTTCCAAGCTGACATTTTGTTGCGTGCTGCTCCTTTACCCTGACTTCTTTCTGTTTCGTGGTTGTTTGGTTTTTCCTGAATGAGTTTTCTTTTTCGGCGGCTTAATTTTTACCCAGCTGCACCCTAACTGGTGGTGTCTATCCAACCGCATCCTTGTCATCAAAGCCGAGCGAGGGAAGAGACGGCGACGGAGCCTGCGTATGAAAAGGCACTGATCCCGTCGAGAATCTGAGGCTCTGAGGTAAAAGGTAGAGACGAGCGGTGGGAGGAGGGGGAGTAAAGAGGATGGAAGACGTGTAGCAGAAAGAGCAGCAGAGCATCGTGCTTTGTTTAGCAACTCGACAGGGTGTTTTTTCTTTGTGGGGGTGAATTGAAGTGTTTATTTCCCCAGAAAGTTATGACACGACAGCACTTTGTTTTCAAAAGTGTCGGCTTCTTGTTTGCCTTCGCAGCTCGCTTGCTAGACACAGCTCTGAAGTGAGACAGGTGAGGGTGAGGGGAGCAGGTTAAGGTTTGGATTCAGCCTCAGCATGAAATATGTGGTATGTCATGGTATGCTTTCTTACTTTTGGGTTCTAGATCCATTGTGTTGTGTGACTTTTAAACTGAAAATAACTAAATAAATAAGTAAAACAAGTGGTGCCAGGCACAAGAAACCCCGCCCCCTTGCAAATGTTTTCAGCAATTTGCTCCATTTCATATCACTGAATAGCATATTTTTGGTGACATTGACCTTGACCTCTAACCTACATTCACCTAAATTTAATGGGCTCTATTCTGGATGCACCTTTCCTGAATATTTTCTGGAAATTGGTTCAGTAGTTTTTGTGAAAAGTTGCGTACAAACAAACAAATAGAAAACCCCCAAAACAAAACTAAAAACTAAAAACAAGTGGTACCAGATAGAGCTGCACAATATATTGTACGTGTGCGCAATAATCACATTGCAGGTCCTGCAATTATTTTAATTTTGTATTCATTTATTTATTATATTAAATTATAATTCTTTATTTTTTGTATTCATTTATTTAATTTAATTTATTTATTTTTAGTAATTTATTCTTATATCTTATTTAATTATTTTGTATTTATTTGTCTTTTATATTTATTTGTTTTATTTTATTATATTTTGTATTTATTCATTTTTAATCAATAATTTTATTTAATTATTTTGGCTGCAAGAAGGATGACACTGAAATGTATGTTATGTGTCGACAGCTGATCTGTTTGACTGTTTGCGTCGGCACCACACAGCTTTTATTTACTCCCGAGTAGTTTTTCATATCGCAATATATATCACAGGGTTAAAAAAATCTTGATGTCAGTTTTTTCTAATATCGTACAGCCCTAGTGCCCCCTCACACACACATTTTACTTAGCATTTTGAAAACACATTTTTGGCGACTGTGACTATGACCTTTGACCTACATTAACCAAAATTTAATGGGATCTGTTCTGGATCACCTTGCACCTTTTCTGAAAATTTGTGTTGTACTTTTGCGTAAAGCTGCTTACAAACAAACAAACACATAGACAGATAACACATAAACCAACTCCCCTTTGGGGGGGCAGGGTAACAATACCCTTCCTAACCTTCGGGGCGAGGGGTAATATAACGCTGAGCCAATGAAACAGATTCCATGTCTGGGTTAATTTGGAAACAACCAATGCAAGTTAAGGAATTTGACCTGGTGAACTATCTTTAAGTCCAGTTTCTAAACATTAACTTCTTTGCTACTGGTGTTAAATGGACATAAGTTGAAGATTTCTAGTGCCAAAGGACTTCCCCCTATAAATGTCTGTGAATCTCGAAATGCGATGTGAAGTTCTTAGAGGCCGGAAAGGAGGAAAATCTGTACAATGAGATAACATTGTTCAGTATTGCTATAATGATATGAGCTGTGATTAAGAAATATTGAAGTTGGCTTATTAACTCAACAGGTCATGTGTCTCTGCTTTAATAGGTACGTTGCCCAGATCTAGTGTTAACACTGAGTAGGATATGCCCACTGAATAAACAAGATGTGTTTTTGGAAGAAATTTCACATAAGCACCCAGTCAGACACTGTGATTTTAAGAAATATTGATGTTTTGCAGTGGGCCGTTCAACTACCCCTTTGAAATCACATGATAATGTTCTGTATAGTGGCAAACACAGCAAATACAAGCCTAAAAAGTGATCACGGTCAAACAAAAGGAATCATATTTCATTGCAGTTTTCTGAATTCTTGTCTGATTTTTCAGAATCAGGAATGACATCCAAAGTGATAAAAGTAGTCCCTCTTTCAGGACCAAGCATTTGATTTGAGTCCACCTCCCCATTAGAATAACCCTGTTGAGTGTCACATTCGTTCTCTGTTTGTTTGTGTTGCCAAATGGCCAAATTATTGTTCTGTTTAGGAATGCAAACCATCATCCAAATGTAAAGACAGGGGTTTATGACATATTAAAATAAAACAATTGATGTTTTTGTATCATCACATAGGATCCATTTACAGTATATTATAATTTACAGGCTGAGTGTAAACAATTTTTTTTTTAGAATGTATTTGCCTCAGACATTAAATGTCTGAGGCAAACTTTAATAAGATGAATCGGAAAACAAATGACAAAGTGCTGGTTAGCTCATGTTTTTAATATATACGATGGTGTGTTATTCCACATATATGGTGGTTTATGTACATGTATAAAATGGATTTGTAAATATTCAACTAAAAATAACCTGTAAAGTGAATGGATCATAATGTGCAGACAGGGTTTTGAAGTAGATCTGAGACCGATATTCCTTTGGACTAAAACCTATTCTTTTGTTAATTCTAATAATTTCACATTTTGACCCAAGCCTTATCTTGGAAACTTGAGCCAACCAGCATTTAAGACTTGAGTTTTCTTTATCAGTATCACACATGTGGTAGAATTTGATTAGTTTTATTCCAGAAGGATTTTATTTGTACACTAGTGAAACCTTCGATAGAGTGTCGTCTTGTACTGGACCTCACAATCTACTGCCCATTCTAATGCGTATGAGGTGAAAAGGTCCAAGTTATTAGTTAGACTTATGACCCCATCGGCACAGAAACAAATTCGTGGGAAACCGACGTACTTTGTTAACGGATTGGCCTTTCGTCAAAATGGGACCGGTGTCATGGATACCCCAAAACGTTGTCTTTGGCGAATGGGTCCCAGAGTGGGAAGATCTGGATACGGTGCCGTTTCCGCACCCATCTTGACAGGTAAACATGTGTGTTCACACCCATGTCATGACCATAAAACCGGAATAACATGTCATGACCACATGACCGGAAAAAACAGCAGCCTTGCACCCGTAGCATTCATCCTTGTCACAGGACGGCGACAATGGTGAACAACAGAGTATCAGTGGTGAATGGGTTAATGTTAAGATGTTAGCAGTGTTATTGTTATTGTTTGTGTCCAGCATGTGTGTAGCGCCGGTAGAAAAAGAATGGAAAAGGATGGTTCTCCGATTGTTCTCTTGTATCTGGTGGGACTGGCTCAGAGCGCTCATAGTGGTGTGGCATGTGAACTGCATCGTTTTCAGCAAGCGTTTCACCCCCATGCTGACGCAGATTTTTTACTGAAACAGTTACATTTTTACGTAATATCTTTATGACACTGTTTCAAAACTAAACCCACATCGAACTCGTCTGGACGTAGCCTAAGTGGACACACACCTTTGTCATTATCCTGTAAGTCTGTCAGTCCGTGTATGTTTGGAGACGTATGGATTTTTGGTGCAGATTCAATTAGTAGCAGTACTCGTGTAATAGTTTTGAGTATCATTTCAGACATATTGGTGTAAAAGGTCAAATTCTCCTGAGGTTCCTTGAAGACAGATGTGTATATATGTGTATGTCTGGGTCTGCGTGTCTAAAAAGAAGCACATCTATTTGCTAGTGTGTCCAGTCTGGGGTATCTGGTGACTTGAGAGTATTTGCTCACCGCTACATGGCTGGCTATCTATAAACACACTATACTCTACTGGGATCACTGGCTTATTTAGGAGCTTATGGAAAGCATGAGCTAATATGTCTGAATATACCTGATATTTATTGTGTTTTTAGCAGTTCTTCGTGGAATGTGTGTATTCTGTCTTTTACCGAAGTAGTGGAGGATTTCCTCTCTGCCTGACTGTCTGCGAAGTGTTTGCACTATTGCTGACGAGTGGACAGACGGAAATCCAGACAAGTATGTGTAACGTTTACTCTGCAGTCTGACCATAGTGTGTGTGTTAAATTTTGCGTCTGCTCATGTATATGTGCATGGCTGTGCGTGCTGCTAAACCTGTGTGTATTCTCTTTGGCAAAGGAGTGCTGATTCAGTAGTGTGTCCCTCCATCCTCACTTTTCCTGCTTTTCTCAGTCAATGTTCTTTTTAAGCCTTCAGGCATCCCTTCCTCTCTTTCCGCACACTCAAACACACACCACACTCGGGCACGTACACACAACCTCCCTCCCCGCATACTCAGCAGCATCTTGTTTGGCCGAAACTCGGCACTAGCACTAACCGTGGCCACTCATGTGGAACACCCAGAAGCTACAAAACATGAATAATGTATAAGCAAAAGGAGTTTTTATTCATGTTTTTTTTTTTTCCCGGCTTCATATTAAGTAGCATGTCTATACTCACCCATGCAGTCCTACTCTTTCCTCGTCGTCCTTGCAAGAGTACAGACAGGCCTCTGGATTTCACCTAATATTTTCCCTAAGTTGCACTGAGGCATCTGATTTCCTGTAGTCTCTCTTTGACATGGAAAAAAAAATTCATTTGAATTTCATCCGGGATCAGAAAGTGACCTTAAAGGCCTGTTTTTGGGTGAAAGCAGAGTAAATTTACTGAGTTCACACGGTCTGAGGAGCAGAGGAGATTCATTATTCAATAAATTGCATTTAATGTGGAGTATGAAGCGAGACCAAATGAGCCTCAAAGCCAGCGGCATCTCTGGGTGCTGATAAGCTTTTTAAAGGACGACACAGGGGAGGTTTTTGGGAAAGGGAACAGACGGACTACATCTCCGAAAAATAGATGCGTTGCTTTGCATTTCCCAGCTGCCATATCTTTTGGGACAGTCGAGGCAAGTAGATCTAAGAGCTCTGTCATTACTAACTTTACTGTAGCTTCATCATTCTTGCCAGATCTGTTTTACATTTTCATTTTCAATCTGTCTCAATAAATCAGAAGATCTCCATCTGCAGACTGTCCTTTTCTCATTATAAGCATCATAGAATCTGTGACACTTGCCTATCTGAGTTTCTTCACTGTTTGATCACAACTTCTTCTCCCTTGTGATATTAGAGATAAAGAGGCGGTTACTGTGGAACATGCACTGAAACGCTCTGTATAGTACACTTTTTTTTTTTTTAAATTAAATTTACTACTCTATTTATAGAGCTTCTACGGGCACCTGCTCTGGAAATAGATTTCTGCTTCATTTAGATTTTGCCAAGCATGCCATCACATCTGACTTCTTTTGTCAATAGAACATAAGGCTGAGTGTGGACGTTTACATCTGTACAAACAGCAGTACACAATTTAAAATGCATTCCGACCACACAGCCATTGAGTCATTCAAAAAGAAGATTTACACAGGCTTCTGAAGATAGACATGTGTATGTGTGACCAGTTAATATGAAGATCTATGTTTCTACACTCCAGTGCTATGGATACACTTCCCCCGGACATTAGATAGGCTTCTTCCACTTATTTACGACCACATATGCCTAACATCAAAATCAGCTTTATTTGTCATTTTGCATATCCAAGGACATCAAAACAAAAATGCAGTTTGACTAACCCCCCCAGGCTGGTCAGGTCATGCTACCATGTACAGTGCTACCATATGTATGTAAATATACATATGTATATTTATTTTTCTTGAATTGTTTACTATGTGTTCCATTATGTAAATTGTCTAAATATCTATTTAGGTTGCTGTAAAACACTTTGATTGAAGTGCTTTATAAATACAATTCTTATTATTATATTGTTATTACATTGGTCTACAAGTAAAATGCTTCTGGAATAAAACTAATACAATTTGACCACATGTGTGTTACTGATAAAGAAAACTCAATTGCATATTATATTTAAGTGGTCATATCATTTGGTGAATTACACTGGTCTATACAGTAAGTAAAATGCTTCCAGAATAAAAGAAATGAAATATCTATCTACTGTTAAAGAAAACTCAAGTCTTAAATGCTGGTTGGCTCAAGTTTGGGGTCAAAGTGCGAAATTCTTAGAATTAACAAGAGAATAGGTTTTAGTTCAAAGGAATATTGGTCTCAGATCTACTTCAAAACACTGTCTGCACATTATGATCCATTCACTTTACAGGTTCTTTCTAGTGGAATGTTTACAAATCCATTGTATACATGTACATAAACCAGCATATATGTGGAATAACACACCATCATATATATTAAAAACATGAACTACCCAGCACTAAATTTATTCGTTTTCTGATTAATCTTATTAAAGTATGTTAGATTTAACACATTTAATTTCTGAAGCAGATTATTGTTTATTATTATTATTATTATTATTATACTCACCTATATTTATGAGTTTTGTGCATTGACTGAAAGAACAAAATCACAAATGGTACAAATGAGCTTCCGCTGCACAATATGGGGTGAGGAGTTTGATCATCTGGTGCTACCTGCGGTGGCTGAAACATCTGGTTAAGAAACTTACCTGGTGAGATGTTTTAAGCATTTCCAACCAGGAGCAGTCCCTCGGGTAAAGCTATGGTGATGAGGTTACATCTCTTGGTTTGTTTAGGTTAAGCTGTAGGAGGGAAGTCTGGGCTTTGATGCTTTGGACGATCTAGAACAACATAAGTAGAAGTGGATGGATGGATGGATGGATGAATAAACAGCATTGAGGACAAAAGTCAAGGTCTTAGTAGCGGTAACAGGTGGTGCATCTACCTGTAAAGTTGTGGGCTCTGCATTCACCTTCTGTTGCAGTTGTGAAAGTCCCCTTCGCCACACAACATCCTCTGAGCTGCAGTGACATACTGGAAATGGTGTGTTTGACAAAGCACATCTTTTCATGTGGCATCTCTTTTGTACTTGTCATTTTAATACCACAGTGTGCTTCCCCATGCACCTATGGGTTCTACTAAAAAAAACTTCTAACGTCAACACCGTTCTGCACTGGAACTGTGGTTGTATTTTGTACTGTCCAAGGCAAGTATGACACATGCGAAAAGGCAACACCTATTTCCAACGTTGCCAAGGTGCTGGACGCATGGATTATAGATCTGACCATACAGACCTATAGGTGACTGATAGGAGAAGAAAAAAAAATTTGCTCTCTGTTTACAGTAAAGTGACTCCTGTATCGCCGTATCTATAAATGCACTGAAAAACTGTTGTAAAAATGTAAGATTAATGTTTGCGAATAGAGCTGCACAATATATTGTTTGAGCATCGACATCACAATGTACATGTGCGCAATAATCACAACACCGCTCCTGCAATTGTTTTCAATTTTATTTTTATTATTTTTGATTGATTTATTAATTTTACATATTTGTATTAATACATATATATTTTTTGTTATTAATTTTACTTAATTATTTCAGCTACAAGAAGGCTGACACTGAAATGTGTTCTGTGTTGACCACTAATCTGTTTGCTGCTGTATACTCCTGAGAATTTTTTCACATTGCAATATATATATATATCGCAGGGTTAAAAAAAATAAATCGCAATGTCAGTTTTTTTCAAATATTGTGCAGCCCTTTTCACGAATGATTTGGCGATAATTATCAATGTTATGTGTAAAAAGGATAAGAGTAATTTTCTTTTTTTTTTTTTTTTGGTGGCATTACCGGGGTCCACGTAAACCTCCTACCTCAACTGTGCATGTATACAAAGCTTGATGATTGTCAGTGTTGTGTACAGATAGCTTACAAACAGTGCTGAGCTGCTGCGAACAGCTGTGATCATAGCCCCCGCTCTGGGCACACTGCCCTGTCCACATGACCGCTACAGAGAGGAAAAGGCTTCAATCATATCATTACATGTTGGGAGCTTGAAGCTTGTCCACATGGTGTAAAGCCTCTGCAGCTCAGTATTTGACTGCTTTACCAACACATTTCTCTGTCTTATCTTCTTTCAGCCGACTATCATACTGTGTACTTTTACTTCCAAGGTTAACTTTGCTCTGTCCTCGGTTACAGTACATTTTCCTTGGTTACAGGTGTAATATTTTGCCAGAAACAATCTGTGTAGTATTGGCTTCTTCCTAACATGCATTTACAGAAGGCATTGAGCCAAAGTCCTTCCACTTGAGCCTAGTTTGATACGGTTATACTCATATGTTTAAATAGTCTGACAGAATGCACATGGGGCAGTGCTTGACAATAACCTAAAACATAAGGCCAAGTCGACCTGCCATTGCCTACAGTAGTAAAAAAAAAAAAAGAAGGTTAAGGAGTATCCATCTTAGTTTCCGGACCTCAATATCGTCGAGCCATTTTGGGGAGGTGTCAACCATGCAGTTAATGCAAGAAAAGCCAAAATCTGAAAGGAACTGAAGATGTTTTACCAAAAAAAATGGACAGCGTTAACATCTGAGAAAATAAAGTATCTGATCCACAACTACCACGAAATATTTCTCTGTCATTGATGTTAAAGGAGCCAATACAGAGGATGAAGAACTAGGGTATGTAAACTTATGATCAGGGTCATCTGGATCATTTTTGCATCAATACGATTTAAGAAGCACAAACACATTTGTTTGATAATAAATGGCTTCACCAAAACACGGACCACAAGTGAAAGAAAACGTTTTTAAGTATCATTCATAGTCTCTAAACAAAATTAGCAAAGAAATCGGTAATTCTGCCTGGGTATGTAAACTTCTGACCACAGCTGTAGCTACATTTGAAGAACGCACGACAAAAAAACTACTGCAATGGCCATCAATAAACGGTAACTCATTTTTAATGCAGCGGTTGTGCTTCTACAGGTTCAGGTGTGAGGATATGTTTAGAGCGAGTGAAAATAGTGTAGATATTATCATTATGAGCAGTTTCTCATCCTTTAGTGACAAACAGTTGTGTCCTTTCCCTCTGAGAGCATCGGCATTAGCATTAGCATCACCCTTTAAGCTAATCAGAGCACTAAAGTAGGATTAGCCTTGGTATTTGTTATCTGCTAATCACTATAAATCCGTCACCTGTCTTTCCAGATTTATTGAATCACCTTATCCCCTTAGATAGTAAACATTCAGCTTGATTGGCTTCTTTTATAGGTACTGATAGTAAAACTCCCCATGTAGTTATACCCGTGGGACCTTCATTTGAAAACTATTGTATTGCAGTGAATGAGGAGAAAAGTCATGTTTTGATCCTGTTTGAATTATGCACCAGTTAATTTTGTAAGTCAAGAAAGTCACAGTTTGTTATAAAACCACTGAACTGGTCAAACAATGGAAATGCATTAAATAGAAAGTCTACGTCAATGTAATGGACACAGTTCTACGATATCTTTGGGTTCACTGAATGTTCCAAACAGTAATGACTCATCACAGAGTGAACTTTAATGGATTGCCATTCCAACATTTATTTCAATATAAAGTAGTGCCTTTATGGTTCAACTAAAGGAAGAATGAACTTAGAAGGAAAAATGTGAGCCATTTAGCAACATTAACCTGTTAAATTGCCTCTAAAATCTCCTGTCAGGGAGATTTTGAAAAGTGTGTTTTAACCCTGAAGATGTATCTCTAGCTTCAACGCCACCAGAGTTAATGTGAGTTTGACTTCTTATGATACTTTTCACATTGCTCTGAAAGATTGAGGAAAATTGTACAAAGGCAGTGGCTATTTTGGTGTGTATGATGTGTGACAGGAACCTGGTTTTCTTAGTTTTTCACCCTAATTGTTCCAAAGGTTTGACTTGGAACCCTTCAGGTGCTGCAAAACTATCTTTATATTCATGCTGCCAAAAAGCAAGTGGGTTTCTACAACCCAGAGTGGGAAGATCTGGAATACAGAAACAACACCATATCCAGATCTTCCCACCCTGGGACCCGTTTAAGAGTCAATTTTGGGGTATCTGAGAGACAGGTCCCATTTTGATGAAAGGCCAATCCATTAAGAAAGTACGTCTCCTTACTTGACTTACCATTAGCTGCCAGTCAGTTTATTTTTTCCCAGACCCAAAGTACCTACATTCAGAAAGTACGTTTAGGAGTCATTATCTTCCTCGTTACAGGTTTCAGATACACTTAGATGCGCTGTCTTTGGTTTTACCCACAGATAAAACACCCAGACTGTGTGTGATTAGTGATTATCAGATAACAATGGCCAACATAACCTTACCGAGGCCATACATCTGTCTCTCATTATCAGTGTGTTAGTACATGCATGGTCGCGCATATGCATATACACAAAATAAACATCAACACAGAGTAGAAATCTGAGCTGTGAGTGAATAAACCCGTCTGTCGTGCCAAGCATGGGCCTTTTGCAGCTGAAGTACAGGCAGCCTCCCCTTCCTCCATGCAACCTTTCATTTCAGCTCATAACAATAGGCTCAAATGCGCCATCTGAAAATAGATTTTGTGAAAAGGCCACAAGATATGTGACAATAGCAGTCATATGTGTCTTCCATTCGCTGTGATATGGGTGTGGTTGGGGTTGGTCCGTGGAGAGGAGCGAAGTGATGCATTGGTTTGAATGGATGGCTTTGCAGAGGAGTTAATGGGAAGGCCAGCTTTTGCAAACAAAAGGTGTTGTGTCCCCTGGCAGGAAGGCAAACCAGTTTAGATTACAAAATGAGCGAAATAACAAAAGATAAATGGCCGTTGCGCTCCTCTTCCAAACACACAGCTTAGTGGTTAGAACCCACTCGCATCCTGTGGTCCTACGGTGGAAGTGTACTGTATCATCCAGATGGAAGGTTAACCTCATGAGGTAGTCTGGTGTGTGTAGGTTTATATACATTATCAATAAACAGCACTGTACCAGACCCTGTAAAATTATATGAAAGTTTGTTTAAAGAGCTATTTTTTTAATTTTTATTTTGGCACATTCAATAATTTTTTTTAGAAATGTGTATAATACTAATACTACTACTACTACTAATAATAATAATAATTCGTAATACATTTCAAGTCACACAATGACACTGTACAACAAAGAGTAAAAGACAAAGCATAAAATACAAGATAATACAAATAGAATAAGTAAAATAGCAGATTTCAAAATATTTAAAAAGTAAAGGCAGGATTGAGGACATTTTGTTTTATATTGTTTTTTTTTTAATTTGTTTTTATGGCAGGAATGCTGCCCTGAAGAGGTGAGTTTTGAGTCTAGATTTAAATGTTGTGCAGGTGATTTAGCAGCGTTTCTACTAATATCCTCTGAATTTTATATTATATAGTGAACATTTGATATTTTCCTGTATTTTATTCACTTATCATGTAGACGTTCTTGAAGACTTCCATCCATTTAAAGGTTATTCTATCAAAGCATAGAAAACTGAAGAGAAAACATGAATAAAAAGATTCTCTGAAAACAGTCTCAGAGTCCCTTCAAGTTAACGTCCTTCAGGTTGTTCCAGGTACTGGGAGCAGAATATTTATAAAAAGCTTTCTTTCCCAGTTCTGTTCTGACTGTTGAAACCTATAAAGATGACAGTTTCTGCGAATAGTGGCTGTAATTGGTCAGAAAGTGAACTTGAATTGATTACCATTCCAATATTTATTTCCATATGAAGTAGTTCCTCGTTTTGGATAATACTTTATGGTCCAACAAAAGCAAGAATACATTTAAAAGTAAAAATGGGAGTCATTTAGCAATAATAAGTTGTCAAATTGTCTTTAAGAAGTCCTGACAGATTTAATATACAGTATTTTTACCGTAATCAATAATGAAAATAATCATGTAACTTGAGATACTCAAGCATGTCAATGGTATGGGGGGCTGCTGCCTAAACTCAGCATCGTCGCTGTCATTGGGATTAGTTTTCCATCTGTCCGACGGCTGCTAGCTTGTCCGTGCTGTGACTGCGACCGCTATCGTCATGGAACTGGATCCTTCCATTAATGAGTTAGAATCACTTTAGGGACAGGGTGGAGCTCAGAGTTTCCACTGGTACAGTTTTGTATCCTTACCGTCACACCACACTTTCACTTTCACTTCTGCTGGGGGTTCAGACGGCACCTCCACATGGGAACATAGTATTAAAAGTAAGAAAACAGACAAACACTAACTGAAATGCCCATACAATACAATCTTTTTTTTTTTTTAGAAAGCATTTGCTTCAGACATTAAATGTGCTAAATCTTGCAGATTTAAAAGGGTGAAACAGAAAACAAATGACTTTAGTGCTGGTTAGTTCATGTTTTTAATATATATGATGGTGTGTTATTCCACATATATGCTGGTTTATGTACATGTATACAATGGATTAGTAAATATTCCACTAGAAAGAACTTGTAAAGTGAATGGATCATAATGTGCAGACAGTGTTTTGAAGTAGATCTGAGACCAATATACCTTTGGACTAAAACATATTCTCTTGTTAATGCTAAGGATTTCACATTTTGACCCAGACGGTATCTTGGAAAGTTGAGCCAAACAGCATTTAAGACTTGAGCTTTCTTTAACAGTAGATAGATATTTCATTTGTTTTATTCTGGAAGCATTTTACGTGTAGACCAGTGTAATAATAACAATATAATAATAATAACAATAATAATAATTTGACTTGAGTTTTCTTCATCAGTAGCACATAATGTATGTGGTAAAATTTCATTAGTTTTATTCCAGATCTATTTCACTTGTAGACCAGTGCAGTTTTCATCCCTACCTGCACCTGATCTACCAGTTAAAGCTGTGATTTAGGTTTATTTTCAGGAGTTTTATTTGGATGGAAAAGACCTGAAGAAGTTGATCTGAAAATACAACTTTAAGAGTTCACTTCCAGCCAAACCGTCCCAGTCTCCTGTTCTTTAACCTTGTCCCACCTTTAACCACAGCTTGACTCTGCTGGATAGAGTTGGTCAGGGCGCAATTATGTAATGGGAAGGGAAAATGCATCAGGGGTTGAGATAGCTGAATGGCTCTGATGGTCCTGCCGTGGCCTGATGGAAGAACATTTGTGGCAGTAATTTAGCACATGGGTGCTTCCGCTGCAGGGGTTATTGTATCCGTTACGCTCGGCTGCGAACACGTCGACCCCCGTTTGTGTTTTCAGACCGACCTGCTCCCCATAAACTCACTGGCTTCCAACAATAGGCCGCAAAATGAGACGCACCAGACAGAGTTAGGAGGCCGGGGAGATGGTGGAGAGGAAAGATTAACAGGGTGAGAAAGCGAATCGGAGCAAGGCAGGGTTATAAATTCAACGAAGAAAGATGGAGCAGAGGCACGCACAGCTACACATCATGAACTGGTGACCAGCACATCAACAACACTATGCTTATTCTAACCTCTCACCAGTCTTACATCGCATTACTGACGCATAATGACGTTATTTTTATTAACGCCTATATACACAGCTCCTACATTAATGCACCTGGACTCCTCACTCATCAAATGAACGTGAACACACTCTTCTTTCTGAAAATTTAAACTGTTCTGAAGTGCAACAGCAACAAAAGGTTGTTTTCCAGGAAAAAATTAATATGAGAAATGTGGCTTCTCTTGGTTCTAAAGGCTGTCATCTGATCAATCATATATTTATCCAGACAAATGTGATGTGGTTTCCATGGTAACACATAATCCAGTAAAGTATTTAAGTCCACAAAGACACAGAAACTGCCAGAATATTTGTCCAAAGTCAGATTTATGTTGGGGATTTATTTTATTTTTTTTTAATTTTCCACCAAATTTTTTTCAGCAATTTTTACTAAAATGTGTGTATCTGAAGCATTCAACATTTCTTATTTTTTCCCCAAAAAAATTTCCAAACATTCCAAACAAAATTTTTTAAAAGGCATAAACATAACCATAGAAAAAATGCTGTAAAACTCATATTTTTTATAAATAAAGTTCTCAACTTTGAACTACAAAGTGCACATACATCGGTCTGTTTAAATATGGTGTATTTCTGCCCATACCTACAAAATGCAAGGAAATACACCCTGGTTTTCACCCAAAAATGAAGGTAAGAGGAAACAATTTAAATGTGTTTACAGCTTTTTACCTGTTAAAGAAACAGTAAACATCAGTGTTTTAGTCCAAACTACAGAGGGTTACCTTCGCAAAGAGCCCTTTTTTAATTATTTATATATATATATATATATATCTACAACAATTTTCAGGTGTTTTTTTTTTTTTTTTTTTTTTTTTTTTTGCAAAAATCACTTCAGAATAGTAAGGAGTTAAATATAAGCAGAGCAAAGTTTGAGGGTAGAATCAATATTTGAAGCTTGTTGTGAATAATATGGGATGTTAAACAGCTGAGTAAATGTTTTTGACTTATGTGATGGAAAGAGACGAGTAAGAGTCAAGAGACGGAGGGGGAAAAGTTTTTAAAAGGGAAGGGGAAGGAGTTGGGTTGCCTTTGCGATTGCAGATGGTGTCGGGCCAGAGCGAGGCGGACCACAGGAGGCCTCTGAACACAACATAAACACAGAGCATGTGTGTGTTAGTGAACCTTACCAGACCACAGAGGCTCGGTCTGCTCCTGACCAAAACACAGGAACAGGCAGGCCCTGTGTGTGTGTATATAAATATGTATGCACTGTATATGTATGTGTGTGTGACAGTGTTTGTTTAAAACCACAACACAGCACAGGCCAACAGCTGTTTTAGCCAATGTGGTCAGCGCTAACCTCCGCTGCGTCCAGACCTCATTTAACATCATATTTTATGTCTCTAGGGCGCTTTTTGACTCGAACCAGACACCTCTGCTCTGCCCATATTAATTAAGGATTTCTCAGTAGAGTACTGTCGATGTAAAGGCTGCGATATGCGAGTAGTGAATTGAGGTAATAAAAACAAAACCGAGAAAAAAAAGTACCCCTGCCTTGAGCAAGGATAGAAGTTTACAAATAGGGCAAAATCTATGAGGATAATCAAGCAGGCAATGGGGAACACAAGCACCATGATAAAGTGCTGCTGGCTGTAATTGTTGGTGTAATAACCCATCTGTGTCTTCTTAAAATGTCACCCGTGCATCATGGCCTCAAGATGTGACATATCTTTTTCTCTTTCAACATTTAAAAATGGGGGATATGAAAGAGGACGTTTAGCTATGTACTGGAAATAGAGGCTCTTTTTCCAAGGTTCGTATCCTTGAAAATGCTGTGATTTCAAGGTCTGGAAATGGCCTGAATTTTAGCTCTGTGATATAACTTATTTATTTTTTATATTACATTAGATGCCAAGCCAGAGCTACTTACAGAGGGAAAGAGAGGGGGGGGGGCACACAACTTTATGCCTCAAAAATTTCTGCGTGTTCTCAGGTCGACTCCAGGTACATTTTTAACTTTATTTTTTGTTCCATTTCCACTACATGAAACAGGCTCGACTCGACATGGGTACCATTCTTGATGATTTCCCTTACAGGATAATACCGACTTTGTAGTACCTGGTCGTCATGACGATGTGGTGCATTACTTCCATGTCGTAAGCTGTCGTAAGTTGTTGATAAACTCACTCATACCGTGTCAAACTCATGCTGGGTTTTTACATCAGTCTCCAAGGACTGAATATCTTCGACCCTCCATAGTGTAGTATTATGGGATGTCATCATGTGGATTAACCTACTGCAATATTTACTGTCAACTTCTGCATCTGTTTTCTGTCCAAGTGTAAGTCACAACTGTCTTGTCAACTAGTGTCTGCAGTCTTTACACGCCACATTTTTGTGTCTCTTGGAACATCGGCAGAAATGATACCAAAAAAACTAGTATCGAGCACAATATTCCAGGTCCTTTTTCGTAATGGAAACGCTAAAAAGTTGAGTCGAGTTGAGACGGCAGCATTTGTCTAGGTGCGGGGTCTGTCTGAAGAAGTGACTTCCCTTTTGTTGGGTTAAAATGTTGAATTCTCCTTTAATTTCCATATTTTTTTGCTCTTTGCGAAACAGGATTTTATATATATATATATATATCATAATATAATATATTATGCTATAATAATATATAGCATAATGTAACACTGCTATACAATTGTTTTCTTCAGACATTAAATGTGCTAAATCTTATGTACTTTATAAGAAGAATCAGAAAACAAATGACTTTAGCTCATGTTTTTCATGTATATGATGGTGTGTTATTCCTCATATATGGTGCTTTATGTACATGTATACAATGGATTTGTAAATATTCCACTAGAAAGAACCTGGATCATAATGTGCAGACAGTATTTTGAAGTAGATGTGAGACCAATATTCCCTTGGACTAAAACTTATTATCTTGTTAATTCTAAGAATTTCACATTTTGACCCAAGACTTATCTTGGAAACTTGAGCCAACCAACATTCAAGACTTGAGATTTTTTTTTATCAGTAACACACGTGGTAAAATTTAATTAGTTTTATTCCAGAAGCATTTTACTTGTAGACCAGTGTAATGTACATTGTTGTGATAAAAAAGGGGGAAACAACTAATTCCTGTAAATATGTATTTTACCCCAGTGACGTGCTGTGCTAGAAACATTTGACCTTGAAAAATATGTGTGAACCCTGTTTTCCACAAACTCTGTCATATACAGTATGTGTTCAGATGGAAGTAAAAGAACTGCCGGTGCTTTAAAAGGCAAAGGAGTTAACAAGCTGTTTGGAAAAACCATGCAGAACTGTCTGTCTCTATAGCTATAATGTTGAGATCCTTCTGTGGTTTATTCCCTTTTTGTTTGTTACCACATTGAAACAATTAGCATGCATTACATTCACATTAGGTTCCCAATTTGTTTATCTCTCGTTTTAAAGCAAGTCAGGAAGTCTGCTGCGCAACTGTCATTAAAATATCAATAACATTTAACATCATTACAAGAGAATTTCCATCTGCGCTGCTAATGATACTTGCGACAACCGGTTTTCGCCTGCAGTCTGGATGTCTGAATGTTGCATACAGAACCGTTCAGATTCCGAGTGGCCATTGGAAAATATGACCTCAGAAGCAGGGGAATTTTTAGGGTGCAGTTTCTACAGCGCGAGAAGCCAAATCTAGGAGTAGGCATCTGTAGTCGAGACTCAGGTAAATATTCTGTTTGGCGTGAGATTCTCACTTCCTGGAAAAGTTTGTTCAGTGAGAAATTGGCATAAATTGTTGACTTGTGGAGAGGCATTTGGCGATGGAAAGATGCTGTGTGCTGCCATGTCACACCGCAAAGGGTATGCACAGTCACGGAAAAAATTATTAGACCATCAAAAGTCATTAAAAACAATAGTTACGCAATCAAGTACTGACTGCTGTGTGTGTCATGTGACTAAAACAGACATAAAAGAAAACACCGAATGACTAGAAGCACTGTTTTTGTCAGTAAAATGATATAAATATTGATGTTTTGTCATTATCAAGAAAACATAGAAAATAGCAAGATAATGGTTCTGAAACTATACTCTAATAAGCTAGTTTTGTTGTTATCATTGCATTTGTCCAAACAAATGTATTTTTAGTTGTAGCAGGCATTAAAATGAATAAGAAATTGAAGAAAACAAGGGTCGTCTAAGCATTTTTTTTCCTCCTATTTGTAATGCCAGAAATCCTACAAAAGAGTGACTCATGATCATGCTGGTTAAGTTGGTACTGACTCTGCTAATTATATGTTAAGATGAGAGGAATTACTTACATGTGCAGTATTTACTCTTGTTTGTCTTGTTCTTTCTGGATAGTGTTAATTGTAGTTAAAGCTATACAAAAAAGGTCAACAGTGAACAAAAAAGTGAAATTAATTACTTGTATGTATATGTGTAAAATGTACAGATAACACATGCAGATTGCCTTTAAGTGGACCAATGAGGCTGAAGATAGTAAATAGACAGTATTGAAAACACATCCTTTCAGTGCAGAGTTTTTATTCGGGTTCACGATGCTGCATTGTTTCATGTGCAAATTAATTGCATCATATAATTGCAAGGAAGATAAATGAGTATTGGAGTAATGAAAGCAAATGTTTTAGTTATTCCAAGCTGTCAGTCTTCTGCTATTAATGACGGAAAAAACAAAAGTCGCAATGTATTTTTTTTTTTTTTTTTTTACCGCAGTATTCCACCGGCCTGAGACAAGGTTTTGAAGGTTCTTATCCCTCCATCGACACTGGCTTCCTGGGAGGGATGAGCGGCATGAACAGAGTGGTGCCAGGGTAGAAATTAGTTTGGTGTCTCGAGGGGAAAGTGGAGGTGTGGACTTTGGCCCGATTGTTTAGCATTTCAAAGGATGTCCGCTGAGAACGGAAATGAAGGGTGTGGAAGGATGGGGAGGGGACAGGCAAGAGTGGAACAGGCTGGTACTGACAGTCCACGGCACTTCAAGAGCTCTGACCCCCGTCCTTGTGTCGGAGCTTTCTCATATTGATTAGTTATGCCGTGTCACCGCCATTGTTCCCCGCTTGTCCGGGAATCCATCTCCTCCTGTCTCGGTTACAGTGTTTCCTTCAAGCCCCCAGAGACCACAGACATGTCTTCACTCTTCGCATCCAGAAAAGCTTTTTACCCTGCAGTCGCCAAGACAGAATTGACTTTAGGGTGTGTGTGTGTGTGGGGGGGGGGGGGGGGGGCTAAAGTAAAGGACTTGAAAAATGAGAATGTGCGGTGCCATTTTTCTCCGCCTTGTTCACTCCTGCATACACACAATTCTTATTTTTTTTTTTTTTGCCTTAGTAACCGCCTGGCTTTTCTCCGTCCCAACCCTTTCGCCAACCTGTCACTCACTGTGCCGGAAAATCCGACTTTCTCCTCAGTCAGGGATCAAAGCTCAAAGCTCAGCCCAGCCGACGTATGAGAAGTCACATTCTTGGGCTTTGGGTTGATCCGCGGGGACCTGCCTCGCCGCCCGGCAGCAGATAAATGCTGCTGTTGCAGCCGTTTGTCCAAGAGAAAACACACCTCGCATTTTGCCTTTTTTCGCCTCTTCCCCACCTCCCCTTCCACCTCTCCTACCTCCCCTCGAGGTTTCAACAGTGTAAATCATGAGTCACACAAAGACACACCTTGCTGGTTTTAAGTGAATGCAGAGCCTTGTGTGTGTGTGTGTGTGTCACTCCAGTGAGGGATTATTCCCCATAGGATCACACATGGACAGACTAAGGATGAATTGAACTTACCTTGACCTCTTTGGCAAGGAAGGAAAAGGGAACTTAGTGGCCTGTAAAAGAAAGAAAAAGGCAAAGACGGTGGAATATATCGGTCAGGAGTGATCTAATGGGAGGTATGATGAATACAGAACATTTGTTATGATCCATGAGGGAGGAGATGACTCTTCTTTTCTTGTTCCATAGTCTGTTAGGTCCAAAACAGATGACATTTATCAAAGGGACGACGGACGGATGGGGGATTCCTTGGAAAAATAAACTAAAATAAAGGAAAACCAGGTCAAAAATTGAGAGAAAATCAAATATCTTGTCGTAAGTGTCTAGAAAATTCAAGACTTTAGTTAATTTTAAGGTGTTTTTTTACAGGACACTTTCTAAATCACCTTAATATTGTAACGCAATTCTTAAAACTTACTATTTATCAGCCCCCCCCCCCCCCCCCCCCCCCCCTCTTCCTCCTCCTCTGGTGACTCATTTACCGCCATCACACTGTCAAGAGAGTCTTAAAAGCAGATGATTAAATCTTAGAAAAAGACAAAGAATGTCAAATATGTTTCTATCACCTTGACTGAAAGGAATAAACAGTCAGAAATGTGTTCCTCAGCACTCAGTTGTTTAATTCCATAGTCTGTTTGGTCCAAAACAGATGATGTTTTTTAAAGGGAAGACAGAGAGAGGTGGATTGCCAGGAAAAATCAACTAAAATAAAGGTAAAGTGGGTCAAAAATTTAGAGGAAATAAAAATCATGTCAAAAGAATGTCTTCTCTCACAGAATTGACTTTAACTAATTTCATTTTATGTTTTTGTACAGCACTCAACACAGAACCTTTTTTTTTTTTTCCTAAATCACTCAAGTACTTTTCTGCAAGTCTTAAAACAACTATTATTGGTGATTTTTATTTTTATTTTTCCTCTGGTGACTGGTGCCAAGAGTCTCAAGTGAACAATTAAACGTTAGAAAAAGCCGACGAATGTCAAATTTGTTTCCATCACCTCCACTGAAAGGAATAAAAGGTCAAAAATGTGCTCCTCCACACTCAAATGTTTCAATCCCATTCTTCTTATTTTCAACTAATAACTTATTTTCTTCAGCCGTTATGACAGAAATTGGAGGAAAAATAGAATGATTACCAAATGGGAGAAGCTTGGTTAAATCGCCCTGAGTATGAAACATAGAAATAAAGCTTGCAGGGTTTAATTTCTGTCTGCGTCTGTGGCCTTCATCCATTTAAAGCTCCATTTCAAAAATCAATTTGTTAAATGGTTATCAGGTTCAGTTATTGATTGAACTGTAAGCAGCTGTGGGCTCACTATAATGCAGTCAGTGGCTTCCTGACGCTGAGTGCGGGACAAGAGGAATGGTTCTGATCTTAATGTTTTGTTTTTTTTGCCAACAGTCTGTAGATGTTCGCCATGGCTCAGTGACAAACTGTCCTTTTCGCTGACTGTTTCTTTATTTTATTTTTCTTTTTCCGAATAAAAAGGTTTAAGTTTCCTAGATCCGTAAGCTGCGGGGAAATATCTCTCTCTGTTTTTAATCTTATTTTTCTCTTTCACGGCATATCATCCCGAAATAGACCAGGACAAAACAGTCTGCTTGATAACAGCATGACTCAGAAACAGAGAACAGAGAAGGGAAAGCAAGACGGAAGAGAGAAAGAGGGAATGAACATGAAGGGCAGGGAGGAAAAAAAAAAAAAAAAAAAGAAACCCATCTGACCCATCACGATGCACTCAATATCCTCAACAAGCAGCTGTTAAACCCATCACATGCAGACCTTTAGCGCACTAAAAAAGAAAAACCACAATATTTTCAACTCTCCATCAAGGTGGAGTTTATTATCCAATTACCGCCGTATTGTTGGAGAGTGAGCGTAGCTAAACATCTTTGCCATTCAATTCAGAAACTGCTGAGCCAATATTTTCTCATTAAGCTCTACAATTGGCCTGCGTGGTTCTCAGCCAGGTTTTTTTTTAATTTTTATATATATATATATATATATATATATATATATATATATATATATATATATATATATATATATATATGAGCGCATTCATACTCGGGTGTAGAATTATATTATGAGCTGTTCATGTCATATGTGTGTGTTTCATTGACGAGCGCTGTGACCTTTGGCACGACGCTTCAACTGTAACTTCATCCTCATTCGAAGTCTCACATGCGTGATTCTGAAAAGTCGTAAAGATGCCGCAGTGGAGCTGATTGGAATCCCTAAGCCCAGGTGGGAAATGTGAGTAGTTCAGGGACATCTGGATAACAGAATTGCAACACGCTTATCCTCCTCAGACCCTGCGTCCTCATACGGGGACAAGACTTTCATAGGTTTATTGAAGAAAGTAAATAAATAAATAAATGTTGTCCACAAAGTACAATACATAACACTTTAAAATGCATCTGAATAAACTTGGCATTGTACTGCTTCCAAAAAAGGCAATTATTTAAGGTAAGGTTTCCTGAGTCTGAAGAGGTTAAAGCAGAGGATGTCAGACATGTGGCCTGGGTTAAATTTGGGAATTTATAATTAGGGGGGCTGCTACCAATAACGTGTTTTATGAAGGTGTAATTGTTGTAAAAGTTGACAATGCTCTCGATACAAGATATGGTAGCATGGAAAGAAAATACAGCAGGTCTACATATATCCACTGGTCTACCCCCCCCCCCCCCCCCCACACACACACACATTTTGTTATGTTCTGGAAAATTTGACTTCTACATAGTAAACCCCCCCCCCCATTCACTAAGTGTTTTTAATTGTGAATATAATATATATATATATATATATATATATATATATATATTTTTTTTTTTTTTTTTTTTTCCACCTTAAATTTTACAATTGAAAAAGGATCTAATTGTAACTGTTTGTGTTTATCTCGTACATATAATGAGAAAACCTAATAAATCCTGAGTGATGCTGGTTTCACGTACGATATGTAGTTATATTATTTTTTATATTTTAATTATGCGCATTATCACCATCACATATATGTTGCAAAAAAGCATTGTAGTATTTAGAATAGCTGTGGCATTATACAAGTGACTGCAATAAATGGAAAAAAATCCCCCCCCTTTTTTTTTGCTGTTGTTAGTGTTGGATGTGTCATCTTTTTCTTCTAGAGATAGAGTTCTAAAGATGTGAGGTGTATTGCAGTTGAACTCCAATGACAAAGCAAGGTTATGAGACATTGCATGGATGCAACTTGGGTAAAATTAGCTTCAGTATTTTTCTACAAGATCAACATGATCAAGGTCACAGAGAACAAACTCCACAAAACACCTAAAAAAACTCTTCTACTGAGGATAATGAAATGAGCAACATGGAAAGGAAACTCAGAATTCAATTCGGAATTCTCCTGTCTTTTTTTAAATCGCGACATTACTGCTTTTGCCTTTTTTTGGGGCTTAAAACAATCAAGTTCTGCATGAAGTAGCAATCTGTGTCATACAATAAAGCCTTTTTAGTCAAACCAAAACCACTCATTTAGAACACAAGGGTAGTCTGTGACAACTAGAGCAGCACAGTCGTTAAAGTGATTACTTTCCAACTTTCTGACAAAAACTCAATATTCACACATTTCCAATTTACTTATTAACACACAAGAAACCACATTTACTCCTGTAACCTACAAACTGATGACACGTTAGATAAAGCTTAGATTAAATCATTTGCTTTTTTATATTGTTGTTTAAAACTCTCGTGTTTTGTTTATGGACATTTCTTTCTTGTAAACAGGATAGGTATAAATAAGATGATGCTTCAGCCCGCGCCTTTTCACCCACGTTAGTATGAACATCTGAATTATTTTGGCTGTCCCATATGGTGGTGCAGTGGTTAGCACTTGTGCCTCACAGCCCAGAAGGTTCCTGGTTCGATTCCCACACCAGGCCTTTCTGTGTTGAGTTTGCATGTTCTCCCCCAGTTTCCCCCCACCATCTAAACACATGCACTGATGGGGCAGGTCTCCCTTGAAATAGAGATTGTTGATCTCAATGGGACACACCTGGGTAAATAAAAGTTAAATAAAAAATAAACATAGGAGACATAATGCGTTCCATTAGAACTGCACAATATATTGTTTGAGCATCGATATCGCAATGTACGGTCCTGCAATTATTATTATTTCTATTTATTTGTATATATTTGTATTTATTTATTCAATTTATTCATTTATTTTATTTTGTATGCATTATTCATTCATTTTTATTTATTTATTCATTTATTTTTAATTATTGATTTTATTTCATTACATTGGCTACAAGACGATGATACTGAAACGTATGTTCTGTGTCAACCACTAATCTGTTTGACCTTTTGCACCACACAGCTGTTATATACTCCTGAGTATATAACAGTATCTCAATATATATGGTTCTAACATGTTTTTCTTTATATTTCAGATAACCCAAAGAATACATTTGAATAAAGGGCAACAAATTGAAATGGCAGTCATATAGAGCATATTAAATAAATAAAAATGGTTTATGTCAAGAAACATATATTTTTCTTATATATGGAGACTTATGCAACAACCTGTATATATCATGTTGTGTAACCTGGATGAATAAATTACATATCACTAGTTAGTACTACATGAGGGTGGCTTAGCATTAGATGCTTAATTTTGACAAATCAGTAGATGTTTGAGCTTTTAGATCGCTTAATAAATCCACAAAGCTTTGTGCATCACTTAAAATGTGCCATGTTTCTTTTCTTAAATGGCAAAATATGAAAGCACCTTCCATTGCCAAATAATCAACATGGGAATTTCCATCGGTGACGGTAAAGGGACTCTGTTAATCCCTAGTGTATTCACGCATCTTCTCTTGATATAAGCGTGCACATGTGAGCACACATCAGTGTCTACCTTCATATGGCCACCCAAGCTTAATTAATATATGAAGATTTGTGCACGTGTGCTAGCTTGGAAAACACGTGCGCTGTAAATCCAAGGATGCGACTACTTGTGTATGTACGCGCGTATTTGTTGCTTGAATGCTAGGGCGACTAGCCCAGATGGCACTCGCGGCAGACAATCCGTTCCAGCAGCTCCTCGGAAACAACAGAAAGTGAACGGGTCTATCTTCAGGGAGGGAGCCAGAGAGCATTCCCACGGAGCCTCATTAGGGACTCAGGCAATGAGGAGGAGATGCGAAGAAGAGGTGACGAAGGCAGGTGGTGGTGGCAGTGGTGGAGGGCTAGAACAGGATGTATAGGTATGTGGCAATGAAAGAACAGTGACAGGAAGAAAAAAAAACGATCTCTGGGGATAATCACATAATGAGAATCTGCTGCCTCCTTTTTTTTTTTTTCTTCCTTTCAACATTAGAGTCTGTTTGGGTTTTGTTGGTCGTGAGGGAGACGGTAACAGCAGAAGGAAGGTGGGAAAGAAAAGCACACCTCCAGGCCTTTATCACGTTCAGTTTCGTCCAGTTTTAACCTATGTTCTCATTTTCAGCTCATTTTCTTTTATATTATTAAATATTCCAGACAGCTTTTAGCATCAACCATCCTTTCCCTTCCAACCACATCATACCCTGATGCCCCTTTCTACCATTTTATAGTTGGATTTTTTATTTATTTATTTTTTTTTGCTTTGTTTTGAAGCTTTGATTTGATGGCTTGTTTGGCACGGTTGGATATTCCCCAATGCTCATTCTCACAGCTAGATCTCCCGGTGTCTTACAAACAGCCAACCGACAGTCCTTAAAGGGGAGAAGGAGATCAAAAAAGTCTCTGCGCATTGATGCTCACTGCTGAAGGCAACACCGAAGGAGAGAAAAAGAGGAGAGAAAATATACATAGGTGAAATGGCAGCAATGTTTTGAGCCTTGCAGGACCTCAGGAGTCAGCGTTATGCATTGTCGGGTGATGATTAGCAGGGAAACGGCGCTGGGGTCATTGTGGTTTAAATGCGTTTATGTGGATATTATCTTTGCAGGGTCTGGATTATAATTAGGGAGTGCAGAGCCCTCACACTGCTGTCATTAGTGGTTCAATTCCAGCTTATTTGGAAGAACAAGACCTCTCCTTTTCAAGTTCATAGAGGTTGGGAGAAAGGTTAGTGTCCTTTCTGAGTAAACACAGTTTTCGCTTGGCCCTTGTGATTTGCCCTTTTAATCCTAGTGAGGCTCATTTTAGTGCTGCAACAGCGATCTGTGTCCTTACTTTAAAAAGCTGCACACCCCTAAGCCTGCACAATAATAGATTCCTGCTTGTTCCTTTGTTCCTGTTATATCATACACACACACACACACACACATATATATATATATATATATATATATATATATATATATGTATAAACTGCTGTTGAAACATGATCTACTTCATGTAATACACTGCCTGCCCACAAAAGAAATTAAAAGCCACACATGCAATATTTCACTGCACCAACTTTGGTTTTGATTACAGGAGGCTGACACTCAATTTAACGAAGCAAATAGTTCAGATCTGTCTGTGGGTAAATACTTCAGGGGTTAATAATGTTTCAGCTGGAAGAAGTTATTTAATAAGATAAGATATACTTTAATGATCACGGAAATTCACACGTTACAGTAGCCAGCGATATATACATTAATAGGGGGGGCAGCAAAGAGAAGAAACATATTGATAATGAATAATATATGTACACAAACGCAGATATAGAGTAAAAGAAAAAGACTATATGCTATGGACACAATACAGAATACACCGGATTGACAAAATATATACAGAAAGGATAGGACTATGTGAAGATGATGATGAAGTAAGTTTCCTCTCATGTCTGTAATGTTTAACAGATTGGACACCACAAGGATTGTTCAGGGTCATCAGGCTTGTGTCATTTTCACACAAAAATTTGCCAGAGTCTAATTTTGGATGATGAAGATTTGATGCAACAGTCTGATTTACCATCATCATCAATAATCAAAAATGTATGTAAACTATGGATGAAAAAAAAAAATACAGTAAACCATATTGCATAAGCATACATGTGGCATAAGCATCATGTGGCAAAAAAAAGTCAAAGTAAATGTCTCCTGTAATCAAAACCAAAGGTGGTACAGTCAAATACTGCATGTTTTTGGACAGCTAGTGTATTTGGAAGAAAATTGCAGGATGAAGTCTTTATCACAACCTTCAGTAATAAGTGTTCAGTGGATACGAAAAAATGAAAGGGAATCTTTGCTGTGTTTTATCATTATAATTTAATAAATCGCCTAGTTGCATAACAAACAAACAGGAAAACCATCTCTGTGGGGATTGGTAATGAGCCAGTAACTTCCTCTTTGGCCCTAATAATTGATATCTGCTTGTTTGGCATATGATATATCCTGATGAATTTTAAACCATGTCTGCCTGGAAAAGTTCAGTTAAATATTGACTCGGTCCAGGACAAGTCATTAAAGGTTCTTTTTTTGGGGGGGCAGTAAAGAGAGGTTTGACATTACATACATGTAGTGCCAAGTCTTCTGACAATAGTGGAAAACGATCTTCTGCATGTGTTTTCCACATCCTGTTCAAAACAGGATTTTTGACCCTTTTTATTCGGCCTCATTGTTCTGTATAAAAGGTGCAAGTGCTGTATGTCAGGCATTGCCTTTAAGGAGGGGAGGGAGTTATGGTGTAATGTGTTGATGACCTGTAATGCGCAGAATTTAGAAATCGGTGGAGAAACATTAACCAAAGTGCTACAGGCAGCAAGAAATAGAGCGTGTTGTCGAGTTTGATCCACGTCCTCTGTGCTCGTATAGAAGTGTCCTTGAGGAAGACACTGAGTCACTTCTAGTGGCTTTTCCACTAGTGTGTAAATTTGTTTGTGCAGGTGGATTACTGTCTGAGTAAAAAAGCCCAATAGAAAGACAAGTCAAATTACTATTACAACCACAAATATGTACAAACTGGGGAAAAGGTGAGAGGATACCATCTGTCATTATTGTTTTTAAAGCAAATCCAATATTGTATTGACTCTTTTACCCCACACTAATATTTTGTTGTGCCACTTTTAGTTTCGTTTAGAGATAATTTGTATGACTTCATGCAACAATATAGCATGAATTCTGTCATGTTCTGGACACTGTTGGGTCCAAGGTAAAAAAAAATAGCTAAGGCTCTGTCGGAAGCACAGATTATAATGAAAATGTTTTTAATCAAACATATTGACAAAAATGCTAATCAAAAAAGGAAGTTGGAGGTCCTCATCAAAATAACAAAAATGAGGGTAGAGCCTAGGACTTAGCTATGCAGTGGGCCGTAGAATAGACCCTGCTTTAACTATGGCAACTTTGCTTTGACAAAACCCATTTGTTGACCTTTTTCCATCTTGAAAAAAACCCACACAAATACTTTATTAACAACATTTAAATTTACAAATGCAGATCTCTGACCTGCAAATCGGGTAGCCACTGTCTGACTGTTTTCCAATTTTTCAGTCAAAATGAAGGTTTTCATGTCTTACAAGGAGCTGAAATACTACATTTATAACGGTCTATTCAAACTGAGTGTCGCTCTGAGGGAGCGACATGACGTGAAACGTAATTCACAAAACTTCATCGCCATAGGTAGGTAACATTAAAGTATGTGCGAAGCAAATTAGGTAGGTGCGCGCATCAGGTAGCCACTGCCCCCAGAGGCTTGTACTTGTACTAGGCATGATGGTTAACTACTTCATTTGCCTCTTTCATTCTGGAATAGTCTCAAGCTGGACTCCTGAGACCACATGACCTCTTTCCATTATAACAGTCTAATCTTGATGCTCTCTATCAAAGTGGTTGTTATTAAAAATCAATTAAGGTTAAAAACATATTACAGCCCAAAGATATTATCACTGTAATAATTATCCAATGGAAGGATCTGAACTATTTGCTTGGTCAAATCCAGGTGGAGACTTTTATCCGTCCATACATTGTGCAGCCTGAGTATATGTGTAGAACGAGGGACACACACACACACACACACACACACACACACACACAGGATAATCCTCCAGACGAAAAAGGACCAGTGAGGTGCAGTAGGGGGGAAACATTTGGTCAGTATCCTGGAAGGACATATCCTCCTCTGCTTTCTCCATTTCCTTTTTCACACTGATTCTTCTCTCTCTCTCTCTCTCTCTCTCTCTCTCTCTCTCTCTCTCTCTCTCTCTCTCTCGTACAGACAGATTCATCGATGGTTGTACATTAAAAGAAAAATACCACAGTTCACTCAGCCCCCCCCCCCCTTTCTGTGTAGTATATTCGTGAGGGGTATGTAAGATAAACGACCTGTGCGATCACTTATTTGTCCAGTCAATGGGAAACTGGTACAGTACAAGAATAGAACTAACCTTCCTGTGCACAGCTGAATAGACTCCCTTGCATAGGACCGAATAGAAGGAGTGAGACGGACAATCACTGCAAAACAATAGGTGGTGTTTTTGCCAGAAGGAAGACAAAAACTTCAGTGCACCCAATGCAGCCCAAACAGAAATGAGAACAGGTGATAGCTGCCCTCATGGCTGTAACAAACTGCTTTGTAGCATCACTGCACCTGTTCGCCTATACTTGGTGTTAAAGAAATGCCAGACCTCCAGTTTATTATTTGTGTGGGTGTTAGAAGTGCATTTTTCTGTTACCCAAGGAACATCTTGTGCTTCTGTTTTGAGCGATTTCTCATGTTTTTTTTCAGCGCGAATGTTACAAGTCCTTGCATACTCATTCAGACACTAAAAACACATTTATATCAACATTGATTTGCAGCTCTGTCTTCATTGTAATGCATTTTTCTCAAGCAACTCGCTGAGAAAATGTGTTCAGGAAGTACATCATCTGAAATTCCAGTGCATAGTTTCCACATCCGGTCGACCGTCAGGGTTGGTTGTCTGCATGGGCCAACGCTTATAGCGATAAAATAAACAGGACCGATGGCCATCTGTGCTTTTAGCTATAGTGTGTGACATGTTTGTTTCAACAGAGATGTAATAGGAAGAGGGTTATGGTGGATGAAGGGGTGTAAAGGTCATAAACGTTTATATATTTACAGGAAAATGAAAATGTCTGGATTCTGTCCTATTCTAAAGGCTACATACTGGATCAGGTGAAACCAAGTACTTAGACTTACATCAGTATTTTTATACGTTAATGGAGATGCACCTATCTGACTTTTTCAGTCCCGATGGTGACACCGATGCTGGGGCCTTGCTGGGAGGGACACTCTCTTGGTGGAGGGGGTCATAAATGACAAAAATCATACGTGCATGCGGATGCATTAGTGACTAGTGTTGTATGAAGTAGTAGGTTATTCAGTCGTTAATTTCTTTAAACAAGAAAGAAAAAAGAAAAAAAAAACAATATATTCATTGTTCCATATACAATGTGACTGAAAGGGTTTAGGCTGAAACTAAAAAAGCAAATTTTTATCTAACCCTATTTACATTTCATATAATATTTCCACAAGAAAACAAGCAAACAAACCAACAAAAATGTCAATCTAACCATTACTGAATATACAGTAAAATAGATCACATCTTTAATTTTAATTCAGGTAACTCATGTCCTTATCTCAACCACCAATATTGACCCTAGTCTTCTGAACACCCTAGTTTTCTTGCCTCACAGCAAGATTCCAGGACCGTGCCTTTCTGTGTGGAGTTTGTATGTTTCTATCCCCGTGTCTGGATGGGTTTCCTCCGGGTGCTCCGGTTTCCCCCATCGCCCAAAAATATGTTTGTTAGGGCAAAATCCTTCTGATCATTAGCCCTGTTCTACAGCTGGACATGGGTCCGCGGGCGCCGCACATGGTTGCCCACTGCTCCTTACAGGTGCCCCAATGGCCTGAAGGGTGGGTTAAATACAGAGGATAAATTTCATTGTACAATGTATAATGACAAATAAAGTACTTTACTTTTTATTTTACAAAATACTCGAAGATCCTGATATTGGAATCGGTGCAACTTTAGTACTCATTACAATTATACACAATCATTTTCATAACCTTTCACAATAAAATACTGACTATTAAATAGCCTTGGTTTATTTTCTCTCAAACTGCATCTGAACAAGAATCCTCTCTTTGTCTCACTCAACAAATCTCAGAATAAAGTGCTCCCTGCTACAAGACGGGGCTTTATTGTACAAATGAATTGCACTATATCTCACTTCATCGAGCACAAGACCGCAGCAACAGCAAATGAATGATTACTTGTGGCTTTACTTCAGCGGTGGCTTTTCACTTTAACAGCTTTAGCAGAGATGTGTGATGTTCATTTCACTTGTTCAATTGATGTTTAGTTCTTTTGCTTTGGGTCTTTCTGATCTTGAAAAACGTCCACTCCGCAGACTGTGGTGTGTTGCGGACTATCGGGTGTTTTTTTGTGCTGAAGTTGACCAGCCCAAAATTGTAGATATCTGAAATTGATCTTCCAGTTGCTTGTCTCGGTTGATCAAGCTGAGAACTGTCTGATTCTGGTCACTGGCTGATCGATCAGCACCGGCTAATGATGAAGTGATAAAACAGTTATTATAGTGGAGGAGAAACTATAGGAAAACCAGTAACTTATAGTATTGCAGAGGAAGTGAATGTAAATGATAAATTATAGGTGCCCACCAAAGGATCCAGTTACGAATTTTTGAATTGCAAAAATTCATGGGTGTTAAAGTCGCGAAATGGTAAATCTTCTGAAATCAAATCCGTTTTTCCTCTCCATGATATTCACTGGAAAGGATTTCTACAGAATATAGAATAAGACATCTGCACATGACAAAATAAGCATTTCCACTACTTTAGATTAATGTAAGATGTCCAAGGTTCTCAGTACATCTTAAACTCAGCACTTGTATATATCAAAGAGAAGGTCAGACACTCCATTGTATAAATCTCCCCTATGATCTCTTCCATTCTAAAACAGATGGAGGCTCCTTACTGAGACATTTTCTGGTTATTGCTTTTTTTTTGCAACTGGGTAATGGAATTTGAATTAAGTACCTGTCTTTGTACTTGTTGGTAAACTCCCTAAATACGAAAAACAAAACAAAAAAACTGAAATAGCAATCTATATTTAAACATATAATTGATCTGATTCCTTTGATTACATTTCTTCTCAACAATGAAAGTATAGGATATGCCCAAAGAAATATGAAAGACGTATTGCAAATGCATATATGCAGACGTATTTACCATACATCCTTCGTTTTTTTGTCCTCTGTCTTGTCTTGACATTCAATCAGGTACCTGCTTAACAGGTTCAATATGTGTCTTGTTGTAATGCCAAACACATTTATTTCTATTCATTTCATCATTTCTATTTGCAATAATCGAGCTACTGTAAAGACTTAAGTGGAGTTTTTGAGAAATCTCACTTTACATACGCAGCAAGAATCTAATTATTGTTCCACTCCCAGACACTAGGTGGAGCTACACTCTCTTTCTCATTGCCATTCTTCTGGTTGGCACCATAGAAGAAGAACAATCTATAAACAAAAGCAGCAGTTTTGAAGCAGACATAGTAGGAGAAGAACAAAACCGAAGAATGATATGGACTACAACGATGCAGCAACTCAGTATATGTTATACGTACTGTTAAACTCTGATTTATTAAACGAAACATACACGCATAGGAGAGTGAGAAACATAATTTTGATTGCTTTGTATGTCAAATACTTTGACTTGACTTTGATACATGTTGTCAGCAGTGTCTCTGGTAACTTCCGGGAGGGGGTGTGTCCAGGTCAGTTAGTAGTCGAGCTAAGGTTGGGTGGTGTTTACATGCGTGGAGAAGCTCGATTAGAACCACATTATCTGACTGGGTTAGTTTGACTTCTACAACTCCAGTTTGATTTGATTATAGTCTGACTGAGGTGTATACATGGCTTTGAAAACTTTGATAATAGTCAGACGAAAGCAATAATTACAATTTCCGTAAGTGCACGACATAATAAAAAACTAACATTGTAATTTTTTTTAGTTTTTTTTTAAATCTATATATTATTTATCTATAAATACTTAAGAGTATACGTATAATAGCTGTGTGTTGCCAATGGAAACAGTCGAATATATGTTTCAGGATCATCCTTGTAGCAGAAATAATTTAATAAAATCAACAATTGAAAAAAATAAATAAAAAAAAACTACAAATAAGTAAAGAAATAAAAAATAAATTATTCCACATAAGTGGGTGATTTTCTCTTGTTCGTTGCTCATTTTTCAGTCTTGTTACCAGTGACTCACTCCAAACTGGTTGAGAGTGATTGTTATGTGCTCAGTGTGTGTCAGGTTTTAATGAAATTAGAAGAGAAAAGTTTGAGCTTATTTGTCTCCTACATTACAGGACCTGCGATATGACATACATTGTGATGTTGATGCTGAAACAATATATTGTGCAGCTCTAGTCCAAGCTCATGCTTTGTAATTCTGTGGAACCCTTTTAATCTTTGATCTAAAATGACTTTCAAAGTATTAAACCTGAAATGATGATCTCTGATGGTAATTGTCTAATGTGCTGTTTTTTCTTTCTCTGCTTCACACACAACTAAAACCATCACGTGTTCATGTACCATGCCTCGCAGCAACATGAAAACCACACCGAATGAGATCTTTTACTGTAAAATAGGACACGGCAGTTTAGGAATAAGCAGGTGACCCAACAACTTCATGCTGTATTAAAACCTTGTGTAACTCCCCCCAAAAAAAAAAGGTGCTAATGCTGCAATAGACAGGCATGTGAGTCCCAGCGGGGCCACCCAGGCTAAAAAACAAAAGTCTGCTGTACTATCAGGCACTTTTGATAAAAGCATCCTGGATTTGGTACATGAGGGAGGCTTAAACAGGAAAAGGGTGTGCGTGCACAATGGAAAATGGAAATGATATGGGAGAAAAGATGGATGTAAATGAGAGAGAAGAGGCAAAAAAAGAGCAGATTTCCTCAGAAGCCAGCATGTTGATTACCCTTATTTTTTGTACTATAATCTATGGTAATGATGCGTTTTGTGTCTTGGTGGGTACATGCTCGGAAGCGTGTGTGTTCTGCAGTCAAACCTTGCGTGTAAACCCGTCCCTGTGTCGCATTTGTCTGTGTTTATTCTCATGCCCGCTGACAGCCACCAGCTCCCTCACAGTCCAACAAGGGATTGACTCTAAAATACCCCTTTGATCTCCACATGTTCCCCCCCTGAACTCTTTCTCCCATCGCCCCTCCCCCTCCATCATGTCTTTCCTTGAAGCCGTTGGAGCCTCACACTTTCATCACGTCGATATTTAAAGGCGTTGCTACCCTTTCGATGTGTTTTTATAAGTTTGTGTGTACCTACTGTAAGTGTGTGTGTGTGTCCGTCATTGTCTGTGTTAGTATGTGTTTGTTCATCTGTGTGTGAGTTATGCCCTATATTGGTGCTGACAGGTAGTGTTGGCAAGTCCAAATGTGTTGCCATGCTCGGGTGTCTAACGTGGAGGCTGACAGCCCAGTGACACTTAGAGGCACCTGTGAGTGTGTGTGGATTTCACAAGATTTTTTTTATATCAGCGTAAACTCAGTTTGACAGCTTTTTGTGTGTCTTCGATGCCTCTTTTGCTCTTTTGCTCGTTCAGTGACCCTTCTGCTTTCACAGGCACGCTGGCCATAATAAAGTGATCTTAAAGGGAATGGCTGCTTTTTTTTTTGCTTTTTTTTTTTTCTAGTGAAGTCTCTGAAGTCGCCTTTCACAGTTTGAGGCTAAACTCACAGTGCAATATCACAAATTCACCAGTATGTGACTTAAACCTCATTATTAGGGGGACTTAAATGGATATATGTATATAGTTTTCCCTATATAATGTATTAAAGATGCCATAAGGTAACATACATTGTCTCTTATACTGTCATTTCTGGTCAATAAACTTCTATTATTTTCACACACTGTGAATCCGCAGCTCAAACAATGACGCTGCTAATTTATGTTTAACAGGCCAATGATCGATCTGGCTGTTTAACCCTTTGATGCATGAATTATGAAAAAGTTAGTCAATATTTTTTCCCTAAGTGTTTTTATTCTTCTTTTGGAATGACAAAAGGAATGAGATTTAAATCTTTTTAATGAATCTATTTATTATGGAATCACAAAAATGTCCACTTAGCTGGACAATATGTATTTAAGCTTTGAAGCAAAGAAATGTATTTAAAATGCAATATCAGAACACCATGAAATAAAATATTTTTAATGCCGTTTTTGTTGAACAAGACTGTTAATTACAGTCTAATTATAACAATTTATTTACAAATAAACATGTTAGTGCAGATCAGGTATGAACTGACTGATATGGAACTAAAACAACAAAACTGTAGTGACCAGTGTGTATCAAAGGTTTAAGAACGATACAGGACTGTTTCTGGGTATGTTTGCCACAAACTTTACCCAAAAATATTGGACTGATTTCCATGAAGTATTAAGGAAAGGTGTGAAGTGGTCCAGAATGGATCCCATTAAATCTTGGTGAATGTAGGTCAAAGGTCACAATCACCAAAAATATGTTTTCAAAATGATGAGAGGTAGGCTAAATCAGGTATAACGTTTACAGGGGGCGGGGTTTGTTATGCCTGACACCACTTGTTGTAGAAATATTTCAGAAAGTGCTTTACAATTGAAACCGAAAGTAATTTATTTTATTATTTTTTTTTAACTATTTTAGGGCAACGATTCAATAACTTTCAGCATAGTGGATTTCTAGTGTAGTCTGTTCCTTGCTTGTGTTCAGGCTGCAGAAAATCTACCCTCTGATGGCCTGATTTTGTCTAATCACAGAGGTTTTCAGACAAATAGGGGGTTAAATACATGATCAATGGCTGTAATTACCGATCACTGATCAGATTCCCACCTGGATGCAATTCTGCCGCTTGGAAATTCAGTTTCAGTTTTACGTAACAGCCTGAAATGATGTCATTTATATTTCTGTTACAAAAGGAGAAAGCTGCAGAAGTAATAGATGCATTTTCACATTATTGTGTCATAACTGAAATATTTTTGGGTTGGACAAAGAACTTTACATCCTGATTTTTCAGGGGTTTTTTTTGCATTAGTCGTGAAAGTTTGGTACAGTTGTAGGTTAGGGGTGCACAATATGTCAAAAAAATATAATTGTTGCGACAACAGAGTGCATAATATTCATATTGCAAAGATGTGCAATAATTCCCTTTCTTTTTTTTCCATTAACTTTCTGTTTTACATACCAGAGTGGTTTTCTCTACCCTTCTAGCATGCTTTTTCTGGTAAAAAAACCAAAACAAAACCAAAACAAAACTATTACTATTGGTTGCATGCAAGTTTGCATATTATTGTTGAAAATATATTAATATTTTCAGAGCACAATTTAAAGATTTTATATTTATATGAAGGTTTTGCCAAACCAGGCAAACAATGGAATAGTGTTTTGTTAAAGCTCTTACATGGTGGTGCCGCTTTTGTTATTGTGGAATACACCCATGTCATTTATACATTGTTATATGGGAAGTAAATGATAAAATATTTGTGTGTGTCTGAAGGTCTACGGTTACAGCCTCACCAGGTTCTTAGACTTGATTGTAGTAGTGCAGTATTTTGTCTTAAATTCTAAGTAATTGAGTCAATATACAACCAATTCCAACCATGCAACCATCCTATTGTTATTTCATTAATATTGCTGTGTTTTCCATTGTTATTGAATACATTGTGTGTTGGTTCTATTTTTAAAAATGCCGTTGCTTTGCTTCCAGCTGTTTTTTCATGGTAGAAAAATGACTTGAGGTTGGTACTTCATCATACATGTCCATGACACGGTGATGAGGCGCCTCTGATTGGCTCAGAATGTGTGAAGGAACACTCCCCCCTCCCCTCTGGTTCTCCGTATGTGTTTACCTTTACCAGAGTATCATCCAGCTAGGTTTTGTGCCATCGCTTGTTTTGAAAACCCTTTATTACCACAGAGAGCACATGAATCAGTTTGATCCGCCATTTTTTCAAGTTTGTGCAACAGCTACTGTGGCGCCGTCTTCTCTCATAGATGCTAATGCTAATGCTACTTCAGATTCCCTGCAATGGGGGATGGGTTTAACCCCACATCTGACGTCAGACGGACTGTCTTTTTCTGGGTCCCTCGTTCCTCTTGTTGTTTTCTGTGAATGCGGTATGCAGCCAGTGGAGGTGATGAACCACTGTCAAAGGCAGCATGTGTTGGTAACTCGGCGTGACCCATCAGATTCCAAAAGGAGCGTGGAAAAGTGGTTTTCAGCAGAATGACACCTTTAAGAAACATTTTTCTTAGTAGATGAAATATACCATTTCTTTACTTGAATGCAACACTATTATTATTATTATTATATCACATAATTATAATTTTTGCCAACATCATGAAACCCTAGTGTATAATATGAATTGTTGAATAAGTTAGGAATTGTTCTTTTTCCGAAAGCTTATAAAACGTTGGATTTACAATTTGAAAACACCTAACCTTATGTAAACCACAGATTGAAACCACTAAGCCCTCAAGAGTTTTCATTTCACCAATAAATTAAATAAGGCCTACCTGCAGTAGTTCATTGCTTTTTTTTTAAAGAACATCTTTTATTTCCTGTGTGCTTTTCTTACGTGCCTGGGGTCTGACCTTGTTTGAAAGCCTGTGACTCACTGTGGGCCATTGTCAGGCTAATCCCAGCCAGCTTTATTTGTGGGAGCATGTGTATGGCCTCCATCTAGGCTTAACGTGACTTAATGCTGCAGAAAGCCAAGCCACTTCTCTGTCTTTGATCTGCGGTGGGAGCGACTGTGTGGTTAAGACACTCAAAGACCACACCGTCATCTTCGGGAAGTCTCAAAAAAAAAAAAAAAAAACCAAAACCTCCCTCTTTAAATCCTCTCCCTTTCCAATATTGTTTTAATTTACCCGTTTGTGTAAAACCAGCTCGTCTGGCTTTTCTCTTGTCAATTTTTTTTATGGTTTGTTTGCATTTTTTTTTTTACCTCCATTTTTGGTGCTGTGACGTAACTACACGAAACCTTTTTCACATGCTGGTAATTCTATGTCTCCATGTCTGAGTGCGCTGAACCGTCTCAGCTAATGTTATGTGGTCGGCCGCTTTTCATGACATAAGCAGACAGTGACAGTGAAATCTATAATTTTCTCCCTCTCGCACCCTTTTTTTTTTTTTTTTTTTTTTTTTTTTAAACTTCCTCTCCGTTTCCATTCCGTCGACAGAAATGGGAGCCAGGGGCGATGAGGGAATACCCTGTGTTTATCCCCTACTGTCACAAAAAAAAACAAAAAAAAAAACTGCTGTATTTACCGGTGTGAACCCCCCCCCTCCCCTCCCCCCTCCTCCCTTTCAACCCTTGTCGGCTCAGACCACAGTGTTCGTCCTCTACACTGGGAATATTTTTCATGACAGATCTGCACGGGTGAGATGTTGGCCCCCCCAAAAGGCTTCTCAATTGGTTTCCACACCACACATACGGACACATACATCCACTCAGACTGTTGCCTGTACTTACAGAGTATAACATTACAGCTGGGGTTCTTTCACTGTCGCTCACTGATGGAAATGCCAGGGCTGGAGTTAGGAAAGGAAGCACTGTCATCATCTCAAATTACCCTTCAACTCCCTCTGTATTCTGCACCATTGTACACTTCCTCCATTTCCATCTGCATTCCTCTTTAATTCCATCCCCCCATTTCACTCTTTTCCGCTGTCACTCCTGTTTTCACGTATACAAATTTCACCCGACCCCACTTCTTCCCCCACTTTCCCTGCCCCCTTTCTTTCTGTCTCTCAGTCTCTCTCTCTCTCTCTCTCTCTCTCTCTCTCTCTCTCTTATACCACTACTGACACATGCATATTGTATTTTTAGTGTTGACTACAACTTGCTACTTTCCTATGCTTTCTCACCCTGTCTGTTTTTGACACTTTCCCACTCATTTTTTTTTTTTTTTTTTTTTTAAATATTCTGTCTCCACTCTTGAGGAGCAGCGGCACAAATTGAATAGTGTTATGTAATTAGGAGTTTGAAAAAAAAAAAAAAGAAAAAAGCCTACATTATGTTGAAAGCACAAGGCACATTTAGTAACAAGGATTATACACACTGATTCAAGGTGAAAGAAGGATATTTCAACCCTTTTAATTTTTACATTTTAACACAAAATGAAGCGTGGGAGACATTTGTTTTATTTTATTATCTTAATGATTTAACATGAGGCGTGAAGAGAAAATTAACTACCGTATTTTTCAGACTATGTTGCAGTTTGTTTTTGTTTTTATTTCAGCGTTTGGCTGGGAGTGTGACATATACTCTGGAGCGACTTATATGTAAATCTATTAACACATTATTATATAATTGTGCATCTCATTTTCACACTGACAAGTGCAAGAGGGGGCTGTAGGCCTGTGTGTCTCTACTTACTACTTCTGTACCTCTGAAAATTGACAATTTCAACATTAGCGGTAACTTCTAAAAACAAAAAATTGCATCAAAACAAGAATCTGATTCTGCAGATTACAAGCTGCAAATAGTGAAACATGCAGCTGAAAACTGTCATCAAGCAGCCGAAAGAAGTGAGTGGAGTGAGCCAGAAACTTGTAAGGGACTGGCGAAAAGTAGAGGTTACTCTTAATAAAACAAAAAAAAGCTAATTGTGGGCTAAAAGCTAGATGGACACAGCTAGAGGTATGAGTTCGTACATAGGTGCTTGAACTTCGCGCTGCTAGGAGAAGCTATAGTTAGGCTATAGTTATCTGAATAACTGTTAATATGTTACGTTAACATACCAGGCACGTTCTCAGTTTGTTTATGCATGGTGTTACGTTAGCATACCGTACACCTGTTTAGCTTGTTGTTCTCTATTCTGTTCTCTATTTTTATTTTAAATTTTCTTTCAAAATGAAATGTCTGCTCTTGGTTTTGGATTATATCAACTAAATTTCCCCCTCAAAAATGTGACTTTTACTCCAGTGCAACTTATATATGTTTTTTCCTTCTTTATTATGAATTTTTTGGTTGGTGCAACTTATACTCTGGAGCAACTAATAGTCCTTAAATGCAAAAAAAAAAATCATGCATAACACAAACATACAGTTCATAAGTTTACATACCCCAGCAGAATTTGTTTCTTTTTTGGTCTAATCGCCATCAGATATCATTTGCGTGAAGGCGATCACTTGAAAAATATTGGGTTTAGAAATACCATGTTATCCATATTAATGAATATCATGGAGAGGGAGAACTGATTTGATTTTGGATGATTTACCATATGTAGATTGCCCACAAGGAGGCGCTCAAAAGTTTAAAATCAATCAACACTTTTGTTCATAGCTCTGGAACTATTTGTCTGATTGACTTCAAATCTAGTGGGATACCTCATGTTATGACATCATCAAGGATAGGGGGTGTTCTAGGATATATACCTAGCCATTGCTTTTTACGGTGGAAGCCTAGTTAATCTCAGCACAACACACACATTTGCTTGATCATTGCTTTTTTGTTGAAATTTTCCATTTTATTGTATGTAAACATGAGGTTGGAACAGGTCACTTGATGGTAATAATCAGAATTAAAATGTCATTTGCTCCATATTGTGTGTATTTTATCAATCATTGCATACCAAGGTTGAAAGTTACTTTATTAGTACCCGTGGGTAGATTTGTTTTGAAGTCAGAGTGAACATTTGATACTAACATACAACACACAAGACATATAATTCAGGTACATTGGTGGAGTATATGAAGAGTACAAAAAAAAACAGAACAAAGTGCTCAGTGTTCCACCACTCATCAATATAGCAGCATGGTTTGATAAAAGAATAAAATAATTACGATCAAATTAATAAAAGACAAATATAATAAAAACAATAAAAACCCAGAAAAGATAAAAGTCAAGAGTAAAAACAAAAAAATACAATTTAACAGTTTAGAATCACAACAATAATGATAATAAAAACAGAACCAGGCCATGAAATAAATAACTAATAGAAGTCCTTTCTACCATATACTGCACCAGTCCTCTTTTGATGGACTATAGCCCATAGTCTTTCTTCAATTATCATAAATATTTAAGTAAAAACCATGTAATTGATTGATTAATGCTATGACGTTGATCCATAAGCAATGCAAAGTAATCCAGTTACACTTGTATTAAGTTACTCCCTTTTAAAAATAAATCCTCCATAATGTGTCGGATCCTTCATCTTCTCTTCTCCTCTTCCTGTCGTCACTCATATCACTGTCTTTATTTGTCCCTGCGCGCATATATGTCCTCAGACTTGGCACGCCAAACATAAAGGCTCTTTTCAGTTTGATTACTTCAGCCGTGCTCCAGAGTTTATTTTTTTCCCCCCTCGGTCACGCTGCCCGGCTTAACCCTCCATGCCGATTAGTCATTCAGTGTTTTACCACTCCACGTTTATTTTTAAAACGCTTCCAAGTTCCCTTTACATTGGCGCTCCTGGTCATTCTAACCCATGCCAAGCAGCTGAGGTTAACGCGGGCCAGATGATGTAATGGTGGAGAGTTTTTTTTTTTCCCCCAAGCGTCTTACTTCGCCAGTCAGTCACATGGAAACAGGGTACGGGTGAATGTGTGTCAGAAAATACACACACACACACACACACACATATACAGTACGCACACATACGGGAGATGTGCTTCTAAGTTTCACATCAACGCGTGCTGATGGGGTAATGATGTTATGTATAGCTACCAGATGAAGGCTGTAAATGTCTGACGCCTGAGTTACACACATCTATACGCACATCACATTGTGTATACTTTCACTACAGTACTTGTTTTATGATGCTTTTATCCCTGGATTCTAATAGTCAATCAAGTGTCATTCATCTGTAACCAGTGTGTGTGTGTGTGTGTGTGTGTGTGTGTGTTTGGGTGTTTATGTCCTCAGTGGAAGAGGCGTCTCAGTGTGTGTTGACATGTGCAGTCAGCCTTTAGCTTGTGTGTTTGCCCAGGACCACAGAGCATGACTCTGTCCATAGGCTGCTGTTGCATGTGTTCGGTCAGTTGGAGGACAAAGGGCTCTGAAAGTATGGAGTTGTATGCAGAATTAACATGATTTTTATTGAGCATTTTCCAAATTATACAGTCCACTGCAGGGCATATGGTTTGTATGAAATATGTAGCAGATCCAAAAATACGCCCACACAGTACAGTAAGTTAAATCAACTTAAAATATTTTCTTCAATAGGTCACACATACAACAAAAACGTAATAAATAAAATTGTTGAGCGAACCAAATTAAATTACATTAACCCTGACCTTATGCAATTTAATTTGGTTCACACAACTATCTGTTTTTTTTTAGTTTTTTTTTTTTTTTATGTGACCTTTGGAAGATTTTATTTTAAGTTAATTCAACAATCACTTTGTTCATTGTGCAGCAATGATCCTAAATGTAAAGTATTTAAAGTTTATAAAAAGTCAAATTAGTAGAGTAGATGTTATATCACCACTCATCCTAAGGGTCTCCTTGCTCCTTTTACACTGCCTTTTAGCCCTGTTTTTAAAAAAATATTTTAATTCAGTTTGTCCAGAAGTTTATAAGATTAGTATATTTAGTCATTTGTATTATTCTTTTATGTCCTCATTTGTGGAACCAAGGGTATTTTAATTACCATGACACACCCAAAAGGGGAGAGGGGTATTGTTTTGGTTCAGTTTTTTTTGTTTCGGTTTGTCAGGAACTTTACGCAAAAAGTACTCAACCACTTTCCATGAAATTTCCAGGAAAGGTCTGAGGTGGTCCAGAATAGATCCCATTAAATGTAGGTCAAAGGTCAAGGTCAGAGTAACCACAACGATAAGGTCATTGTTCAGGGGGAGGGGCTTGTTGTGCCTGGTCCCACTTGTTTTAATTTTTAGTTAATTATGTATAGATAGCTGATGTTGCTTTACCTGTTATGTGTTCCTGTTTGTTGTTTTTTTTCACCTCTAGTGCAAAACAAATTAATTATTACTTAATCAAATTAATAAAGGAACCTGAACCTGAAGTCTGCAACGACTGCTAATAATTCAGTGTACACTTCTGCTCATAAGTTTACATACACTAGCAGAATTAAATTTTTTTCAGAGAATATGAATGATAACGCAAAAAAACTATCTTCTTTCACTCATGGTTATTGGTTCGGTGAAGCCATTTAACTTATCCAAACTATCCAAATAACCCTGATCATAAGTTTACATACCCTACAGTCGTTCTTCATCCTCTGTATTGGCTCCTTTAACATCAGTGACAGATGGAAGTATTTTGTGGTAGTTTGCGGATCAGACATTTTATTTATGCTCAAACTGCACATTCTTCTTGGTAAAACACCTTCAGTTTCTTTCAGATTGTGGGTTTTCTTGCATGAACTGGATTTTTGACACATCCCCAAAGTGACTCAATTATACTGAGGTCAGGACACTCCTTCACCTTCCCTTTTTTTCTGCTGTAGCCAATGACAGGTCGATTTGACCTTATGTTTTAGGTCAAACATCCAAGACCGTCCCGTGCACGTTCAGTCAGGGTATCCAAACATATGAGCACAACTGTACATAGAGACATTATTAAATATTTTTTTGTAAGTGTGTATGTGAGTGTTAAATCTGCTGCTCTGTGGTTTACAGAGAAAGTTATTTTTCAGTTCATCTCTGTCTGGTACACAGTGAGTTGAGAATAAAGCTGACATTGACTTGAAAAATAGTCATTAACTTCTTTATATTGTATTTTATGAGTCATACCGTATGAAAAGTTCCTTACATCTTAAACTGCACATGAACTTGACAACGGCACCACCCCCCCCAAAAAAAAAAGGCTCTGTCCCTGAACTGAACATTCAGATTTTAGCTTTAATTACAACATCATGTAAATAAACACATGCATTGTCAAACTATTTATTTCCTTTTTTTGTTACCGAATCAACCCCAGATCACAAAACAGCCCCGACTGGCGTGTACTGTAGGCACTAGGCATGATGGGTAATCACTTCTTCCACCTCTTTTCTCACCGTGATGCATCCATCACTCTGAAAAAGGATCAATCTAGACTCAGCAGACCACATGACCTTTGTCCAGTCTTCATGCTCTCTAGCAAACTGATCAGGTTGCAGCTCAGTGAAGGGAAAATACATAAATTAAAAAAAATCCTCCTGAATAAAGAGCTTTGAATTATATTAACAGGAAAAATATGAAATAAATGTAGACTATTTCCAAATGTTAATTGTTTTAATGAAAAAAAAAAGTTAATGTTAATACTTAACAAAAAATAGCTTGTGCCTCATTCCACAGATATGTAAATGAAGTAAAAAGAGCTTTATTTTTCTTCATCTTTAATACTTGTTTGTTTGAATAATACACTGTGCTCTGTGTGAAATGGGACCTTGTAACCTTTTGCAAACCAAAACTACTAACACCCTCATGAAACTAAAATGAGAAGTCAAAAGCTGAGACTAAATACAAAATAAAAAAAAGCTAGTAAAATATTTCCTCACTACAATAACCCTGGTGTGAGTGTTAGAGAGCTGGGAGTGGAGGTCATCAGATCAGAGAGAGAGCAGGTGGTCGCCGCCTGGTTTAGCCTCGTTCACCCCCTCCCACCAACAACTCCCTATATTCAGCCTAGGCGTTCTCTTATGCAGTGGCAAGGGTCAAAGGTCAGGCTAGGAAAAGGCTGCTGGCACAGAGCCAGAGACATTCCAACATTCCTCCGCAGTCTAAATCAGAGCCGGGATGGCCTCTCCCCCAGAGATCAATGGGCCGCAATGTTATTTAAATACAAGGTGGCCACATGAGAGGAGGGGCTGGGGGTCACAACAGCCGCACTGCTGACAGAAGACACCACTGTAGGACAAAAAGGCCTCTTTTAATCTCTCCACAGATGACAGTCCTCATCGCGAAGCCTTTCTCAGATCACAACTTTGTCTTGACAAGTTATTAAATGATTTACATCACTAAAAAAAAAAAAAAGACTGAGATTTGGAGCGCTTTCTCCAATGTTTTAAAATCCCAACTGAGTTCCGTAAAGAGTCACTGAATTATTCAGTTAAAAAAAAAAAAAAAAGCACCGCTCAAGTTTTCTTTAATTCTTTGAACAATAATTTTGCTATACTTTAAATATACTTTATATTTACTTTAATACATTTGAAACATTTAACTATTCCTCCTTTGTTCCAGCTGTATTTTTGTTGCCAATTAAAAACAATTACTCACCAGGTTGAGGCATTTTCACAGCATTGGTTGGCAATTATTTTTACAAGGCCAGTAAACGGGAGGAAAATACCCAGCGATATGCATTAAAATTTTCATATGGTTTTTGACTACCTGTGGATGTTTATTGAGCGATACCATTAATTTCATTAATCCATAAAGACTTTACTTACCTTTGTGACAACTCACAAACGAATTTTACTTGATATGATTTATTAGTATTTATGAAAAACTGCAGGTCAAGAGCTTTCACTGTTTATTTTAATATTATCCACTATATTTTTTGTATGTTTATTCAGTGAAATATGATATTTTCCTGTATTTAATTCACTGTCCATATTCATAAAAGCTCAGAATAAAGTTCAGGGTTATTCTATAAAAAAACAGAATAAACTGAAGAAAAAAATACTGTGTCAGCCACTACATGGTTTTACGGGTGCGTCAATGTTAAAAAAAAAATAGATGTTTCCATTTTCACAAGCGTCTGAATGTCCAAATGGGTCACATCTGATGCATAACTGTATTTTTCACTAATTATTTTAATATATTGATAGGTTTACTGACTCATTTTATACATGCAGATGATATGGGTTTGGGACTTTGAGGGCAATTTTTCACTATTTAAGGAGTCATTGTAGGATAGAAATGTGGGGGAGGGGGCATCTGGAGCCAAAAGTTATCCTCCTTTGATTTACTTCAAAGTGGTAACAGACTAAGAATCTCTTCAGGATGAGTTTTACAGAATATGTCAGAATTTTCTGTGTTTTTACAGCACTACAAAGAAAAAAACAGAAGTACACTATTTCTAGTCCAAATATTTCATCATACTTAAAATGAAACATAGTCATTGAATATAGTTTTATTGAATATTGATGCTTAATTTAAACACAAAAATCTGTCAATGTGTGAAAATGAAAATGAAAAGATTTCTTTAAATATGATTTTCAACATCTACTGTCCAAAAATAAGTTCTTAAGTATGTTATTTCTATACCTTTTAGTGTTGTTCAGTACAACATTGTCTACTTTTATAAATTCATAAATTCTACATTTTCACAACCGCACATCAAAATGAATTTATGATTGTAATATATATATTTTTTTTAAATATGAAATTCCAAATGTTTTCTTGAGGAAGCCAAATGGACCCACTTGAGAGGGGTCCAAGATCCAAATGTGGCCCCAGAGCCACAGGTTGCCCACCCCAGAATACAGAGTAGACAATAGAACATTTAGATAGTAATTATGTTTTAAGTTTTATAATTCAATTATTATCATATTTTATCAAATAAAAACATTCATATTTTCATCTTAAACTGTAACATCTGTATTTTGACAATCCCCTGGTTATGTAAATGCTGTAGTAACTTTAATAGACATGAAACAAAACACGCAGGGGCTCGTATTAAAGGGGCTGTCAAATCCTACATCCAGAGCATCACGTAGTTTGGGAGTAGAATACATTTCCGGTTCCTTATTTGTGGTCACTGTCGCTGTGTTACTGCCTGTTATTTAGTTTTGATCTCAGTTTTGTTTTCTCTTCTACATAATTTGTTCCACCGCAGCAGTTATCAGTGTTCCTACTCAGCATCCAGTTCTCTGTCTGAACTGTAGCTGCTGGTAAAATCTTAATACATCACTTTACGTGCGTCACAGCATACAGAGGAAAAACCTGCAGCGTTATTATGATGAAGACATAAAAGCTTTCACCAAGCAGTTGTAGATTGATGTAAGTATTATGAGGCATCCATCTGGAAAACACTGGCATTTATTTGTCAAATACATAAAAACCTTCCGGGTCTTTCTTTTAACCCTTTAACAATTGCAATCTTTTCAGTGCTACATTTTGCACTTTAGAGCATTTAAATGACTGTAGCTACGGAACCATTTGGACTTTCCACAAAACTCAAACAGCATTGGACAGCTGAGATCTGAAGCTTTCTAATATTATATATATATTATATAACATGTTACAGTAGTAATATAAGACTGTTTTTCAAGTAGGAAGGAACTGTTTCAAAGACTTCCACACAGACTACATAACAAGAGTTTAATTTCATAGCTGATATTAATCCATCTTCCATGTTTTCTTGATAATAACCAAAATCACGTCAGTTCCTACATCAAAATCTATGACACTGGACTGACGAAAACCGTGCTGTTATTCATTCCATGCTTTCTTTTCTGTCTGTTTTAGTCACATGATACACACGGTAGTTAGTACTTGATTGCATTACTTTTGTTTTTGATGACTTTTGGTTGGCCTGATAGATTATGTAAAGCCATAATCTGGATACTGACAGTTCAAGCATGTTTGAGCAGATGTGAAATAGTTGAAAGTTTGTTTTTGTTATGGACATTTGCAGTTGTTTAGGATAATGAACAGGATAAAAAAATAAATAAAATAGCCTTTTCCTTCTTTACCGAAACTCACTGTTTTAAGCATTTATTATTTATAATAATAACAATTAATGGCCAGATATGGAACATGAAGCGCTTCCTGAAAAAAATATGCAAAAGAATTGGCAAAAAATACCTTTTTTTTCTTTTGCAAAGAGAACATGAGGACACAGGCAGCCTGTTATAACATCACTATCGTTCCATGTATATCATCTGTCCATTGAGTCAGTGTCATGGTTGTGAGGTTGCTCTACAGGGAAGGCTATTTCAGTCCCTTGGATATATATATATATATATAAAAAAAGAAGAAGGACATTTGAAAGATTTAGCCTGTGTTTGAGCAGGAACTGTTTCCCCTGCACGTGCTTATGTAAACTCTAGTGATCCTAAAGCACTGCAGGAGAAAGTGAAGAACAAGACCGTGATCAAGGTATGTGTGTCGGCGGTGTGCCTTTCTGGTGTGTACTTGTGGAGGACAGAGTACGGGAACTGAATGATTTATAAAGACTGATGGCTTGCTGAGGCCAGCCACAGCAGCAGTGCATCAGCGCTGCAGAATGTCACTTGGTCCTGCAAGACAAGACCAGAGTCCTATTTTATCTCAAATCCTCATCTTGCTGAGGTAAGATCAGCAAACAAGTGTGCATTACGATAAAATGTATATGAAAGGGATATCTGTTCCCTAATTTATTTATTTTTTTCCACCAGTGTGCATAGAAATCTAGGTAAGATGAAAGTGATTGCTATCTGTAAAGCATTTTTTTCCTGCTGACTTCAACATGGCATCGGGTCTTTAAACTGATAAGCTCACGCTGACTGAAAGCTACCAGTCTTGGATACCAACATATTTGGTCTGAATTGGTGGATTTAAAATGGCACTTGTTCTGTGTTATTTTCATGTGCATTTTCTTTTTAGCTCTGAGATTATATAGCATTTTTTTTTCCAGATGAGAGAGCTGTAAAAAGTGCATAATATGTTAATAAATGTATTTTATTGTAAGCGTTAAGGCTCTGGAGGTAGAGTTATTTAAGTATTGGATGATTTGCTTGTCAGTTGATAAAATATTATTAAATATTGTTTCTGTGTTACATCTCTTTACACCAGGGGTGTCAAACTCATTTTAGATCAGGGGTCACATTCAGCTAAATTTGATCTGAAGTGGGTCGAACCATAATAATATATATAAAAACTCCAACTCCAAACTTTTCTCTCCATTTTAAAGCGAAAAAAGTAAAATTACATCATGAAAACAAACAAATATTAGGTTTTAGTTTACAATTTACACATATGCATTCTAATTTACAGGTCATAGTGGATCTACAGATATGCATAATATTTAGTAATAGGTGGAATATTGTGAAAATTGTACTTACCGATACTTCTGTTAAGACATTTGCAATTTTTCATATTTATTCTGATTATTGAATTTTTTTTTTGTTAAATTATACTTTGTTTTAGTGTCACTAAATGAAAAACATTTAATTTACAAAGAGGTTATTATATTATGAGACTGAATTAGTCTGAATGTAAACTGTGAACTAAAATGATTTATATCTTAGTGTAATTTTGCGATACTTCCATCATATATTTTTAATGCTTTTCATTGTTCGTGGTTGTGCATGTTTTTTTTTTTTTGCGTTTGCAGCCTTTTGTCGATGTGGTGAATTTGCCCCCTGTCGGCCACCGTAGTGTACTGACAATAGTGAAGGTTTGTCCTCCCTAATGGATACATGCGCAAAAATCTAAAGTTATTGTCTCTTACAAATAAATATCCCAAACTCACAAGGCTTTAATAACATTTACGAAGCATTTTCTAAGGATTTAGGACAGCCTTATTATCTTCAAACTAATATTTAACAAAAGGCTCATTATGTAAAGGGTATCTATAAAATTAAAGTGTATTTTAGGACTAGAAAGACTGAGCATCTTGGGTGCCCTCCAACCAAACCCTGCACATAAGCTGAGATCAAACCGATGTCTGCTCGGAAACATTTGATAAATGCAGTCGAAAAAGCCAAACTCACTCAACCAAGACAGGCCATATGTTATTCCTGCTTTCCAGCTCTTTGCTTTCATTAACAGCGCTCTTGGATGAGTTGCTCTGTTCTGACAAACTTGTGTCAATTCCCAAAAGACAAATCTGCCTCGACATTTACACAAATCATCGCCAGTTTGTGTCGTCGTGACTGTAAAGACAAGTTTGTATTGTTGTTCTTCTTGGAGCAGGAGTCATCACAGTGTTACAGTAATTCATCTTAATTTGAAAGAGCAAATTTTGCATCGGTTATGAGGATGATTATTTTGACCTACAGCAGGAAACTTGATATTTCAGTCTTATTGATACATTAATATTCCACAATTAGTAATTGTGGAAACTAGCCATGATTAAACACAATTAATTTTGCACCCTTAAAGGAAACGAGTCTAATACAATTTGAAAAGAGAGCTAAAAAAAAACAAAACACACGACCGAAAGTGTCATGTTTTTAGCTAGTCATCCAAAGCTGTGTGATAGAGAGTGGAAGGAGGAACTAGTGGTGTGTGTCTTGGTTTCTGTCCATTTGATTTTGTTTCTGCTGGCAGGCATTCACTCATGGTTTTTTCTCCTTATTTTTCTGCGGTTCCATGTTTCTCTTGTCGGTATGGAGTTCTGCCTAATGCGGAGACTGAGCTCACTCATGTGGTCCGTGAGGCTGATGGCTCAGTGAGGCATTTCACGTCGGAGGGAGTTAATGTACAGGCATATGGGGGGAATGAATTAAGTGCAACAGACAGAATCTGGCAAACCAGGCGTGTAGAAAGTCTAATTTCTTTGCGGAAGGGAAAGAGGTGCAGAGGAAGAAGGAGTGAAGGTCATCCCATCAGGTCGGGCGGCCGTGGCTCTAATGGTTGTCTTTAACAGTCAGAAGTGGACGCAGGGAAGAGTTGCAGCTTTTCTCAATCTAATGTCCTCCATCTTTTTCAACACACACACACACGGAAAGAAACACACACAGAGATGCTGGCACGTTAGGAAATGAAGATGGATGATGAGCACCTTGCTAAGCAGGGCTGCAAGAAGCTTAGGAGATAATACTGGTGCGTATGTACAGCCACCTTAGTTTACACACATTACACCAGGTACAAACACATTTTGCAAACCTCACTGTGCCTTATCTCGCTTGTCATGTGAAATAGATGTGCTGAGCTTTGTGTCATTGTTTGCCGGTTGCATTAAACCATTTGGCTAATTACGTGCGGAAGCTTAAAGCATTGTGGCGCCCTGTAGAGAAAGACAACACCGATATAAAACTTATTAGATGGGCAGCAGCAAAGTGGATGTCAGGGTAGAGCGCCATAAACAGGAAGAGCTAATGTACTCCTCTCATTAAATCTGACCTGCACTTTTCCATATAGGTTTGTATAAAACAGCACAGGCACATAAGATGAGGCGGTGGGGGTGGGGTAGGGGTGGGGGGATGTGAATATAACATTGATATATTAGCCATTAGAGGTAAGAATCTCAGAATAACTGATGATACTATGATAATACTAGGATCTGTATGCCTTTTTTTCATAACTCCAGTGCTTTGCTAGTTGCTGATGGTGGATATTCATAGGTTTTCAATTGTTACATGGAGAATGCCGCACTTAAGAGCCTTACCCATGATTGAGACAATATTCACACTCCTGTCTTATGTAGCCTGTTATTTGCAAGACTGTATTCATGTCAGTGCTGCAGTGCTCTGAAAAGGCGGCGTAACTCTGACAACCCATCATACCTTTAAGTGATGCATAACCTGACAGTGTGAATGGTACAGATGATGAACAGAACATACAGCAGCATAACATGGCAAAATTAGGATCACAGATTCACAGATGGCGTCTCCACACAGCCGGTCAAGATCCAGACTCGCCACGGGTCGGGCGTTCACCAATCGGCGATTTAAATGAAGATTTTCCAGCGTTAGGACACACACATACACACACACACACACACATACACATACACAGTTCAGCAGGTTAAAGTGAATGAACAAAACACTTTTAATTGTGAAAGTCTAAAGAATCACTGGAAAGAAATGCAGAAAGGTAGGTTGTGTATGTGAAGGATGTGTTTAATTAAAAAAAAAAAAAAGAAAAAGCCTGAAAAGATAAGCTTCTTGTCTGCTGCTGTACAATATATAAAAAACTAAAAACCAAGATGTATGCCCAGTATTAAAACTGCATTCACTTTGTATATTCAATACACTGCTTATGATAACGATAGCATCAAGGTCAATCGACTGCAAGATTCAATACATTATGATTGTATAAGTGAAGAAGAAGAAATTGACCTTTTATATGCAGAAAAAGTATGTATTTCTTCATGGTATTTGACACCTGATATAGTTCAGAGCTTGTGTAAATCACACACAAAGACTTTATCTCCTCTATTTATGTGTCATGGCTTTTGATGAAAATACCAGTGTTTGTCACTAATATTAAAAACAAAATAGGCTGTATTTTCATATTCTTTTATTCCACTATTTTAAAAGAGTGATATTTAGCCTTTTTTAAATGGATTTATGCATTTTCAACAATTCCCCATAGTCTGGATTCTTCATTAATTCAACTCCGCAACTCCATCTACAACCCTATTTCTGAGTAATGACACCAGAAAGGTAATTTAGAGCGCTGGCCCTTTAAATGCAAATGAGCCACTTCATGCCCCACCCTCTCCAGGTTGTTGGCTATGCTGTCCTACCCTGTTCTGCCCAACCAACTATTGAACATTTAACGTGATCGGCTTGAAGTTTGGACATATTTTCAGTGTTTACTACAAGCACTGATGCTGACAAGTATGTTGTTGAAAGTCTTGACTTTATATGTGCAAATGTTATAGACACAACAAACTGAGGACT